>RDPX01000043.1:1629353-1742004 GCA_003991215.1 Morbakka virulenta | reverse complement strand
ATCCATCTATCTATCTATCTATCTATCTATCTATCTGTCTGTCTGTCTATCCATCCATCCATCTATCTATCTATCTATCTATCTATCTGTCTATCTATCCATCCATCTATCTATCTATCTATCTATCTGCCTACCTATTTATTTACCTATACAAAAGCTACAAGATAACCACTTTCGCTCTCTCTCTCTCTCTCTCTCTCTCTCTCTCTCTCTCTCTCTCTCTCTCTCTCTCTTTCTCCCTCTCTCTTGTGTGAAAAAAGCTACCAAAGAAATACTGAAGGTCTGTTTAATTTTCGTAAAAATGGGAGATTGTCAAACCAAGCTGTTAACAAGAAATTCTAAGGAAAAATTCTCACTGCATTAGAACAAGACGACCTTTCTAGAAAGCCTTTTGTTTATCAGCTTACTGTAATGGTTAAATTATGACCTTCCTAGCTTGAAAAAAAATCAGATTTGTGGAGATTATTATTGACTGTTCGACTAAACGGTAGGCTAGACAGAGAAACTTTCAGCCTAACCCAAACAATAAATCATGTAAAATAGCTTGACAACGTTTTTTTTGTAAAAGATATCTTTTTCATTCATAAAAAAGTTTCAAAATGTCAATGACTCTTGTTTTTAAAACATTCGAGAAGTGTCACAATTAACTGAACAGGTGACAACCAAGGCTAGACATTCATTTCAACGGTATTGTTCAACACTTAATCTTCCTTACCTTTAGCTACTTTTACAAGAACTAGTCATACACTCTAAAGCAAGTCGGCCATTTTAAATTTAGATCTTACAATGGTACTTAACAGGTCATTTATTGATACTTTTCAGCTTGCGCTTAATCCTATGTGAATAAAGATTACACAGGAGCAGATTTGATTAGAGGTTTGATTTAAGTTCTAATTGCCTAAAGAACTTTTGATTTCTAATCAATAGCTTAGATGTGTGCCCTTACTAGCATAATATAATTAAAAAGTAAATAATGTATGAATATCAAAACGAAAAAAATAGTGACCTTGTATGAGTTATATAGGAAAGTACAGGGACACACAGCCATGAAGTCAGTGAAGCATGTATAGCATTTTTACATAAGATAAAGATGCAGTTGTTAGGTATACTCTAAAAATAATAAAGACCGTATATCACTAATAACCTTAAAATGGAAAAGTCAAAGTCCTTTATTTTCAATGAGATTAGCAATTTAGCAACACAAGTTGGCATCATCGATAAGAAAAAGTAAGGAGAATAAATATTTAATACCGAGTCAGAGGATTTTGATATTACTCAGAAAAGTGCGAAGAAAAAAAATTTTCCACTGTTTTGCTCTTTGTTCACTGTTTCTTTTCAATTATTTAAAAAAGGACTTAAAAACGCGAAATCAATATTTATGTCATATTTGCCTTGTTTTCATTGAGCATGTTTCCTACAATTCAATTTGTCTCTTTCACCCTGTCCAATCTTTTCTTATCATATCGTCGTTATAAAATGAGATATGTAATCGGCAATCAAATAAAAACCTACTTCTGATTGACGTTTCTTATTTCAGTCTCATATTCACCGGAATCTATAGAGTGTCCTTAGCATCTGTATGCACTTAAACGTTTAATTCAAGATCACAAAAATCAAAGAGAGTTAAATTGTTTATTTTGTAACTACTTTATCCTACTTTCTCTCAGGCTTTACGGTCTTTCACTTAGATTATTTTTACTCGTTATTCAAAGGCTTCAATCTTAAAGCGATCAAATTATTTTCAAGGATCCCTGATAGATGAAGCTACCTCTAAATATACTAAGTTCAAGTAATGGTTTCTGTGAGAGTAGGAAAATTTTGCAAACATTGTACTTTTTATTTACTATAATAGTAGAAAACATTTATTAAAAAGAAAATAGCCAAACATTCCTTTTGTTATGAGCTTTCTTTACCGATTCATAGCTTATATTATATTATATTATATTTTATGATATGATATGAAATGATATGATATTATATTATATTATATGATATTACATTATATTATATTATATTATATTATATTATATTATATTATATTATATTATATTATATTATATTATATTATATTATATTATATTATATTAAATTATATGATATGATATGATATGATATGATATGATATGATATGATATGATATGATATTATATTATATTATATTATATTATATTATATTATATTATATTATATTATATTATATTATATTATATTATATTATATGATATGATATGATATGATATGATATGATATTATATTATATTATATTATATTATATTATATTATATTATATTATATTATATTATATTATATTATATTATATTATATTATATTATATTATATTTTATTATATTATATTATTTTATTTTTTTATTTTATTTTATTTTATATTTTATTACATTATAGATAATTTTATTTTATTAATGAGAATTTAGGGGTTTTTTCTACTTAATTAATTTTTAAAACTAAAAATCTGCATGGAATTATCATTAAATTAACTCCTGGTAGTTTTCTCTTATAAAAAACACAGGTATTATTTGATCTCATTGTGTTATTTCTAATAATTAACTTATTATTGCTGATGATTAAAATAACAAATAGTTAAAGATGGACCATTAAAAAAAAGCCCTTTCGTAGAAAAAAAATTTGAATAATATTATAGCCTCGCGTAGCTTTAACTTAAATTTAAAATGTAGAACTAAACCGAATGGTTTTTCTTGGACAAAAATAGTAGTGAAATTTGATCTACACACAATACCAACCGAAATAACTTTATTAATCTAAATCTTTAGAACGTAAATCTCATATAAGAATACAATTTGTCCCTAATTATTCCCATCTAAAGTAAATGTGTTTAACATTTAGCTTAAATTACTAATAAAATTGTAGCTACGCTTTAATTAATCTCTTCTCAGCATGTCTGTCGGAAGTACTACGATCATGAAAAAGTAACCCTCTTATGGTAGTTTCTTTCTGAATATAATCTTCTTTATTATTAAAAGGTGTTCTCAAATGGCTTCAGATATTTTTATAAATTACAAAAAGTATAAATCATTTGCTCAACAAAGAAATACATATTCATCGTAAAATGGTAACACTTCAGGCAAATAGAACGTTCACTCAGATGTGTTTTCTTTTAACCTACAATAAATTCTGTAAAATTTGTTAATTTTTACACTCAAGGGCACATTACAATCTTAGCGTTTCTCTGATATTGCTATGTGACTAATTGCATTGTGATTCTGATTTTGAGACTCGTAGTTGGATTCCTGAAAAAAATTTTTAAACCAAAAAACATCACAAAAAGCCATTGGTTCTTATTTCAAAGAACAATCGCACTTTCCTTTCCTTCAAGAGCCTGAAGAGAAATTGTTGATACACAAAGATGAAAAAAAGAAAAAGCTTTAAAAATTTGAAAGTTATATGCAAAAGCCGTATTGGTAAAACTTCGAGAAAAGAATTTTTATGTGAATAGCTGACAAAATCAGTCTGGGTTGATATGTTAATGTCCATTTGATATTTTGAATGTAGACAATCAACACTGTTGCTTTTATTTTGACTTTTCGTATTTATTCCTTTCCCACGAGTAAAATCGAATTATTTCTATTTCATTCTCTATCATTTTTTAAACTTCCCTTCTCATTTTCCTATCACACGTCTTGGTCCTCGTTGCCTTAACATTTCACAAATCCTTGCTTACAACTTTCCTAATGACAGCTTACCTAATAAAGGAAACACTCATACCTGGCCCATATTAAAACGCGAAGCTTTTTACCGATCATTGTTGAAATTAAATATATTATGCCTGAGAAAGTTCCTTGATATGGAAAGAAATCCACTCTTGATGCAAATCACTTACCAAGGTAGAATTAAAGGTAAACGAAGAAACTACAGTCTCTAGGGAAGGAGAGAAGATATTACTAGATAGATTGATCTGACATGAACGTAAACCAATGTGAAAGTGAAAATTTCTTATCATCTTTAGGTATTTCACAAAGACAGAAAGTGCTTAAGAAAGAGAGCACCGAGGGTGTAATATCAGTCATACGTGTTTCCTTTCGCAATAATAGAACAAAACATCGACAAAGGTAACTTAAGAGCTGCATCAGTGAAAAGTCCGGAGCATTACGATTGTCACACTAGAACAAGCCACGAAAAAAGGAGGAAAAAGATATTTTTCCTTAGTTGGTACAAGATATTATAATGTAAGGAAAAAGGCATCTGTGGAAGTCCAGTCAATTCGCTACCTTTAAAGTAAACATAGTGCTGATCTTTAGCAAATGGTCTTTGATTTTTCTAGAGGTAGAGGAAAGTAACACTATATAAATGATACTTTTGGGGTACATGTGTGTTACAAAGGGATTATAACTATAAATATCTCCAGCCTGCCGATGTGTTAATTGTTTCAGATGTTTAATTTCCAACGTTTCATCCTCTTCTTAAAGAAGAATTCATTCAAAATTCAGTATTGCCCTTACACTGTTTATTGTCCATATCTGGGACCCAACAGAAGCTTTTATTCAAAGGAATATATTTAAATATCAAGTGCTAGGGTGCAGTATCCAAGCTTGATCAAATTTATTTAAAAATGTATTAAGCTTAATTTAAGAAGAATTTAAGACGACAAAAATAAATGAAAAATATTATAAATTAAATGGAACACAAGAATACCTTATCTGGGAACTTTCTGAAACAAAATAATTACATTCAAAATAGGTAATTCATACTAATTTATTTTATTTTCAATCTACATTTTTCTGGCAAGTTAATCAAACATTTTACCATCGTTATTTAATTTGCACTCAAAATACATACCATGAAAGGGCTGTAATGAACAACAATTTAATTTATGGGACATGGTTTGCACCGTGTCCCATAAATTTAATTGGTATTTTGCGCTTCCATAATGATAAATCATAAAATTGATGACAAATGTCTAAAGATCACACCTTTGGAAATTAAAGTGTTTAAGAAATTTGAACTGAAAGGAGTGTAGATTTAGGATGTATAAACTCTCCAAAATATATTTTCTTTTTAGTAAGAAACTAAAATTGTAAGAAGACATTTAGAAAAAGACTGATTTGCCTTTCTTACCATTAAACCACGATTAAAATACTTCAGACAGTATCATTTGGTGTAAGCTTTCAGGCTCTTCCTTTGTAAATATCTACTAATTAATTAATTGATTGTGGTTTTCAAGTACGATCAACAACCAGCTATAAGCTATAAAAAAAAATATCCCTTCAGAAAAAGCACTCTATCTTCTTGAAAGAATAGCCAAAATTATGATTTCCTATGGTTCTAATGGTATTCGGCAATAATATTTACGATTACTTGACTGGGGTAAATAGTCAAATGTGACTATCGTGTCACTATCATAAAGAGATTCACTGTTTTCCTTTCACTGCTAATGAAAACGTTATTTTCAAACAAGGTACCCATAAAAATGTACTCAATACGAAAAAAAATCTCTCCGATAACTGCTAAATACAAAGCGAAGCTTAAGTCAAAAAGCAATAAAAATGATGCTCATTTTTTGAACTGGGCACAGGATGAAATTGGTAGACTATAATCAAATATGTGAAAAAATTGTTGTCAAAGACAGTGTTCAGAATAATAATTTACTTAAACATCAATTTGTTCCCAGAAAATTTATACATGAAATACTACCACCAGCCTAATGCCTGAAACACTTCTGTCCTTTACTTTCCATAAAATATGTCTCACACATGACCCTTTATTCGACTATTACACCAGAGTTGTACCCAAAGATACATTAAGAAGTCTGGTTGATTATTAAGTACAAACAATTAAATGGTAAAAGGCTGCTGAGCAATAAAAAGGCGATTAAATCAATGCATAAATGCATTTAATATCTTGTGGAGTTTCAGTATTGTCTTATGACGAATGCAAGAGGTCAGCGGTAAATTGGTAACACAAAATTCCCACGTTTGCTTTCCTTCAAGTCTCCCTTTATTTTCAACTCTTTGTCAAAGCCTTTACCGCCTTGCTCATTTTTAGCATGTGTTCTCCGATTCTTTTATTTTCGTTAAAATAAACACAAAGGTATTATTAGCTAACGGTCCAAAAGCGTTAGTTTACTAATGTTGCTATTTAAGTACTTTTTGCGGAAAGCTTGAGAAAGCCCCGTCACTAACCAGGGCACTTGCGTCCAGTTGCTTGGAAACACAAAGAGCCTATTGTTTCCTTGCAGAAAGCCACCTGAGGATCAATTAAGAAAAGTTTAAGACTTTGAATGTACAAACTTTGATTTGATGAATTTTAAAAGTTATTTTTTAGAAATGAAACCTTGTTGAAGATTGTCTTTAATAACAGATATCATTTTAAGTATTGAAATCAAATCCTTAAAAGCGTAAGTTGTTCTCAATGAAGTTTTTAAACAAAGATAGCTTACTAATTACCATTTTGTAACAAATCATTCAAAAATGCAACATAAATACTCTAGCTTGTTTATGTTGGTCATCATTCTCTAAAACAGTGTTAATTTCTAAAATCCCTTTAAATGTCTAAAATTGCAATGTAAATATAGGGAAGTATGTTGAGACTTGACTGAAACAGTCAACAAAAGAGGGGTAAAAAGTCCTGACAAATGGTTAACGCCCTTTTGATTGGGTGCAAGAGGTACTGAAACCCTTAACTTCTCGTCTTTTTCTTTACAAGTCAGAGCAATTTCTTTGACCGAAAACGTGAAAACAAAGCCATTTTGTGAAACTGTCTTCTATTGTATCCATAATTTTCTTGGTTCTTGGTCACTGAGAGGGGCAGAGACTTCATAGTAATTGTTAAACTATGACATACAGGTGCCATTAGCTTGCACGTTCTGGAAATCTCAGGTTTTTCAAACATTATGCCTAAGGTGTTAAAATTACATGTGCTCCTTTGTTCTATATCATTTCCATAAAACATTAAGCATTTTGTCCTTAATCGACACAATCTTCTCAATTTGTACATCTATAACCTTTCCCCACTAATTTTGTGGAGTTTAAAGGGGGCCTGTTGTAAATTAATGTATCAAATTTTTGTAGAAAAAGAAGAGGATGAAAATATACTTGTCTGTTCAGATATTGATTAAGAGAAAGTAATACAATAGCGTAATTTAGGAATAACTGTGAAGAACACAAGAATAATACTGCACGTTGTAATCACACGTTTTGTATTGACGAGCAAACGAGTCAGATATGTTATGACACAGATCATCTTGTTCAACAAATGAGAGACACGTTGGATTTCTGAGGCCCTTAATTCTCAACCTTTTTGTACTCCAGTCGTGAGTAGGGAATCACGGCATGTATGTAAATTTGATTAACTGTCAAAGTGAAAAGAATATGATGCATAAGTGATAGACGACACAGGTCTTGACTTATGCATAAGATTGACAGAGGGAGGGACTATGTTTTAAATAAATCCCTTTAAACTTCACCCCTTTACAAATTTATTCACTCTGTTAAAAAGGATAAACTTAAGACATAAAGGTAACTGCTCTTTCTGAGTCCTAAAATGTTACGATTTTATGAAAAGGTGAAGATAAGGAAATAACAGGAACCCCAATACAAAGCATCCACGCATGCGCAGTTCTTATACACATGTTTCTATCTTTTCGTCTAATAGTGTGTTAGATTAACATAAGGGCAGCAGACTAAAAGCTCCTCTGCCTCTCTGCAGCAAACTATCCCAGGCTTGGACAACCATTGTTTTTTTCTCTTATTAGGGCGACTTCTAAATCTCTGAAAAATAACTCTAATGTAGCTTCCAATGAATGATCTTTTTAAGTGGTGAAATTTCATAAAATGTTTACTGTCCCCTATCAAATCTTTTATTGAGTAATTATCACAATAAAAATATATTAGACAGTCCGGAAACTGTTTGAATATCAGTTGATTGTGATTAAGATATTAAAAATTGGGTTGATCATCTTTTCTTGCACACGTGTGGAGAAGAAATGCTTTGTTCCATCAATGAGAAAAATGGGTCTTTTGTTAAGACTGCCCAATTTACCCCTTGCTACGCTCCTCTTAAGTAATTGATTGGATATGCTGTGTTTAGATTGTTTAGTTTCTTCTTTGAAAGACAATGAGACTTTGAAAGGGTGCTAGACAATTTGTTGATGAGAAGTCATAAATTATTCAGCGACAGTTCAGAGGGGCACCTCATTTAAAATCAAGTGCACAGGGTACACACTAGATAGTCCTTTGAGAAAGAGTGGAATCAAACATCTTAATCAGACAAAAATATTCACCTGAGAATAAATAATTATTGAACAGAAAACGTCGCTGATCCTGAAGCCAAGTAGCATATACTAAAGAGGTAATAAAATAATTTTCAATACATAAAATTTATCTTGATTATTTCTTTATATATTCTTATACTCACAGTTTGAAATAGAAATTTGTAAATTAGTCGAGCTTTGATGTGTCAGCCAAGGCAGCTTGACTTTTTAGGATACCAACTGATAATTATCAAATATTGTCGTCAAAAATGAACAGGAAATTACATCCTTTTTGTAAATTTAGAAATATTATAATCTTCATACTATTAACTAAATAAATTCATTAAATTTTGTACCTATATTTACAATTTGCAAAACATGATTGTAAACAAAATTAATCCATGTATTACCAATACCTTTTTGACATGATACCCCATTGTACGTGCCAGTACCATCAAATTAGGTGACTTCTCTTCCTTTGGTAACTTTTGAATTACGTTTCATTGTGTTTAAAATTTCCGATTAAATTAAAAGGTTTTACTATTTCATGCTTTCAATATTTTAGTGGCATTAGGTATTGCTTTCATATTATTCTGAGTTTCTTCTCTTTTTTTTAATGGGAAAATTCTAAAAGAACAAAATAGCTCTTTGAATTTAATCACAAGCAAATGCAGTCAGATTAAAGGCACTGTAATAAAGGATAATCTACCGTTGTCACACCAACTATTACTTTCAATTTAGATCTGCTAAAATTCTTTGTAATGTTAATTTCAAAAAATGATTTCTTGCTGATAATCCAGAAAATTAACTTTATTTACTTGTATCGTTAAGCATCACTGTTCTTTTTTTCTAATAATTTGTTTCTTTTGGTTTTTTTAGTACAACTAAACATTCATTCCGCAAAAATGGTAGAATCAGATGCTACCACCCAAATATTCTGGTCTCTTGGCAGTGGAGTTTGTGCTCAAGATCATATCCAGATGCAAGAGAGTACGAATACCTTTCACACAGAAAATGTACTTCCAATAACTCTAGATGAGAATTATTGTACAGAAGAAGAGGAAGAAGAAAGAGACAACAAAAATAGAACACAAATGACAACAGTAACTCGATATACCTCACGAAAAAGGCTTAAGTCGAAAGACAGAAGTCCTCGTCAAATAAGAAGAAATGAAAGAGAAAGGGGAAGAAAAGCTAGGCTTAATGCTGCTTTTAAAGTCTTACGAAATGTTGTTCCATTTTACGCCGATGGACTGAATAAGGAAAAACTTACACAAGTACAGATTCTTCGCCTAGCATCAAGGTATATTAATAACTTAACAAATTTGCTTAGCGAACAATCACATGAAGATTTATTTTATCAATACCCAAATGTTGCTCTGAGCTATCCGTTTGAATACAGTTGTATGGGTCACTATCCAAGATAGTGCATTGGATTATATAAATTGCACGGATTGATATCTACGATAACGGAAATCACCAGCAATGTCTAACTGAATTCAAACTGAATTTAATAAGAAATCATGCTCATGACGTAATATGTTAATACATTAGCAAAGTATATATCTGAAAGAGTGAATATAATATAGATATTGATATTGATGTTTTAGCACAAATTTACATGTAGCGTAATGATTATGTTACTATGTGACAAAGTAAATGAATTAAGCTTATTATGAAATCAAATGATCTTGAAATAATATGTACAAAGGAAAATTGTCTTTGATTGCCAATAAGGGGAAAATAGATTAAAGATGAAAACACAGCTAGAAACTCATTGATTTTAACTGTCGCCTTTTATTTTCTTTAAGAGATTGAGCTGTGAAAGCTTCTCTATTTGTCTTTTAAACAGGCACGTGCAGAGTCAAACAGGTTATAGTTTATTCAGAATTTTTGATCTTGAAAATAATACAAATATTAATCTTTTTCATATGAAGAGAAAATACTTCAGAAGAATGTCAAAATTTTCAAATTCAAAATTTAAAGTTAGACTTGCCCAATTTTTTTATTCCTCCTTAAAAATAAAAAATGTCTCTGCTAGAATCATCAAGTTACCTTAGTCATCCTTTTATAGTACAGATATTGACTGTTCAAGAGCAAGTGATTTCTTCAATGAGTTGCTTATGAACTCTGAAAAAAAGTCAATTATTTCACTCTACGCTAACTGGACTTTTTATTCAAATACCTTTTTCACACCAGTGGTTATATTCCTAAAATATTGTGCAACAAAGGACGAGCTACCCACGCTAGCAAAAGAGACGCTTGAATCTTTGGTTTAGAATAGGCACGCGTCTAGCGGCTTGTAACAAGTTTAATACACAAACATCCTTCTTGATCTGTTCAAACAAGAGCATGATCTTTAGTTCTCTTACCAATACTCAAAAATGTACTCTTGCTAAGCTAATTAAGATCTATTTTCTTTCATTAGACAAAAGAATTTAAGAATGAATTTCTAAAGGAACAGAAGATTTGTACTAAAATGCAACAAACAAGCTTCAGAAAAAGTTATTGAAATGAGAACTTAGGGTACTAGAGCGCGATTTATTCTTACTTTCACCTCATCAATTAGCACCCGCTGCACGCTTTTTTATTTGCCTGTTACTCTTTTCTCATAATGGAGTTTGCCTTCATCTGACTATTGTTTGTGTCTATTGGTGTTCCATCTGACAATGGAATAGCAGCATGGAACTGATCGTAACAAATTTATCTTTCTAACTAAAGATAATGTTTGGGGTATCTTTTACTAAAAAATAGTATTCCAATAAATATAAATGTGTTTCAAACAAGTTTAACGACATAATCTGCTATATCATATCCTATGACTTGGATAGGGACGTGAGGTGAGAGCTCGTCACAATGTGTATTGCTCAATGTCGCATATAAAATAATAAATTAAACTTTATTTTCATTCAAGTACCATAAGATTTACATATATAAAGTAATAGCTGAAAATATGGCTAAAAATCTTATTTTTTACTATAATCTTTTCGCTCAAACGAAAGGTTATCTTTGTTTTAATATATCTTCTATCCGTATAAGGGGTCAATTAAAAGCATTTTATTATTGCATCTTAAGAGAAATGTTCAAGTTTCAACTCAAATTTTCCTGGTTTTCTTTGTATGCACTGGATGGAGATTACTGAGATTTTGTTTTTAGTGTAATTATTCATAATAAATAAAAATTTAAAATTATTTCGTTATTTACTAAGCTAGAAATACTTTTTTTATATGGTACGATTGGGTGTTTGTCTACATAATCATTTTTGATACTGACATAATATACAGAACTTAATTTTATTTATGTTTTTAAAACGATTCCAATTATAGGTTTGTATCAATAGATTCTCTGACTTTGAAAGGTCAAAATGATTTGAAGACCTTTACAGAATTAATTTATTCTCCCTTTAAGTCTCAAATATTCAACTTCCAAATAAAGTAAATTTGATTAATTTATTTTGGGAAAAAATAAAAAGTTAAATTTAACAGTTTATTGTAAATAAGAAGTCAAAATACTTATTATATTTTAAATTCTTTAATGAAAATTAGATATGTACAAAGTAAAGAGCTATTTTACCTTTTCGTGCGTTTCATCGTTAAAGTTTAGGATCAGTTATTAGGTTCATGGCCTTGATGTTGGTTAATGAACGTTGTAAAACTACATAGATACTATTAAAAACCTAGGTCAATAACAACAAAGCTGCATTATAATTATTGTTCTCAAATAAAAAGAAAAGTATTATATTGCTCCGAAAAGTAATAATGAACAAACCTTATGAACTTGTTAGATATAAAATAAATTTCAGTAATTTATTTTGGGGGAAAATTAAAAATTGAATTTAACACTTTCTTGTAAATAAGAAGTCAAAATACTTATTATATTTTAAATTCTTTAATGAAAATTAGATACGTACAAAGTAAAGAGCTATTTTACCTTTTCGTGCGTTTCATCGTGAAAGTTTAGGATCAGTTATTAGGTTCATGGCCTTGATGTTGGTTAATGAACGTTGTATAACTACATAGATACTATTAAAAACCTAGGTCAATAACAACAAAGCTGCAATATAATTATTGTTCTCAAATAAACAGAAAAGTATTATATTGCTCCGAAAAGTAATAATGAACAAACCTTATGAACTTGTTAGATATAAAATAAATTTCAGTAATTTATTTTGGGGGAAAATTAAAAATTGAATTTAACAGTTTCTTGTAAATAAGAAGTCAAAATACAAATAATATTTTAAATATTTTAGTGAAAATTAGGTATGTACAAAGTAAAGAGCTATTATACCTTTTGGTACGTACCAACATAAAAGTTTAGGACACGTTACTTGGTTCATAGCCTTGATGTGAGTTAATTAATCTTATATAACTACATAGATACTATTAAAACCTAGGTCAATAGCAACAAAGCTGCTATATACTTATAGTACTTTACTAAAGAGATAAGTTTTATATTCCTCTGAAAAGTAATAATGATCACACTTTATTAACTTCTTACTTATAACGGCTAAATATGTAAGAGAAACATCACAACTAGAAAAAATAGAAAAAGTATAAAACAAAGAGAAATAAGGAATAAAATTAAAACACTTCATTTGAAGGTATGACCAAGAAATGCATAAAGTATGTATTAATATGTTTCTTATTGTTAGCAGAACATAAGAGGTGTCCTGAAAGAAAGGCATATTTCCAATAAATTATTGTTTTTTAAAATATATTACTGAATTTATAACTACATTACATATTTTTCATTTAAATACCCTACAGTTATGTTTCATTTTTGTGTAGTAAAAACTCTTCATCAAGTGGGTTAAAAATTAGTTCTCTGGTAAGAACATGTCGAATTCAAACAATACTTCAATTATAAATTCAGCCTTACAAGCAAGTTTTTAAATATTTTTTCTTATCAAAAGTAACTGATAAAAATTTTAAGACAAGTTTTGTTTTGTCTTTGTTATAATTTATTTTTTTCTTCACCGAGTAACCACTATGTTTATAATTCTGTTTACTGCTTAGATATATTGTCTTTGACGAGGAATGTTGAATGACCACCGTTACAGCTGATTGAATCATTTATCTAATATTTTTTATCACATCATCATCATCTTGCGGCCTCAGCCGAGATAGAATTTACTACACCTTTCCAGTATACCCTATCGGTCATAGCTGTTAGAAAGTCTTCGTTGGCGATGGCAGTGTCCCTACATATGATGTCAGGAAAGGTGAGATTCCGAGACCGCTTGAGTGATGATGGGTACCTCCATAAGAAAAACGACAGCACAAGTTCATCTGAGGCACGTGCAAAGTGTCCAGCAAACTGGACACTGTGCACATAGATTTGCTTACCAAACTGGATCAATGCCCCTGATCTTGGGTTATTGATTAAACCATATTGATCCAGGAAATTTACTAACATAAATTTTTAGTCTCCTACCTGTAGGACTCCACGATCGTTATTTTCTATACTTGGCTAAACTTCCAGTCTAAAATTTTACTGTAAATAAATTGACCGAAGGTGGGAAAATTTGAGATTCCTCTTTTGTACAGTAAAAAACTATAAACAGCTTTGATAAATCAATGGATTTGAGCGCTAATTCCACTACAAAAGAAATCTTCTTGGTTTATACTCTACTAAAACACACTGTCAGTTAGTCTCATCAGTAACTTTAAGTTCTCTTTTGCTACAGTGTATTTTCTACGGGTATTTATTTTTGCCAAGTATATTACTCTCTCGATGAATAATAAATAACAGTCTTCAGTTATTGTTTTAAAGTGCTGGAAAGATAGAATCGCATTCACGCAGTCATCAGATGTACATCTGATGAATACGCGAGCAAGAAACTCGGAGTTATGGACTTTTTTATCAGAAATATTGAAATATAATTTTAACTTATATTGGCTCTATTTTAATAGATATTGAGCACTCTGCGAATTTATTTGTTCATCTGCTGACGTGATATAAACATTAAATTATAAATAGCTTTTGCAGATAATGGACAGTCTAATTTAGCAAACAATATCTAATTAAACAATATAAGACGACATATACAATGATATTTTTATTAAATTGTTGTGTGGCTTTAAGTGTTAACCAACATAGCTAGTCACCAAGTAGCTAAGTTTTCCTGGGCTCCAGGCTATCATATAAATCAAGTGTTGCCCGGGTTTTACTCTCTTTTTCGTTTGTTACTCAGAAATCAATGAAATTAAAGCACGCTTTACCGTACAAAATAATAATAATAATCATCATCAAATACGCCTTCCGTCGTTTGTCGACATTGCGCTAAAATCCAATATTTATTGGATTTTATTTAGACATTCCTCCGAAAAGTTTTGACGCGTCACCGATCGAATCCATTCATACTTACCTGACAAGGAATGAAAGTATTCCTGCGGCCATCTTTAATAAGTCTATCCCTGTGAACGTACAAAAGTGATTTTTTAAAACAAAAGTTCTAGTCCTATCAGTTGTTCTAAAATCAGACAAACAACTTGTAAAGTGTATTTTCTTGTAAAGTGTATATTCTTCAAGAAACGACATTTGTGTAGCTATGTAGAGAGAAGAAAAGTTTTCGCAGAACGTACAAAAGTGATTTAAAACAAAAGTTCTAGTTCTATCAGTTGTTCTAAAATCAGACAAACAACTTGTAAAGTGTATTTTCCTGTAAAGTGTATATTCTTCAAGAAACGACATTTGTGTAGCTCTGTAAAGAGAAGAAAAGTTTTCGCAGAACGTACAAAAGTGATTTAAAACAAAAGTTCTAGTCCTATCAGTTGTTCTAAAATCAGACAAACAACTTGTAAAGTGTATTTTCCTGTAAAGTGTATATTCTTCAAGAAACGACATTTGTGTAGCTCTGTAAAAGGAGGAAAAGTTCTCGCAGAACGTACAAAAGTGATTTTTAAACAAAAGTTCTAGTCCTATCAGTTGTTCTAAAATCAGACAAACAACTTGTAAAGTGTATTTTCCTGTAAAGTGTATATTCTTCAAGAAACGACATTTGTGTAACTCTGTAAAAGGAGGAAAAGTTTTCGCAGAACGTACAAAAGTGATTTAAAACAAAAGTTCTAGTCCTATCAGTTGTTCTAAAATCAGACAAACAACTTGTAAAGTGTATTTTCCTGTAAAGTGTATATTCTTCAAGAAACGACATTTGTGTAGCTATGTAAAGAGAGGAAAAGTTCTTGCAGTTGCTTTTAATATTTGCTTACTTAGTCAAAGATAGGTAATGGGGAGATATCGCTATAGTTTATAATCTATGAAACCTGCAATTCTTTCCAATACTTTCAATATGGTTCTGACCCTTAATTTAATCATATTAGAGAGCAAAGAACTGTAATATTATAATTTTATATTTATTTATCAAGAAACAATAACGTGGCTTTTTAAGTATAGTATATTCTAGACAATAAATATCAGTTGAGTTGTAAATTAAGTGAACTATAACGGCCTTATGAAGCTTCCAAAATTAGGTTTAATCATCGTTTGAATTATCCTAAAAGAAAGCAACCTAAAACAGGCTTTCAATTTGTAAGTGATAGAGATCAAGACAACTAAAAAATAACTTTCAAGCTAAGATTTATCTAAGGGAAGTAAATATGTTTGGTATGTTGAAAAACAGAATACTAAATGTACGCTGTTGAGTGCAATGTAAAGTCTTTCAGAAGAACTCAGGCTACATAGAAAGTAACCTAGACCTAAAATATATTCTTGCATATTTTTTAAAACTTAATTAAAGCAACGCAACTCTCTGCTTTTTATTTTCTAACAAAGATACAAGACAGGCAATGGATCTTTATTTATTTCCCAGGGATATTTGTTCTTATGCCTCCTCAAAAATAATTAAAATACCATACTAATTAAATTTACCTTTTTTTAAGTTCAGCAAAAATAGTTATTTTTTCAAGAATTTGCTCTTCTATTTTTACAAACCTACCAACGCTAGTTTATTTTTAATTTTTTGGTTATTGGGACCCAAAGGTGCACCAAAAGGTAAACATATTGATAACTAGATTTAGACAAATCGAACCACTTTGATTCACACATGTAATGTTAATGCAGACATGGGAGTTCTATTTGAATCCTGTTTAGTAACACATTAAACAAAAATGGCAAGCTTAGTGAAACGTATTTTACCCCAATATAAACAGCGAAACTAACAAAGCATCTTCATTTGTTAATTTCACTTTCTACATCATTGATAGTGATTATTTGTTTGCAGCTAAGAATATTAGGCAACCATACTATGATCATCCTTGTACAGTACAATATATTAGTTTTTACTGTAGGCTCTTGGGTTTCCAAAATGAAACACCATTTATCGAAATTCATGAATTCCAGCATTATTTTCTTTACACAATCAGCGTTCTACTTCAGTTTTCTAATTTTCCATTTTATCAATTTCAAAGTTGAAGCATAGCTGGCAAATACTACTGAGAAAGAGACAACTTGAACAATTCACTCTTGTTTAATGATTTACCCAAAATGTACTGTACTATATACTAGGTTGCCTGTTCTAATGATTATTTTAGTGCATCTAAGTAAATTTTATTGCAAATTGAGTTTAAATATAAGATCTCACGCTGCATATTTTAATGAAGAATTATGGCACTCAAAATAAATCAGTAAAAAATTTCAGGTTTTTTACTGTCCCTCTTAAGAAATTGTTGCATAACTTTTATTTCTATTTCTTCATTTTTAATGCCATATAGAATGTGAAAAGTTTGATATAACAGAAAAACATTTTAGACAATTTCTGATTAAGAAAATTCTTAAAGAATAAAAGAAATATAAACCAATTTAGATCAAGTGAAAGTTTCATTGAACATATTTCACAATGTGTGGAAAACATTTTATCAGTAGACGGTTTGGAACCTGCTCAAGTGGCATTTGATTAAGTTAAAGTAATGATTAATGGAACTGTGGATAATAATGGGTAACGGAAATGTACAGTGTAATGAGTAGATGTGTTAGTCTTAAAACACTTAGGCAAAAAATCTAATGCATTGCAGATATCAATATACTCTGTGTTGAAAAGGTATTGGGTATAAATGCAGATTATTTTGTTTTATAAACATAAAACTGAGTCTTTAGAAGCCTTATTGCCATATCACTTATCCCCCAAATCCAATAAAAATGGTTCACATTTATATATTAGTTTAAACAAGGCTTTCTAACTTTTTTATGTAACCGTGAAATGGTAGTTGTCTATAGTAGCCAAAAGAAAGTCAGTCTGATTTCAAAAACTGAAAATTTTTAAAATCCCTTTTATTGTCACAAATAAGCATTTGTCATGGAGAAAAGAGAACCAGTCAAAATAATTTTTTAATGCTGTAAAAGCTTTTAGTACTGTTGCATTGTCAGGGTTTAATAATACAAAGAAGAACTTATTGATAGTAACAACAGGAATGCATTTATCTTTCATCTATACAAATATATTGAAATAGAAGTAGTACTAAAAGTAGAAATGAGCTTAAAAGTGACTTTTTGTATTGCTTATAATAAGGTACTTTACACTGAACTAAAGTGACTTGTGTTAGCGTTTATCATAATCTCTTTTCCCAGAAAATGCAAGAACGTAACTGGTTATTCATTACCTGATAATATCTTGAGATTACCTTGCATGTGTATAAAAAGTAACTATGAAGAATTCGATTTCAAATATGAAAAAAACAAGGAACCTTCAGTAGGCATTGGATCATCGAACTAATTGTTGGATGGAATAAATTTGAACACAGAGATATATTATTTTAAGGGATAAGGAGGATGACTATTTTCTTTTTTTCTTCTTGTTTGTAATTAGTCCTTATTGGCACAGAGAATATATATACAAATCCAACCATCTAGATATTTAATTAGTGTTTTATTTTCCCACTAGTTAAAACGGGACAAGATGACTTTGTATATTTCCGGCATTTTATGATGACTTTCGGGCAGCTTCGAAAATATGTAATATCTCATGTATAAATATTTATATTAATTACTGTNCATTGTCAGGGTTTAATAATACAAAGAAGAACTTATTGATAGTAACAACAGGAATGCATTTATCTTTCATCTATACAAATATATTGAAATAGAAGTAGTACTAAAAGTAGAAATGAGCTTAAAAGTGACTTTTTGTATTGCTTATAATAAGGTACTTTACACTGAACTAAAGTGACTTGTGTTAGCGTTTATCATAATCTCTTTTCCCAGAAAATGCAAGAACGTAACTGGTTATTCATTACCTGATAATATCTTGAGATTACCTTGCATGTGTATAAAAAGTAACTATGAAGAATTCGATTTCAAATATGAAAAAAACAAGGAACCTTCAGTAGGCATTGGATCATCGAACTAATTGTTGGATGGAATAAATTTGAACACAGAGATATATTATTTTAAGGGATAAGGAGGATGACTATTTTCTTTTTTTCTTCTTGTTTGTAATAAGTCCTTATTGGCACAGAGGATAAATTTACAAATCCAACCATCTAGATATTTTATTAGTGTTTTATCTTGCCACTAGTTAAAACGGGCGAAGATGACTTTGTACATTTCCGGCATTTTATGATGACTTTCGGGCAGCTTAGAAAATATTTAATATCTGATGTAAAAATATTGATATTCATTCCAGTTAGTTATGACACAATATATGGCCTGAAAAAAATGTGTGAGATTTTGAAATAGATTATTTACAAATTATTTTTAACCAAATCAGACTTTTCTTGTTGTTTTGATTTTTGGGAGGTGCTGTAGGCAGTTTAAGTCATCTAAGTATACAACAAGTATAAACAATACAATTATTGCTTCCACAGATACTTGTTTAAGATTTTCTTCTAGTTGCTTTTTATTAGTGATTGTTGACCATTCGCAACATTTGTCTTGTTAGAAAACATTACTTTAAATTTCAGCTACATGTCACAATCCACATGACCTTAAATTCAAAACAGAGAATGGAACGAGACACAAAGAAGAAAATTCTTGAAGCAAATACAAAATTTCTAAAGAAAATATAATAAAATATATATGTGATTGGATCTCTAAACTAACATTCTACAAACAATTTTTTTAAATGAATGAAAAACCTTTGACGCAAAGAACAATTTTGGTATAGCGGTGGGAGATTAAGAAAGAATTAGGTAATTTGATGATTGTTAGAGATAAAATCTTAAGCAACAATGGACAAATACTTTTATCTCGTGTTATATAGAAGGCCAAACCAAATTTACTAAATATAGCAAGAAGTCTGAACTACCAACTGTAACAGCCTTGAATTTTTTTTGAATCACATTGCATTAGGCTGTAGACCCCTTAAAAACGAAGAGAATACTAATTTCTAAAAGGATATCTTAGGCAATTAGTAAAAATGTATCTTTTAGAAGCATAAGTTGGCACACAGAATTAACCTTGATGAAATTTTTGTGAACAAAATTATTAGTCCTTGAAAACCGTAAAATACGCTTTTTACCTAATACATAATTACAAGGTAGAGTTGCCAATGATGTTAACAGAAGCAAAGCAGATTTTACAATCCATCAATTCAAAATGTAGTTTTCAGAAAAATGACTCAAACATCTAGTAAACAAACCAAGCCCCAAATTTAAGAGCCTATGATGGACTATATAAAAATGTGAATGAAAATATTTGGGACAGTATGTTCAGTTGGTAGAAATTATGCCACGGTTTAGAGTACTTTGCAAAACGAGGACGAGGAATTTACTTTCAAAAAGTAGCCTTCATTCCATTTTATTAAAATGAAACATTTTTAATGGGAGGGCAGGTAGGAAGAAGCTGTTCTGTTAGCAAATAAAACCTCCAAGACGGTTTGGAAATGTCTCTAAACATGAGGTTAGGAAATCCAATACAGCTAACAAATCAACATTCTCCAAAGTGACAACATTGACAATTGTAGAGAGTCAAGCAGCCACTGCTTAGTATAGCAAAATTAAAAGGTAAATTCAAACGAAACAGAAAGCTTTATGTCAATTGTAAATGATTCGGTTTCTTTTTCGGGTGTCATGACTGAAGTCTGAGGTCATTTTATACATGGCTTTAATAGCTAAAAAGATGTCTTTACGTTCAAATGTAAAACATTTGCTTGTAATGATTAAATAAGAGGATTTATGATTCTTTGTTGGAATTTCAAATCACTTAAACAGTCCGTTATATCATTAGAATATGGGCTTTGGTATACCTTACCTAGCAAAAGATATTCTCTTTTGGTAAGCAAAATTCGCTAAAGATACCACTGAGCAGGATATGTCTTTAAACTTTTTATGTGCGTTCGTCAGAAATATTCAATTGTAATTTTGGGGAAATCTTAAAGCATTTTTGGATCAGGCACCATGCATGTTTCTCTTCATTCAGCACATCTACTTTCACTGAAAAGAAAGCAGCAAAATACTCTTATACTGCACCTTACACTATGTCGCTTCTTAAATCTAGCTAAAGGACCATCGTTTCCCGTAAACAGCACAGTTAGAATACGGAAAACATGACATAATATATCACATATTTTTAACAGTTTTGAACCAATAAGAGAATATTTAAGGGATATAAATCAGAAAAACATGGCTATCCAATATCTTCTCCAGAAGACATTTAGAACATTGTTAGCTAAACTTTTTTTTGGAGAGGGGAAGGGGGCTCTAATATCATTTCCCCCCATCAGTTATTACCTAAAAGTCAACTACAAAATCCTTTCATGACAAAATTTTCATCGTTTTTCTCCAAAAATGTGTAAGGAAAGTTTGGGAGGACAGGTTAAACTTAGAGCTAAGTAACTGACTGTCAAAACAAATAAACGATTGAATGATCGGAATAAATCTGACAGCCGGGAAACAAATATCAACAAGAAAGAAAATTAGAGAAGAATAGATAGAGACTATGGTCCAAGACAAATAAGTTTATAAACATGTCTCAGGGAACTTTGTAATAGTATTTATGATAAACTCAATTTAAGCAGCAGAGAGTACCAAAGTTTAATGAATCTTTTTGTTTGTAATGCGTCATCATTCGTCTTGTCTTCAAAAAGGATTTAAGGATGCAAAACTACGATTATTAGCACTGTAGAGATTGCTTGAACATCTAATTTTTATGTAATGTATCTGAGTAATGCTGATAGGTAACCAAGTCAAGTAAAAAAATCTCAGATTCTTCATTAGTTATGTCTTTTTCTGACGGGCAAATACATTAGATAGCTTTTCTTTTACCAGTAATAGTTTAGTCTTTTATCTCGTTTAAGAGTTTTTAGTGTTCTGCAAAGAACTTTTACGGGTATATTGTCACTAGATGGTGGCTGGGTTATTCTTAGCCACACTGTTGGATTATTAGGTATAGCTGATAACTTAAAGCACATTGTTCTGGAAAAGTTTCATTAAAATCATTACTTGTGCTAGTTTTAACATAAAGCTGTGATATCACTTATTTGAACTGGTGCCCAAAATTTATTAATCTGCTCTTTATGGAGCCGAACTGATAATATCACTCAGCTACAGAAGAAATCGTACTTGTGCATAAGTCACATTAATATGAGGTAGAAGCGTGTTTTGATGAAAAATTGCGGCACCTGTTGCGGCGTAAACAGGACCATTCGCTAAAGTAACATCTAAATTGAGCAGCTTTGTAGACTTAACAATATATTTTTTGTGACTCGTACAATCGGAGCTGTTGCAGACAAATTCCGCTTTTTTATCGCTCAAGTTTGAAAATACCATATAGAGCTGTCAATCTGGAGACAAGACCAACACTTTCAATTCTCTTTGGTGTTATTTTTGTAATAGTTTTATAAGTTCTGATCATCACTTAAAAATGTATCTTGCTGTATTCCTGCTAAGCCGGTGAACTGTATTTTTAACTTTTATACCAAACTTTTAGGTAAAAGTTATTTTTGTACAGTCCTTTACTAACAACACAAATTTCTATTCATACATTTGGAAAAAATGACGTAGATAATCTCTGACATGCAGTTTTCTGGTATATTTAGGGGGGTAGTATTGCATGACAGTAATAACAAGGAAAAACGTAGGAAGAATTGGCTTTTGGTTATTTGTTACATTTTATCGTTTGTTAAATATTCTCCGTTTCGTCGGGGTTCTGTATAGTTGTGTGTTGTCAGAATCTCTTGCAGCTTATAAATGGTTGTCGATTGAAATGGGATTCCTGATTTACATGCTACAGGGATCATTAACAATATGATATTGAATTCACACTAGTTTTTTTGATTCTGCCGGAATCGAAAAATACCTGCTGTATTAATCCTATTCATGATGAGATACTGTGCAATGAAGTTTAAGAAGAGCAGGAGCGGAAAAGAACCTGTTGAAGACAGTTCGAAGAAGGCGGAAATAATTCTTGGGACATCTCAAGAGAAAGAAGGGTCTGACGAACTTGGTACTGACTGGGCGTATAGAAGGAATCAGAGACAGACGGCGACAGGAAAGAACGTTTTTGGGAAATTTGAGGGAGCATGTGATGAACAAGTGGAGGAATGGAATACAAACAAGTGAAATTTTACATCTTACAAGGAACAGGGTCAATTGGAACATCATGATAGGTAACGTCTACAGACAAGGTACTTAGAAGAAGAAGACGGTGCGTAGCAGAAGGCATTTTCCAGTACGATGTACCAATACAAGAAACAACTAACATTATTACTCCAAGATACCTGAAGATTAGTAGAGCTACCTTTCTCAAAAATCTGAGTCTTACCCTCGTTTTACAATGAGTATCACCTTTTAAACTTCATGTTTCTCATTTAGATATAACTCAAATGAAATTTCAAATTTGACTTCAGGGTTCTCATACGGACTTAGAATAGAGAAGATAGGTCATTCAAAGTGATTTGATTAACAAAGTCAAATTTACAACTAGAATCTGTGATTTTGTTTTGTTTTGTAAAGTGTTTAGTAGTGTAGAGCCTCTGCTTTCGTCATTCTTGACTTGCTGGCTTCAGAGAGAACAGAATCAGGTTACAGTACCCGTCTTAAACGACTTTCGACTTTGATATCTTCTTTAATCCTCGGTTCGGTATGGTTACAAATAGTGCGACCTTGTATTTGGAGTCATTGGGAGTCTCCAAGCCGTAAAAAGGTGATGGATCAGGACGTGAACATATAAGCTGTTTGACAAACCAGGGTTAATCATATTTTCCCGAAGATCTGGCAAGGTTTAGGGCAGAAAGTAATACTCCTGAGCTGGTACTGACTCTTATTCCAACAAGTAGATAAAAAGATATCTGAAGAAAAACAAAGAAAAAAACCACACCATACAACAGAAACAGTTTTTTAGATTGATCAGTTTAGAAATCAACAATAATACAGCTTAGAGAAAAATTCCTTACTTAACTGGTTAGTCTTGTCGGATACAAAGCAAACTCTGAAAAATCTGGCAAACACAATAAGACGTGAATTTTTCCCCTGATGTATTGGTAAGTACCAAGGATTGTTGAGAATACAAGATGTAGTCACCCAAAGAATCTTTCTTGTTTTCAGACCTATGCATCATTTATACTGGGGAGAGGCGTGGGAATATATTTTAGAATTTTAGTTAGTTGCGCTGGTGAATAGAACTTTTTAGTATTTCTGCTACAAAAAACCCTTTCGCCTATCATGAAATACATTTTCCAAACAATAGTTTCACGTCTAAGATCCAACGTTCAGAATGATTTAGCCTTATTTTCCAAGGAATTAGGGGAAAGGGCAAGACTGGGTAGTTTTAATCTGTGATTAATGAAACTTAGTACATAAAACGTCAGCATGCTTGTTCCTTATAGAAATTAAAAACATTCAATTTTTAGATTAAGATTATATGTCACAAGCTGCGAAAAATGTTTTTGTTAATTTTTGTTTTTAGTACAAGATACCACCTTTCAGTAAAATATTTGCTACTAATAAAATTTACTACCAAAGACCTTCAAATTATAATAAACTTAATAAATTTTCACCACTAATAAATTTCGTACCTTATGTTGATAAAACTGTGCACATATCTTGGCTATTATAAATGAATTTGAATAAATTTTGTGTGTGTACTAATTTATGAATCCTCCACATTTGACTACAGGGTATTCATACGGACTTGGAATAGAGAAAAAAAATTATTTAAAATTTAGTTGGCTCTATCCAATTAATAAAAGTATAAAAGTCGTCCGTTTTAATATTTAAGATCAACCAGGGTTATGTAGGGCATGACATGTCTTATAAGGGTAAACTCTGTAAAAAAAGATAATGGGCTTGACAAAAAACTAAGTAAGTAAAGACGTCCACCTTTTTTAAAGAAATATCAATACAAATATCTTTTGACTGAATTTTCCGCATGCTGACTTTATGCAACAGCCAATATTTTTATTACAGTTGGTGTAAAGGGCAGGTTTAAAGCCTCCCCTTAAAAGGAATTTATACAAGAGGATAAACTCTACAGTTCCTTTCCATTTAAATCTCGCTGTTGACAAATGACCGATTTCAATAATTTTATTCTTTAACACTCGATATAGTTCCCCATTATTAAATTTTATAGTACCCTGATATCATTAGAATTGCTGATAACATCAAAATATTCCTAAAGAATAGCAAGAAAAAGTGGATTATAGTGTTGAGAACTGGATGAGAAACTTTTGGAAAAGTGAAAATAAATCTGGAAATTCTCCAAGGGGACAGTACATCCACTTTTTCGTTTGTTATCAGCTTGATTCCTATGTTACTTGTTGTACGTAATATCATAGCTGGAAATGAATATAAACAAGCCGGACCCAAAATAAACCATATATTACAGAAGGATGATTTTAAGTTATTTGGAAAGACTGAAAAGAAACTAGATGCTCTATTAAGAACAGCATGTATTTTCAGTGTTACAAAAGAATCGAATTCGGAGTAATTAAATGTGAGCTTTTAATCGGAAAGGAAGGAAAACTGATTCATTGTAAAGACATTAGAAACCGTTTAGGTGACAGAATAAAGGAGATCGATCGTAATACTTGGTATAAATACTCAAGTGTTCTGGAATCTGATGACATTAAAGACTCCAAAGTGAAAGTAAAAATAAGATCGGGATATATATGGTGAGTTAAGAGGATCTCAAAATCTCATCTTCATAGTAGAAAGTTGCTAACTGCTATCAATGCCCAAGCGGTATTAATTATAAGTACAGAGATGGATTTGCTTTCTAGGCAGAAAAGGAAATGGAATACTTGGATAGGAAAACAAGAAAAGGAATGACATTGTATTGTATGTTTCCCTCAAAATATGATGTTGATAGATTGTATCTAAACTGAAGGTAAGCGAGGACTGATAAGTGTAAAAGAGTGTTTTGATTGAAAAGAACTGCTTGTATATTTATGAAATTGAAAAGAAAGATGTTCAAAGCAGTTCAAAATGAAGAAAAGGAAGATTTTGGAGAAAGAAAAGAAGACATAATTAAAAACAGAAGAGAACAATTGAAAGGCAAAAACCTACAGTGTTTTTCAGAGATATCAAGTTTAAAGATGAACAGACTTGGTATTGGGTGAGAAAAGGAGATTTGAAGAACCCCATAGAGGGAGCTGTTATCTATTATAGAAACACAAGAACAAGCCATCAGAACAAAGTGTATTATATATTGCAATTCACAAATAGAACATCAACTACATATGTAAAATGAAACAGTTGCCCATTTGGTGTCTGACTGGAAGATCCATTGTTCAGTACAAGACATGACGTCATGACAAAGCTGTTTATTCATTGGCTGTTATGCAAAGCTCTTGGCCTAGAACTGATGGAAAAGTGGTAGGATCATTAGTCAGAAAAATGTTCAGAAAACAAACAATTGAAAATCCTTTTGGATATGAAAATATAAACGGATAAGATCCCGAAATACTGAAGAGCAGAATGTAGTTGTTGAGAAGGAGAATAAATCTTGCAAGATTTTGGACCTGGCTTCCCCTTTTGATTCTCAGGTTGTTGAGAAAGAAAGGCAGATAATAAGCAAATATTAGGATCTAAATCGTGAGATAAAGTGAATTTGAATTGTACTGAAATGACAGTGACTCGAAAAAGCAGTTATCTGTGCTATAAGTTCTCTCAAAGCACCCCTATAAATGAATCAATAAGATCAATCTGTTTATTTACCGTAATTATTCGATTTACCGCACCCTACTCGAATAAGTGAACCCCTCTCTACATTTTGCTCTCTTAGCCAATAACTTTGCAGTAACTTAATTTTGAAGCTGATAGAATTCCTGATAAAGTAGAAGGTATGACCTCTTCATGGCCATCTGCATAATAATTCCAACATCTAAAGAATAAAAGGAATATTATCTAAGTTATATTCTCATTCACAAAAATAGCATTTAAAACAGTGTGTTTTAAATGTATGGATGGTTATGTAACATAAATAAATCGGCTACCATTCCTTTACACAAAAGAATTATGTAAACAGAATAGTCACACAGNCGCACCCTACTCGAATAAGTGCACCCCTTGAATGAGCGCACCATTTGGAACCAAAATAAGTTAATAAGTGCACTCACTCAATTAAGCGCACCCTCTTTGACAGATTTCCTTATCAACAACCACACCCTTTTTCCAAAGTAAAAAATTGAAGGTCAAGAATAAAAGCACTAAAACATATATTTTAGTGAGTATATTCTATTATATTTTTAACATCAAGTGCGTAAATCACAATGTTCATATGTTTACAAATATCTTTGTATTTGCCAATTTCACTTTTGAACTTGATGAATGTCGACGAAAATATTTTTGATATTTAGTGCTTTATTCCCTCAAATATGCTCACCACCTCAATAAGCGCACCCTTTAGAATTCCCAAAATTATTTAAGCGTACCGTGCGCTTAATCGAATAATTACGGTACTTTAAAAGCTTACAAAAGGTTTGTCTTCTTGAAACGATGAGGATACTGAGATATATTCTAAATGTTTACAGTTTTGGGTAGCAGCTTAATATTAAGAAGAATAAAACCAGCGACTTAACACCAAAGAAACTGAGACAAAAAGGAGAATTAATAATAATAATAATAATAATAATAATAATAACAACAATAATAACAATAATAATTTTTTTGGCAAAATGTTTTAGGCTGAAATTTTTAAAATAAAAGATCCTGTACTCTCAATATTCCGAAGGCATGAAAATGCCCTTTCCAAAAGTCGTGTTAAAAACATATTCGAAGTTTTATGCCCTTATTTTTCAATCTACTAATCTAAAATAGACGTTTTTTCCAACAGAAACAGTCTTAGATACTTCATTGTCATAACAGTGGTGAATAACGACTACATCTAATACTATTTCCATCTGGCTGAGTCAGAAAGCTACATCACATCAGGTACTTTTTTATTTTCAGAAGAAATTGACTGTATTACGAATGAGAGATTTAAAAATAGAGATGACAATTGGTCTAATTTGGTATCCAGAAATTTCTTGTTTATCACAATTTACGCTGAGTCTCAATTGGACTAAAATGCCAGAACGAGAAAATGGACGTCAAGTTGGTTTTGGTTATTTTAAAAAACAGAGAGAGGATTGAGAAATCCTACAGCTGTTTGTGATTCATTGTAAAAGACAATTAAATACCATACGCAAATTCCGGTACTTTTAGCAACCGAGATACATCTTCCATCCTAAAAATTTTACTGGAGTAAAGAGTCTATAATGAAAATGTGAAGATTTCAGTTCCTGGCTAGAAGGGTAAATGACAGAATATTTCAAATTATGTTAGAGCATTATTAGGCACTCAGAAACGCAAAAATTTGGATTTAAATGGTCTAAAAACATCGTCTTGAACTAAAAAGAAATAATTAAATATAAGTAGAAGATACCAATCGAGCAAAAATTAGAATTTAGAATAAGTTAATACTAAAATACGCATGGATAATGGTAAATGTATGTAATTATTTGAGGTTTACGTAATAGATTATTATCCCTGAGCTTGTTTTTTCATTGAAAGCACAACTGCTTTCTGGTACTCCTCCAGGTTTTCCATATATCTACTTCACAGCAAAAGTTTCTTTTGGCCGTTGATCTAACAACCCAATTGTTTCCGAATTCCTAACAGACTCCTTTAAACAAAAGAATTATGGAAATATGTTAATTTTAAAAAATTAAACCTGACAAAATATTACATATGGTAAAGTAGCCACACAGTTTACATTTCTTAAATAACCTTTTCTTGGAAGAAACGTCCACTTGGTTTTCTATGAAGATAATGGAAACGCATACTAATTTATCCTCTCTACATTTTGCTCTCTTAGCCAATAACTTTGCAGTAACTTAATTTTGAAGCTGATAGGATTCCTGATAAAGTAGAAGATATGACCTCTTCATGGCCATCTGCATAATAATTCCAACATCTAAAGAATAAAAGGAATATTATCTAAGTTATATTCTCATTCACATAAATAGCATTTAAAACAGTGTGTTTTAAATGTATGGATGGTTATGTAACATAAATAAATCGGCTACCATTCCTTTACACAAAAGAATTATGTAAACAGAATAGTCACACAGTCGATTCAAACATAGAAATCCATTTAATTAATAATGAATTCGTCTACGTTAGAGTTTCGTGGATTATTATAATCCATTTTAAGATAGGAGAGAGTTTTCTGTGTAATGTAACACAGAGATGGTGTGAGGAATCAATAACACGACTGTGAATGCATTAGATCTTTGCTTTTTATCCAAAAGAATGTACTTCATGTTCACTATTAGTTTGAAATCCAGGTGTGTCTTTCCTATCCAAATTTAAGAAGCACTAGACCTGAGCGAATAAAATTATTAGAGAAGACTTGAAACCTTTTATAATATGATTTATATCATATTTCTTCTTTCTAAATTGTAACATAATATTTAGTGTTACAAGTTAGACTGATAAAAGCAACTCTTTTGTACAGCTGAACATCATTTTACTGTGAGCAAATATATGAACATTTGGTTCATTTGATACTGATCAATCAGTATAGTACTTAGAAAGTAATAGATGGTAAGTTGGTAGCTCGGTTTTTATACCGTATCTTGAGAGAATTTGACTACTGCTATACCAACTTTCTAATAGGTTCACGTTCCCTTGAAAATATTTTTTCTTGATACTCTAGTTCTTTTTTATACTTATGACAGGAAAATAAAACTATTAGGAGGGAAAAGAATGACATTATCGCTTTGATCGATGGAACAAATGATCAAATGAAAATGAAAAAGAGGCCAGAGGAAAGAAGGACTTGGGAAAAAAATGGATGCCAGAATGGACCTGATCGCTAATGACGCCAGTGACGATTATGTCAATGAGGATGATGATGATGATGATGATGATGATGATGATGATGTTTTTGGTTAAAGTACTCTTGACAATATGAATTTTACAGTTGCTTACTTTTGGAGGGACGCTAACAAATTATGAGTCTCTAAGAAAGTAGCCATATGTAAAAGTCATTAGATCCAATACACGATAACTTAGCATAGCAATATTATTCTTAAGTCATTTATGAAGACATTGGGGACAGTATGCGGATACATTTAAGATTTGACGAGATATGCATGAATAAATTAAGCACCAGATGTTTGAGCGGATCTATGAAATACTTCTTAGACAAATTAGAAAGGAATTGTTTAAAGACAATGGTTAAGGATGAATGGCTCTGGAGTTGACTATATAGAACANAAAGAATTATGGAAATATGTTAAATTTAAAAAATTAAACCTGACAAAATATTACATATGGTAAAGTAGCCACACAGTTTACATTTCTTAAATAACCTTTTCTTGGAAGAAACGTCCACTTGGTTTTCTATGAAGATAATGGAAACGCATACTAATTTATCCTCTCTACATTTTGCTCTCTTAGCCAATAACTTTGCAGTAACTTAATTTTGAAGCTGATAGGATTCCTGATAAAGTAGAAGATATGACCTCTTCATGGCCATCTGCATAATAATTCCAACATCTAAAGAATAAAAGGAATATTATCTAAGTTATATTCTCATTCACATAAATAGCATTTAAAACAGTGTGTTTTAAATGTATGGATGGTTATGTAACATAAATAAATCGGCTACCATTCCTTTACACAAAAGAATTATGTAAACAGAATAGTCACACAGTCGATTCAAACATAGAAATCCATTTAATTAATAATGAATTCGTCTACGTTAGAGTTTCGTGGATTATTATAATCCATTTTAAGATAGGAGAGAGTTTTCTGTGTAATGTAACACAGAGATGGTGTGAGGAATCAATAACACGACTGTGAATGCATTAGATCTTTGCTTTTTATCCAAAAGAATGTACTTCATGTTCACTGTTAGTTTGAAATCCAGGTGTGTCTTTCCTATCCAAATTTAAGAAGCACTAGACCTGAGCGAATAAAATTATTAGAGAAGACTTGAAACCTTTTATAATATGATTTATATCATATTTCTTCTTTCTAAATTGTAACATAATATTTAGTGTTACAAGTTAGACTGATAAAAGCAACTCTTTTGTACAGCTGAACATCATTTTACTGTGAGAAAATATATGAACATTTGGTTCATTTGATACTGATCAATCAGTATAGTACTTAGAAAGTAATAGATGGTAAGTTGGTAGCTCGGTTTTTATACCGTATCTTGAGAGAATTTGACTACTGCTATACCAACTTTCTAATAGGTTCACGTTCCCTTGAAAATATTTTTTCTTGATACTCTAGTTCTTTTTTATACTTATGACAGGAAAATAAAACTATTAGGAGGGAAAAGAATGACATTATCGCTTTGATCGATGGAACAAATGATCAAATGAAAATGAAAAAGAGGCCAGAGGAAAGAAGGACTTGGGAAAAAAATGGATGCCAGAATGGACCTGATCGCTAATGACGCCAGTGACGATTATGTCAATGAGGATGATGATGATGATGATGATGATGATGATGATGATGTTTTTGGTTAAAGTACTCTTGACAATATGAATTTTACAGTTGCTTACTTTTGGAGGGACGCTAACAAATTATGAGTCTCTAAGAAAGTAGCCATATGTAAAAGTCATTAGATCCAATACACGATAACTTAGCATAGCAATATTATTCTTAAGTCATTTATGAAGACATTGGGGACAGTATGCGGATACATTTAAGATTTGACGAGATATGCATGAATAAATTAAGCACCAGATGTTTGAGCGGATCTATGAAATACTTCTTAGACAAATTAGAAAGGAATTGTTTAAAGACAATGGTTAAGGATGAATGGCTCTGGAGTTGACTATATAGAACAACTGCAGAGCTTGGCATAATGTCATCACTAAGATAAGTATTAGAGTTACTTGGATTAATGCCTGGTGTTAGTATATCAAAATCGATTCTGTTACTTCTATGGGTTCTCACTGCAATACAGTTGCCATAGTAAATAAGCATACAGTAGATGAAGTTGAAAATCTTCGCAGATGGTTACTTTTTCACATAAAACATTACTTTAGCTAAACCTACTTTAAATCGTTGTTGCTAATTCAGAGCATTTTTTGTTATTTCAAAGTATTGAGATTCGATGAATACAAGATCTTACATATTTTTAAGTGTATATACCAGTGTTTGCTAATCGAATGTTATTTTAAGGGAGAAAAAATAAATATTTTTAGAAATGAATCCTCATAAAGAAGATGTAGTTCCTTTGTTTGTGTTGCTTTCTGTCACAAATAAAAATTGAGATGGTTACTTAATGCATAATAATCTATATTCATGAATCTTACAGTTGATGTGGCATTACGGTATCCCCAATGTTAATGATATATAAGAAGAACGAAGTTAGAAGCGAAAAAAGATTACAGCTTTGTTTAATATTGGGGGGGTTAGAATGACGTTTTAAAAGGCATAGCAATAAGCATAAATTTTATTTAGACAGGGCATCCACTTCCTGATTGTTACATATCGAGGAAGTATCTCTATTGTTTTTTTACATATGTTACAGATTTTACATATGTAAATATATGGAGCATATACTTACAACAGAAAATTTATATATATTGATGGAAAACTCTAATAATTTCAGAGTAATACATTTATTGAAACCAAAAGTAATGCTCAGTGTAAGACCCCATAGCAACTTTTTAAAACTTTTGGCATAGTAATGTGATTTACTGTTATTTAAAGAGTACTCAAAGAATAATAATAAAAATTTATTTAACAACTCAAAAGTAAGGGTAATATATCTAAAATAGACAAATAAGATATATAATTATTGTTGACAGAATATGCCGGTATTTTTTTTACTTTCTGAAAGTGGTCTATGACAGAGTGAGAGTGCATGCTATATCAATTTATATGGTACATACTTTAAATAAATAGATATCTTTGCAGTCAGTTTTAATTTTTAGACCTGTAGATTATAGGTAAATATATGTGCATATCTCTTAGAAGGAATCAGCAGAAATTAAATTGAAGGACTGAATTATATCTTCTTTTTGAGTTTTAAAACAAGGGTATGATAAGAATGTTTTGCTATAACTGAGTTTATTATTTCATCTTTTGATGCCGACCTTGCCTAACATCAATAGTTATTTGTTCCTTCAACGACTTTTCAGTCTGCCTGATAGAACAGATGCATTGTTTAATTTAGAAACTGAGAAAAGATGGCTACATGAAGAGAGAGAGAGAGAGAGAGAGAGAGAGAGAGAGAGAGAGAGAGAGAGAGCGAGAGAGAGCGAACGAAAGTGGTTATCTTGTAGCTTTTGTATAAATTTCTTGTCATAAAATCGATAGAAATATCAAAATCGTCTGGTTCCTTCCTGATTATTTAAGAGGCCTTGAATATTCCTTCATTAGAATTATTGCACCTATATCTTGAAATAAAGGCCAATTACATTAATCACTGTCGTTACCATTTTTCAGCAATAATATGATACCACTCATATTAAAAATAATTTCTCTCTATCGGCTAATAAGCTGCCTTACATATTTTTCTCAAAATGTTTGTGTTGCAACTTACTCTTTTATTATCCTGAAAGAAAAATAACTAAAATTTATAATTTCAATTTGTTGTACTTTATACTTGATAGCTTTGTAGCAAATGTAAACATTTAGAATTGTATTTTACTTTTTATATCGTTGTCTAAAAATTCTATGGGACTAGATGCCATCGGCCCCTTTATAATTACAAACCAGCAAAATTATACTTACAAAGGACAAATTCTCATGCTCTCATGCAATAAGAAAGAACAAAATAACAATGAAATCAGTGATATAAATAGCAAGCAAAGAGACAAGCAACAGCCAAGAGAAAATTAACACGAATTTTAGAAAAATACCAGAGAACAGAAATTTGTTATTGTACAATGTTTTACTATGAAACAGACAACAAAGACAATGTACATTTGTAGATATCATAAAAAGCATGGAAGTAAAGTTATCATGAACATTTCACTTATCCATATTTGTTAATGCAGTGCTAAAATGCACTACCTACTCTGTGATCCTCTTTCAATGACTTATAAATTATATATAAAATGATTTGTCATTGTGTAATCCTAATTTTTGTTTCAATGTTTCATAATATTAAGTCAAGATATTATTTTTATTTTTGGAATGTTATTATGACCCAAATCAATTCCAAATCAATCGTTTATCCAAATTTTATGCACCATGAAATATAAAAAATGCTTCTTTTACTTACGAGGTGTAAGGTTCCTGGTTCTTTTCAAGTTAAATGTCAATATCTTCGCCTTAAAATTTGAATAATTTCACCCATAATGAATTTTACCACTCTAAAATCCACCTTAGGTTGAAATAAAGCATTACTGTTAATTGATTTTGGCTTATTATCTGGGTTAAGTCCCGTATTACCTAAAAAATGCTTCTTTTACTAACCAGGTGTAAGGTTCTTGGTTCTTTTCAAGTTTTAAAATTGTAACCCATAATGAATTTTACCACTCCAAAATCCACCTTAGGTTGAAATAAAGCATTACTGTTAATTGATTTGTGGCTTTTTATGTGGGTTAAGTCCCGTATTGCCCTGTTTTCCCCTCATGAGGGTAAATATCGTTGACTTTCGCCAAAGGTGAAGGAGTTATTGTTTATTAATTTTCAATTAAAGCCTCGAACTGATATGTAAAAGTATCAGTAAACAAAGTAATATCTCTATCAAAATTTTTGCATCCTTCTTTTANATGTTATTATGACCCAAATCAATTCCAAATCAATCGTTTATCCAAATTTTATGCACCATGAAATATAAAAAATGCTTCTTTTACTTACGAGGTGTAAGGTTCCTGGTTCTTTTCAAGTTAAATGTCAATATCTTCGCCTTAAAATTTGAATAATTTCACCCATAATGAATTTTACCACTCTAAAATCCACCTTAGGTTGAAATAAAGCATTACTGTTAATTGATTTTGGCTTATTATCTGGGTTAAGTCCCGTATTACCTAAAAAATGCTTCTTTTACTAACCAGGTGTAAGGTTCTTGGTTCTTTTCAAGTTTTAAAATTGTAACCCATAATGAATTTTACCACTCCAAAATCCACCTTAGGTTGAAATAAAGCATTACTGTTAATTGATTTGTGGCTTTTTATGTGGGTTAAGTCCCGTATTGCCCTGTTTTCCCCTCATGAGGGTAAATATCGTTGACTTTCGCCAAAGGTGAAGGAGTTATTGTTTATTAATTTTCAATTAAAGCCTCGAACTGATATGTAAAAGTATCAGTAAACAAAGTAATATCTCTATCAAAATTTTTGCATCCTTCTTTTAGTGGAAATTTAAATAATAATCTAAATAACTACTCCATCTGGCTGCATTTTTATGCTAACTGTTATAAAACAATGCAAGTTTTCATTGGATCAAAGAAAATAATAGCATGTTATAAACTATAAATATTTTGAAACATAAGTAGGCAAAGTTTATTACATTCAGCGTAACAAGAAGGGGAAATAAATTGAAAGAGAGACAGGGCAAGACCTACAATATTATAATAGGAAAATATAATAGAATGGAGTAACATCAAGCACTCAGAAGCAGTTAGATTTGAAGAATATCAGAAAGAGTGGCGAACCATTGTCTCGTGTAATAAGAAGATGGAATCACAGAATAAATATCTGAATAAACATCTTACCAGGTTGTGATTTTTGAGACTTGGTTGAAGAAACGATTGACAGGTATAATCGCAGGCAAGAATTAGTAAAGTTATATTCATTGTCAATTCTAAAAGATTTTTTTCTTAAAAGTCTATCAAAAATATATTCACTGTTGAAATGATGATTTTAAAGTTTTCTTTCCGCAGTTATCCAGTGATACAAGAAATTTCCCCAAAGTATGGCAGACTCTAACTTCATCCATGAAATTTAGAGGTGTTCGTTCTATTGGTTACTAAAGTAAAATAAGAGCAAGACGTACCAAAACAAAACCTGTTTACTGTTGAGTGTGTACCTAACATCCAAAATCCAAGTATGTATCTGATATCCAAAATGTAAGTACAATTAATACCTTTAGATAGACTTCCAAAAACCTAAATTCAATTTTCGACAGCTTTTGTGCACCTGGTGACCTTTCTTTTGCCTCTCATTCGAACATTAAAAGCAGTTTTATTGTATATTGTAAATTGTAATTAAATGTACATATTCAAGAAGACTATGCGAGAGCGTTGCACAGAGTAATTTCTGTGACGTGGTCTTCACATTGAAAAAACTTAAAATTGCGCTACCTTCCCTAAAACCTCCAGTGGAGAAACTGCTCCGAAGAGAGCTTGTTTACAAAATCACATGTCCACGCTGTACTGTGTTCTATGTTGGTCAATCCGGTTGACATATGCAAACCCGCATTAGAGAACATTCCAAAAGGTTGGGTCCAATACAAGACCACATGGTACAGTGCGAAGCAAATCTGGGGGATAAAGACGTGGACATCCTCCAACAGACATCACATGGAGATAATTTTTTGTTAACTTTTGAAGCACTTTACACTTTGGATCTCAGACCGTCAATCAATACAAAGAACGAATACAGGAGCAGGGAATTAGTTATTATTAAGTTGTATTCAGGTGTTATAGTGGTTATTGAGTTCTTAATACCTGTATTTATATTTGTATTTATTCTCATTAATTGTCATAATATATTGATTGTCATAAAATAAATAAATAAATAAATAACTAAGTTAATAAATAAAAAGATAGAAAAACAGTTGATACCTATGAGTCAACCTGGTTGGTAAACTTGCAGGCTAAAAATCACATAAAATTGTCGCAGTTTTATTGGCGAGACAATCGATGATAATAAATCAGGAAATAAATAGATCACTTTATGTAACAGTCTTTGAGCTCTGCAATGCATGTTAGTTTTAAATTTGGTTTCAACCATCATCTGGACCTTCTTTAAAAAAGGCGGAGCGAACTTTAAATTTTGAGGGCTGAGATCCAATGCCTGCAGGACATGCTAGAATGGTTTGCGCAGAAAACAAATTTTGCCAAATTTTCTTCATGTAATTCCACAAAAACGCATTTTTAATACCAAATGTCGTTCGGAATTGTTGCATTGCCAAAATGTTTATGCAATAAGATTCCTCGCTTTACGATGCCTTAAAAGACAATAAAAATTTGTTGTCTGTACGTTAAAATATGGCTGAAAATAGTCTTGGTCTCCCGAAGACTACCGAAATGAGTTTTCAACTACTAATAAAACAACTCTACTCCACAGTATCAAATCCTAGAATTTGATTGAGCCATAGAACGATACTCTAAAAGCATAGCAAATAGGAAGATAACTGTGGAAAGTAAAGGGTAATGGGGGGTAAAGTAGCCGTGGCTTAATGGTTAGTGCAGTTGCACCGTAACCATGAGGCTCCCGGTTCGATTCTTCGAGAGGGAAAAAAGAGTTTGAAACTTTACAAAAGAAAACCTATTGGTTGGCCTTAGAAACAGCATCCTGCTAAGAAATTCCTCACTGCCAAAACAAAGTCCATCTGAAGGGCACCGTCTGAGCCTCAATAGATGGGGAAAAATGATGTTAAAAAAAAAAGAAAAAAGGAACGATGCTCTAAAAGCATAACGAATACAGAAGATACATGTGGAGAGTAAAGGGTGTCATTGTTAAAAAAATAATATGCTAAATACTCAGATGCTTGAAAAAAGCCAATTCCTTTCCATACTGTGAGTCCACGATTTTATAAATACAATAAGGATGCGAAATACATTACAGCACAAAACGCTAATGGATTATAGTAGTATAATATAGGGACAGTTTTATTCTTGAAATTTCCTATGGTTAATGAAGTTCGAGGAGCAATTTCTGTCCTTATTTTCTTTTATTTTTAAAACCCTTAATCTTGTTAAGGGAGATGATGAAAATCACTTTGCTAGAGATTTTATTAGTAATAAAGGACTCAGTTTCTTTAATTTTATGTGGAGTCCGGCTCTGTCTAGGGCCCATTATTTATACGTTTTCCCATTCAAAACTCTGGTCCATACTCCAATACGGTCAGCTATTTGTTTAGCATATCCATGTTTTTAAATGCACATAGGCTGTATTTGAACACATCTTCAAGTATCCTTTTTAATTATTTTGTATTTTCAATATTACTACTGCTACAAGAGGCCTATATTTATAAACTTAACTTTCTGATGTTCCTTAATTCTTTTGACTTTACACCTTGACAGGAGTTTGTGTCAGCTTTAGTTTTAGTTGAACCTGATGCGAAATTTGTGTTGTTTGAATTTTTGTACAATATTTTCCCAGTGCCTATAAAGTAGGAAATATTGACAAACCCTGAATCTCTTCTTTCTTTTCAAGATCATTTTCATTTTTCCATCGGTCAGTATTTCTCCTCTTCCTCCCTATTTTCTTTCTGTTGTATTCATTTAATCTAAATACATCTATGGTGTCTCTAGTTTCTTTATACTCACTTAGTCAAATGTGACAACAATACTCCATGCAATAACGGTTGATAGACTTATAGAGATACACAGTCTTCTTTAGATTAATGTATTTTCTACGGCAATACAAAACATCAACCTTTTCAGAAGTAAGCTTAAGAATAGGTCATACATTTTACGATCTGAGAGAAAGGACTTAATAGTATCAAATGACCTTGCTTAAATACCATAAACAGATTTCTTTCCAAATGACTACCGAGATCAAATTTAGACCAGAAGTTTTGTATTGCTCAAATCCATAATTAGCCTTTGAAACCAATCTTGGGTTAATGATGACAAATCCCAAAATCTGACCAGTTTACGAAGAGAGTCTGAGTCCTTCGAATGTCTGTCTCAGAAAAAAAAAGTTGTAAACCAGTCTGAATAAAAGATCAGCCTTCCCCCTAAAGTTTATAGAACATTGAACACCATCAAAAAATGGAGAAAAAAAATATATTTGCCAGAATGCAAAACGCTACTGTAAATTTCCAGAAATCTCTACTTCCGAGGTTTACACAGTATGGCAAGATTTAATATGAAATGTCAACCTTGTACAAGCATCCCCATATACTCTCAAAAACACCTGTGTTTTATTAGTTACATCACATTTAAACTGAACATGAAAATTATTGCAATGAGAAATGGCAGGAGAACAATTATAATTGTGAAATAATTATGCGCTAGAGTCAAAAGAGGGCAATCGATAAAACAAAAATAGATAACAAGTGGGCTAAAGGAAAGACAGTCTAAAGCACATGAACTACTTACCTCTTGATTCAACCTCTCGTAACATAACAGCTGAAACAGCCTGACGAGATATGGACAGGAAGCATATGAAATTGAGTTGTAGAATCTAGTCAAAACAAAGATAACTAGCAGTCAACATGAAACTTCCTGCTACCAATACTTTCATTAAGGCTTGCCTCAAGAAGAGCAAGAATATGAGAAGGATTAGTATAAAGTAAAGGTTACAATTTCAAAAAATGGAAATGAGACCTATGAAATTAATTAAAGCTAAAGAAAGATTATGTTTTGAAGGTAACAGATCTTTCTAAGTCTGTGTAGAGCATATCTTGAATTTACATTCTTGAATCTGGAGTCCTAAATTTGTAGATTCTTAGCACTCCAAACGTGAATGTCATTACTCGTAACTTGCAGTCTTTTTATGGTACTTTCGGCTTTGATTTGCCCAAAATATAGAGAGCAAATTATCAAAAGTGATTGAGTTTCTTTGATTTTCACTTAAATTTTCTCAGTGATAAAATAGCTTTTTTGTTATCCCATTCTGACGTCTTAATGTAGTTAAGTCCAAGCAAAAAGGATTTTGGTGAAAATGAACGTGATCCGAAGAGCACTATTCAAATTCTCTACTACAAATCGTTCATTTAAGATGGTCATTGTATTTAAACAGGAAATTGTAACAGTAAGCGTAGTCAATTGGAGTATTACTTTGGCTATTTGAGGTTGATTATCACTAAACAAGTTATCACTGGGCAAGTGTTCAGAATTTACACAATGCCAGCTTCCCTAGGTAATCCTGGGCTGGAGTTTGAGTTTTACTAATATTTAGAAGTGAGAAATAAACATTTCATTTCATTTAACTTCTTGGCCAGATTTGGTGTACCCCTGACAAATTATTATTATATATTATAGTATAACTTTTTGATGAGGATTTTGTTATTCTAACGTATGATAAAAGTGAAGGAGCATATGTAGCATTTGTGCATAAAAATCATATCAACGAACAATAAACACATTTTTGAAAATGTCAATAGAAAAAAAAGAAGACGAGAGAAAGGTGTAAAACAATCAAGTCAAAGTTTAAGATTTGATTTCTTATTAATAGAGGTAGATAAAAATTCCATGGTATAGGTTAAAGCCCGGATAGGACAACTGATTGTTATATTCTTTTTCCTTTCAATATATTTTCTAAATCCTTATCGCTATACAGGAATTCTAATGGAGAAATGCTAACTTTAAAAAATGCTTTTAGTAGCAATACACCCCAATTAGTCATCGTGAGGTTTCAACAGTAGGTTTGGGGCAATTTTAAAGGTATAGAAATATAAAGTATTCAGTAGCATCATTGTATGTTATGGACAATAAAGAAAAACATGGAACAAAACCTTGAAGCGATAGAAATGTGGTTCTGGGGAAAGATGATGAGGAAATCATGGACAAAAAAACTAACGAATGAAGTAGTTTTGGAAAAGGTGGAAGCAGTAAGACAACTGTTGACCACTATCAGAAGGAGACAGTGGAGATTTATTTGGCATGAGTTGAGGAGAGATGGAGGAATAGAGAGGAATATCTTGGAGGATGAAATGGCAAGGAAAAGGGCAAGAGGAAGACAAAGGTTGAAGATTCTAAATTTGATGATGGCGAGATTGAGAGTTAAAGATGGAAAACAGTTGGGCAAGGTTGCAAGAGATAGGAAAAAGTGGAGAGAGAAAGCACTGTCATGATTCGTCTACAGTATTTGATGTCAAGACACTAGAAGAAGAAGAAGCATCTTTAGTCTTTACTAAGTTTATTTACTTAATGTTTACTACGTATGTTTTATTTGCACCTATGTATCTTTTTAGAGTTAGAAAAAAACCAAAAATACCCAGCGGTATTAAAGACATGGTAGCTCATTTTCTCACTTTAAATTGATGTCGTTGAATTAATTTGTTACGTTTACAATGAGATTCTGTTTAGTTTCTATCGAAGGTTAAAATCATCAACTCAATATGGTCAGATTTCTTTTTCATTTAATTATACAAAGCTTCAATCTACCAGCATATGTTGGAATTATCTGTATATTATAACAAGGAAATCAAAAACGAAGCCAATAAAAATTTTAAAAATTGGTAACCCTGACAGTAAGATTTTCTTTGACTCGATAGCCTGTCTATGGAAGTAGGGTTTGGAATAAAAAATGAAGATACCTATCCTCAAAGTGAGGACATCAAAATTTGTTTTGAAATTGTAATTGTGAAAAAACAAATTCAGTAGCCCAAATTTCAATCCCTTTGTTATAGAATATCAGAATCATCGAAGTTCTATAACATAGTTAGTAAAAATTGATAGGCTACCCAACCAATTGAACTCGTCAGTGTTTTCAATGTTTGTAGTAGAAATACAGTTGGAAACTGGTTTACTTTTTTGTTCTATTTATTGTTAATACCATTCACAATAATATTTAAATCGAGCCAATGATGTAACAAGAGCCTGATAAACTACAGGATGATCCTTCTTGAAGCCCGAAGAGTGGTTATAACAATTTTTGCTAAATATTTGCCTTAAAAAATTATTGCAAAATTCTTGATATTATTTTGAATACAGTCAATATCATTCAATATTTTTAGGTGCAGAAGCTCTGTCTACTTTCGTTAGTTTCCTTTTCTGTTGTGTTTTGGAATTGTCTCACAGAGTGCTTATCCGAAACTACCAAAAGACAAGCTTTTATCAAAATACTTAATAATGGGTGATTCATTTAATTAGTATTTTTATCCAAACTATTTTCATTCAAGTATATACTTCCAAGTATGTGTCTTATGTCTGTACCACTACTCAATAGTCTTGTCACTGTTTTCATTTTCATTAATTTTCAGCATAACTTTTGAAAATTTTTCTTTGCCTTCCAGACACCAAGTAAGTGTGGTCATTGTAATTGTGTATTTTAAGCAATGCTGTAAAGATTAAGTGGTAATACCTGTCTTGTTGGAGGGTAAAATCACCCTAAAATTAAAAGAAAACCACTGATAGATATTCTTAAGCTCACCCGGTAACAAATAGAACGAGCCCTATCTCTACCTGCATTTAATATGCCTCATCATATCTAAGGTACCTGTAGAAGCAAAAAATGGGCAACTATTGTTATTGACGTTTCCGCCAAAAGGGTAGGTGAGGGTCATGATTTTCAGGCCGTTATCTCAGAACGATATTTTGCCTATGCCTCCTCTCAAGGTAACGTACTACTAGACTTCAGGTCCTTTAAAATTTGTGAATTCATAGTCGATGTTATACTAACAAGGAGGAAAACAAACCAGGTCTTAAGATAAAGAACTATTCCCATGTCTATGGCTTTGAGTCTAAGCTCAGTGTTGACTAAGCATGGTCCTTCCGATAAAAGCGGCTTACTGCCTGTTTTCACATTGCCATGCAATTTATCCATAGAATAAAATATATCTAAAAGCATTAACTGGATATTAATAAGCACCCAAAATATTCTGAAAGTCATTAAATTGTATCCAAATATAACTGTTAAACTTTTAACCAATAAAGTAATTATGCACGTGCAAAAGGGATTCTCAATTACAGCTACATTTATTTAGCTATGAAACTATGACATTTAACTAACAATCAGTTGGAGGAACGTTTTTATATTGTTATTTATCTACAAATACAGGGCCACTAAGGTAAAATTGTGATAAAATTCTCTTTATTTTCTTACAACTGACAAATATACTAAATTAGATTAAAATGCTCAGTGAATGATCTTGTGATCATTTGATATGAATGACAGTAAAGCTTCGAATAAAAGTCACTTCTGAGTATGAAATACTTTAAATTCCATACAGATTAGCATTTTTTTTGAGCATTTATAATCACTTTGAATTAATTCAAAATTCTGACTTTCAATTCATGTTAAGCAAAAATATTTTTTTGTTATAATTTGAAAAAAGCCCAACAGTTTACTGTATTTTTTGACGTTAGAAAATTTTTCTCTCAATTCTATATAACAGGGAGTTAGCTTAACGTGTAATATATATTAAATTTAGGGGATGAAATAACTTAGTTGAGATATTTTTTGATATTCTCATATAGTTTCTTTAATTTCTTTATGAGGTTTATACGCTTAGAATATTTATATCAGGCCCAGAAACGTTCTTGTTTGAGACCGAAACTTCCTGTTGAGACCGAAACTTCCTGTTGAGACAGAAACATCTTGTTTGAACAGAGACTTCTTGTTGAGACCGAAACTTCTTGCTGATACAGAAACTTCTTGTTGAGACAGAAACTTCTTGTTGAGACCGAAACTTCTTGTCGAGACCGAAACTTCTTGCTGAGACAGAAACTTCTTGTTTGAACAGAGACTTCTTGTTGAGACCGAAACTTCTTGCTGAGACAGAAACTTCTTGTTGAGACAGAAACTTCTTGTTGAGACAGAAACGTCTTGTTGAAACAGAAACTTCTTGTTGAGACCGAAACTTCTTGCTGAGACAGAAACTTCTTATTGAGACAGAAATTTCTTATTACTGTAAAAATTGCTTTTCTTGCCAAACACTTAAAGCAGAAAGAAACCAAAATTTAAATCGTATCAATGTTGTGTCACAATTTCTAGTTTGTTTTGACATCCTGCTCACAAGCGTGTCTAGTATTGAAAGTAAACAAGAACTTCGTATGTAATATAACTTTTAGATACTCTCATAAAATTAAGGTGAAAAAATATGTTAGTAGTTTAATTCCTGATAAAAGATACCATAAGATTTTCCTTGTTGATTTAATTAAATTTTTACGACTACTAGTTCTATGAATACTATCCTTTCTGTTTTCAGAAAGCTCCTCCAGTTAACTGTATTCATAAATTTATCAAATGAAGAAAACATGGGCCGAGTTTTCTCAATTGCCTATTTTGTTTGCTTTGATATCCTGCGCATGCTAAGATCTAATTCATTGAAAAGTCTTTACCCCCCGTTGATTGTTATATTTCGCTTTTTATCAACTCGAAGTTCAAACGTCTTATAAAAACATCCTGGAGAATATAGTAAAGAACAACTGGGGTTTATTTGTTTTGTTTGATAATGCAAGCACACTTCCACGCGTGCCGAGAGAAGGACAGAGAAGATTCCTATATATTTATGACAAATTAAAAACACATGCAGCACGCTTAGCAACAAAACAAACATGAACTTTGTGCGTAGCCAAGGAATCGATCCAAGGAGAATTAGATCATGTAGTTCAGAATCTTTTATACCAAACACAACTAACGAGAAGATATTTAAAAAGGGTCTCCATTGTTATATTTCCTAAAGTTCATTACTGCCCACTATGAATTTTAACTTACAAAATGCGTGTTTTCCTTTAATCCAAGGCCGCTCATTAAAATTCAATGTAAAGTTAGTGCGAAATTATGAAAAAAATAATGTAACAAAGCCAGCCGTTATGAAAAAAGTTTGTAAACCTCGAAGTAAGACCACCCGATCGATAATATAAGCACTGTTTTAGTTTTGTTTTGAAACGCTTTTCTTTTCTTAAAAAAGACACTTGGAGAAATTCAGTTTTCAATAATAATACTAGCAAATAAATATCGCTGTTTTTATCGCCAATGTATTACAAAATCTTAGTGATTTTCTTTCGGATTAAAAAGTAGTAGTTCAACTTACATGGGTTGTGAACTTTGCTATTTTAAAGCAATATTGAAGAGTACTTTTTCCCATAATTCTTTGCCTGGCTTTTTATCAATATCTGTCCATGGATTTGAGAAATCTAGTTAAAATTGCTTAAAAATATATTTCAACAGATTTTCATTTATTTTGGGATAATATGTAACACAAGTGACCTATCAATGTTACTTTGGAGTTAACAACCTTAGGCTCTTGTCAGAAACCTTTAAATCTTGACTCTGTCAAGGTAGGATCAAATCTGCAGTTCTAATAAAAGTAGCTAAACAAACCAGGAGAAACAGTAATTTCTTGAGTAAGCTCTTTAACTGCATTCTATCCAAATACAGACAAACAGCAGAACCCAAAACCATCCAGCTTTATCTGAAACGTTTGTTTTATCGGTGTAACAAAGTTACTAGCATGTAACAAAATGACAATTGAAATATCAATTCTGTCAAAATTTCCTTTACTCAAGCTATGTAATTTTGTCCCTCCATTTGTAAACATTAGGATAATTGCAGACATTAACTTAGTTCAATAATTGCTGCCAGCTGTGAATGCTGTTTCAGATTAATTATTCTGTTTATAGAATTAATTCCACCTCAGGAGTACAGAAAAACAGAGATGTTGGTGTGGGAAGGAAAAATACAGGAAACAAGGTCTTGATGTACAATGAAAGAGTAGTGGAGGTTATAAACCCCTAAAACGATACAACTCTTCATTTCCTATTAAGGTAGCATCATTTAATTTAGAATACTTGAAGCGCAGATTATTTCCTTAGGGTTGTTAAGGTCAACATAAAAAAAAAGAAATTTATGGTTACATCAAATATTCTCTGTGCCAAAAGGAAACAAGAACCTATTGTGAAAAGCAGCTTTCCAAGAAGAAATTACAGCTGTTATGGTTATTTAAATCTCTCAAAAAATCAAAGTTTACTCTTCATTCAAACTGCGGAGCCGTGGCTTACTGCTTAGTGCAACTGTACTATAACCAAGAATTCCGTGTTCGACTCCCCGAGCGGGTGACTTTGGAAATTCACAAAAGAAAAAGCCATTAGTTGGGGTCAGAAAGGGTATCCGGCCAAGAAATTCCTCACTGCCAAATCCAAGTCACTATGAAGGGGACCGTCTGAGCCCCAGTTACTGGATTAAAATGACGTTAACCCCCCCCCCCCAAAAAAGAAAGAGAAAACACACACAAAAGACTCCTCATTCAAAGTAAATATTTTTGGGGAAAACAGTTCACAACGCTCTAAAAGCAATATATTAAACGTCGGTCAAGCAAACTTCTTTTCTTCAAGAATGTTGAACAGAGGATTAAATTGTTTGACTAGTATAACTTTTATCGTTTAATAGAGGGATTTTTAAAATCTCTTTCCTAGGCCAACCTCGATTAAGAGCAAAACAAAGGCATAGCTGATGGCTAAATAGAGTGATAAAATAGCCATACTTTGATGTGTCTTTGAATCCAGTTGTCACCTAAATAACAATATATTTAGTTAACTTAATGTGACCTTTATTTTCTTGTTATGTATATTTCCTGCAAAAAAATTCTTTTTTTTCTTCGATTTCATCTGCGTTAGCAATTTTTTAAGATTTTTTGCTGAATTTTCTCTCTTTTACTGAAAATATCAGCATGACCATCATTTTGTATTCTTGTCTACAGGACATACGTTTACCGACAGATATGTTATCTCCAGTGACTGCATGAAAATCTCTATTGCCTTGCTATTCTAGTTCATGTCCAACCGGCATAAAATTAGTATTGTTTTCGTATAGAGAATCAATGATTGACATTACCAAAGTTCTTATCCTTCCACATATATCACAAGGAAAATGTAGTTTTATACTTTTCAGGCTTTCAAAAAGGTTTTAGACAGCCTTTTTGATGATTGCTTAAACTTTAGCAACCACTTACATCTTATCTTGAAAATTCTTAACCTTAAAGGCTTATAGGAAACCATAGGTAAAGGATCTTTATCATCCTGTGGGTCATAGGTCAAAAAAGCTTACGACTCATGACCTGATAAAGCACCTACATCTACCACTACATGTACTCGGAATTGTGTGTGTTATCCACAGAGATAGCTTAGTACCATGAAAAAAAATTAGCCCTGACCAATTAAATATATTTTAGATCTTTTTTGGCAGGCCTTTCTAACTTCATCAAGCCCCAAATCACTGGAGGCCCTTGAAAGCCAGAAAGTAGCTTACAACTACTTGTATTAATAATACACGACTTTATTGGTTTCAAATATTATCTTGGTTACTATTACTCTCTTCAAAAGCAAGGCCCTCCATTTTATTTTGTTATGATCAGACCAATAACGTTTCACAACAAAGAAATTTTACTAAAACAATTGCTACAGTGCTTATTAATTTTTAAATAAAGCAAATTCAAATTTTGAAACTTTTCGTCTTTGTACAGTTGTATACTTACATAACAAGGCTCCTCTTCGTGCTTTCATATCTATATGATATCTATAAGACACCATACGTATGGAGATATTGTCATATAACATCAGTTTTAACTGAGGTAAGCGAACAAAAACATACACACCGACACATGCACACACACAGACACATATATAATTAAAGCCTACTAGGATGAGCTTTAATTATATATATATATTATATTATATTATATATTATATATATATGTGTGTGTACATTTAGTAAGATAAAAAGAAAAGATAAAACAGATATAATTAAAGCCCACTAGGATGAGCTTTAATTATATATATATATATATATATATATATATATATATATATATATATATTCTGCTTTGAATAAATCTTTTACGCATGAATCAAAACCTCCAGTGTCAGAGATCCAAACTTAATCGATACATACAACGGACCCATTTTAAATATTTTCTTTTTCCTATCGACAAAGCACCCAACAAAATTGCCATCATCTGCAAAATATATTATTTTGAAAAATCTTGAAAGTGGACTTAATGGAATTGTTGGTACTGTTGAAAACGTCCGCCGAGATTATTGAAGACAATATCTAGTATACTAAAAGATTACAGCTACAGTTAGTGAAAAAGATAAAACAATACCTGTTATCTACTGGATGCCAAAAAATGCTTAAAATCCCAATCAGTTTTAAATTGGTTATCGATATTAATAAATGTGCTGCAAAAGCTGCGTCTAACTTATTCAAATTAATTTACAGACAAGAAGAGAATGGGTATGCCAACCAAAATGCAGTATATACGAAATTACAACAACTGGTCATTGGCAAACTAAAGGAAAAGAATAGAAATAATCAACGGAAAAAAATTGCAACTTGTGATTTCAGCACGGTTTGCATGAAACTACCTCACAAAAACCTAATATCACCTCTTTCAGAAATAACAGAGTTGGAAGTTTAACACTTAATCCAAATGTTTTCTTCGCCATTAGCAATATATCCGTCAAATTGTTGGATACATATTGGTATCGACCGGGCTCCATTTTGGGGATATTTTCATCTATACTTCTACGAGAGCATTTACAATAGGATTCTTATCAAACCAAATGAATTAAAAACCCTACAGCTCCATTCTACTATGCAATTTACATAGTGAGCAGCATGTTAGTTACTTTTATCAAATCGATATCAGTGTTGCAGAGAAAAAAAATATTTATATAAGCTCTGTAACAAACGAGATAATTTTCTTTTCCACAATGTCAGAAGCTCTCTTATCAAATCTTATGATTATTGAAAGCGTCCATAAACTGTACATGAAAGTCATCTACATAAAATTATTTACAGACGTCAAAGTAAGTTCTCCCAGTTCGAGTTGACAAGTGATGACCTGGTATCCTAAACTTGTAATGAAAAGCATCAGTGCCTTTGTGACTTGTAATTTTGTACATTCACCCTCAATGCCATGCACTTTTCATTTTTGCTTCTCTCATTATTCTTGATGGACGTTCTAATTTCTTTCTGTTTGGAAATGTTAATATAAAAGTTGTTTATAGATTTTCAGTAGGGTTGAGTTTTGAGATTATATAATCCCAGGTGTCACTCACCCTAGGATCTCCACTACGCCCCAAACGTGCTGGACAGCACTTTACTGCTGGATGGGGAAAACAGTTCGTAGTTCTCTTGTAATTTTCTTTTGCAATTTTTTATCTCGGCAAACGCAGCATGGTATGTTCTTTTATCTATACCCCATTTACTCCTAATACTTTACCTTTGATGATTTTAATTATGTCTACTAACACAAAATTTTTGCAACAGAAGCCTACTGCACAATTCGTACACAATTTGTCTTTGCAGTTGTTGTTAGACTGTCTGTTTTTATTAAGGTATACTGTTTGTTACTTTGAGGAAATGTCTTGTAAATTTTTTTAGATACATTTCAAAAACATGATATTATGCACGAGTGATTGGAGAAACTATCAGAATATTCTAGCTAAGAAAAAGCACCGTCTGAAATATTATTTTCGGTTTAACAAAAGAACACTTTCGTACTGCCACGTTTAACTGGTATGCAAGCATGTTCTTTGATTGGAAACATCTTGCCTGCAAACTAGTAAAACGTGTTTCTTTGAAAACTGCTGTTGGTATGGCAAAAATACTGAAAATTCCTCTTTTGATATCTTTGCTTTCACTTAAAAAGTTGGGTGACTAACACCAGAAAAATGTAGTTATTGTTAGACAACTTTTCATTTTGATTTTGTACGCGCCTTTATGCTAATATTAGCAGCATATTTTTGACTACTGAAAATAATTATTCAGACAATATTGATCCCCATTTCAGTATTAAACTAGTATACAGTACATACAATTAATCGATTGTTAATAAAGTATTACATTGACACTCAAAGCCTTAACAGTTTTCAAAATAGATTTGTTGATCGGTTTAAATCCCTTTCTAAGGAACTTGCTCACACGAGCAATATTTCTTTTCTTTAATTTCATATTATTTAATAATTATTAGTATGTTACTTCTTCTTTAAAAACGAAAGATGTCCCAACAAAAACTAAATATAATTTCTACCAAAATACCATAAGCACTTCAAGACCAAAAAGATCTATGTCGTCAAATGACACACGTTTTAGAGCGTTAAACGCAGATTTTATTTCTTCTATTTCCTTTTTAAGGGTTTCACATACGGGTAGTTTTCAGGTAAAAAAGAGAAGTCGATATGTGACAGTAAATCTGTAGAGCCAGTAATTTTGCGAAATTGCTAAAAAAATAATTATTAAATGTAGTCATCATCTCACTTTGAGGCTACGGGAATTTACTGAAATTTCAAGCGATTTCTATTGTTTTACAAGTGGAAGTGACAATACCTTGTACTCTGGTATTGGACACAAGACATCTCAACAGAAACAAGCCAAAATTGAAGAAGATTTGGAGTCTGGCCTTCAGACTAACAGAAAATGAAAAGTTAAGTAGCTGGTTTCTTTCAATGTGGCAAAAACGTAATTGATGTCGTTCAGTGAAAAGCTGAGTTCTTATCTTCCTTAATATCCATGAGCAATTATTCTGATATTAGCATTGATCTAGTTGCCTCCGCTCCTTAGGAAATCTCATCAGTGAGACCTTGAGTTCATATGTTCAATCTATTGGTGCGTCTGCTTCTAAAAATGTTGGTTCTTTGTACCCTGCTAGTGAATACCTTACGCCTATGGCCAACTTTTATCCCTGAAAATCTAACATCCATCCTTGCATGGAGTACTATTGTCATATCAGCTGCTCCTCCATCTCACGTTAATGTTCCTGAATGAGTCCAGAAACGCGGAACGTGACAGGTCCAAATTTTGCAGCTACCCTTCCAGCTCTGTCTCATCGACAAAATGTGTTTTATCTTGACCTTTTCTATAGGTATTATCATGGGAGGTTTTCTAATAAGCTTTCCTTTGATGGCTCAGGTTGTTGCATCCCCTGTGACTTTTTTCTTATTACGTCTTCATCCCTATGCAGATGTTGTTCCTCACTGTAATCAATCTTCCTATGAGTGTAACTTTTTCTCAGACAGCTCGGTCGAGGAAGCTGTTGGCTTCTGACTGCTATGTACCGTTATATTATTTGAATGTTTTTAAGTCTGACATCAACTCATCTCTTGTTTTTAGTTCTTTTTTCTCTTTTTTCTTTTCTTTTCACGGTTCCATTCAATCACTCGTTTTATACCTTTTATGGTTCTTTATTTAAAAATTACTATTTACAAAATACGATTTTTTACTGATTGTAAAGAGTTACTGCAAGTAATATCAATGTTTTTCTTTTACTGCAACTTATAATTCAAGGTCTTCTACTTTTACATATTCTTTTAGTGCAACGTTTGCTAATGAATATTCTTTCTTTGGAGCATCACAACGGCTTCCTTTGGTAAATAAAACTTTGCCTTCAATTCCTTCTAACCTTAAGCTTAAGTTATCCTTGTTTTGTGCAAAGAAATTTTCGTATAATCGTAACCTACCCCTGAAAGAGTATGACGTTAATGCGGGTAACTGTGACCAAGCCCGACCCTTAACGTAATAAATGTGATAAATACGAACAATATGCAAGTTTGTATGGTGTCATCCTTGCTTTGGTAATTGAAGCTGTGCACTAATTAAATGCAGCAGGTAATTCAGTGTTTACATTGACAATACGGTATCCAAAATTGATACCGTATTGTAAAATGATATAAGGATATGTTAATGATACTGAGGTTCATCAAAATGTGTAGTATCCTTGTATGTGAAGTCCGTATTTTCTTATTTGGTTCCATAACAACATTTTCGTATTTTAGTGTATGATTAATTAATGTAAAGCTAAGTCTAGTAGAGAAATTAAAGCAATTTCTGAAGCTGTAATTAGTGCTTGAAGATTTATTACACAATCCAGCATAATTTCTTTTATCGTGTTTTAATTGAGCTATGACATATCGAAAAAGTATTAAATTGGAATCAAATAAATCCAAATAAGGCACAGACCAAGAATCTGTTAACTTCACATTAAGATTAGTTACAGAAATGTCATTCATTCTTTAGTATCTCAGTTTTAATTACTCAGTGCTTTACAGTAATATGTTGATCAGGAAAGATGGACAGTGAAATGCAATGTTACACTGTTCTATTATTTTCACTCACTGTTTTCATAAAATACTCTTTCTAGGATAGTACACAGGTTGGAATGATCATGTGGATACTGAAAGCAATCATCTGAAAGTAATTTGTCCCATGCAACATTCCATAATAAACACCAAGATGGTGCCTACACCATTGGCACATACAGGGGGAAGCATCACGTACTGGTCGCCTCACTTAGCACAACCTGTGTTCCTTTTTTATCGTCAATGCTAACGATGGTTTATTGTTTTCTTGCTGTACGTATAATATCAGCAAGAGGTTAGTTGCCATTGTAGCTCACACGCAGGTACCCACCTCCTATTATAACTCTATCACCACAAAATTTGCCTCATAAACACCGATTAATTACTTAATTATTTATTAGTGGTATGTACCAGGCAGCTGAAGTGTATAATATTAACTTTTTTGGGTTTTACCGCAACTAAAATTATGCTTCTATTTGTCCTTGCCTTTTTTAGAGTAAGGATAAAAAGGCCTTTGAATTACCTGAACTAAAATACAAATTCGTTAACTATGGGTACCATGAACTGACCAAAATATCTAAAAGTTTGACTGAAGAAAGAAAACATGGAAAAAGGCTGAGAAGATTCTTTTCGAAAACAAAGTGGCCACTGTGAGGATCGAACTCACGCCCTTAGCGTTATTAGCACCACGCTCTGCCGACTGAGCTAAGCGGACCTTAGCGTTATTAGCACCACGCTCTGCCGACTGAGCTAAGCGGACCTTAGCGTTATTAGCACCACGCTCTGCCGACTGAGCTAAGCGGACCTTAGCGTTATTAGCACCACGCTCTGCCGACTGAGCTAAGCGGCCATGGTATTGTTAAATAAATTGTTAAATATCAAAGATACTTATAAAACATGACTTTGAGTGAATTACCTACGATTTAGCTGAAATTCGACTGCAATACGATTAGTGGAGTGACAAAGTAGGGTATATTATGCGTTACACCCCACTTTTTGCAAAAGATGTGGGTAAGTGTTAATGTAATCGGTAAAAGATGATACTAAGATATTTTGCTTGCCGGTAATTCTGAAATAATTACCGTCGCCCTAAAAAACAATACTGACCATTAAAATTTTTTTCATGAATCCAAATAGTCTCTGCTCACAAGCTGATCGGATGCGAGACCAAATTGCTTACAGATCACTCCCGTATAAAACCTGAATTTCATCGATTACAGTTGAAATTTCCAAATAGAATCATCGTAATATAATATCTAATACAAAAAAGCTGTTTTAAGGATGTTAACTTGTTCTTAACTTTCTTAGCTGAAGTTTTATTCATATTAAAGTTCTTAATAGCAGCCTCAATTTTTCCCCAAACTTTTCCAAACCATTTAATCAAGAATTTGCATATACAGGCTGAGGTTTTAACTAAAAGAGTAAGTTTCACTTTACCTAGTAAATTATTTGACAATTATACTTGAAAAATAGTGCCAACGCAAAGCTTCGCACAAATCGATTGTATAAGAAAATTAAAATACAAAGCTATTATTAAAACTAAGATTCATACAGTCATATCACGTCAGAAATACTAACAATACTTCTGTTATCAATGTGTTTCCTTACTGAAATGAAAACCAGGAAATAGGCGTCCACACAAATATGGAACGTGTTCGAGCGAGGAAACCTGAACATATAATTATAATTATGATAATAATCAAAGTTGTTTAGTATATTTGTCTTGATGCTCTGGCAGTTTCACATGTACAAAACTTACAGCATTAATACTACTAAATTTATTGGGTGTACAATAGACTATGTTGCACATTAACAAAAAAATTGCAGCTGTAGTTTAGTGTTCTTAGAAAGATACCTAACGTTAAAATAAAATATCTTCTTTATATTTAAACATATTGAGTTGGCTAACCAAGGAGAAGCCCGTTGAGTATTTTTGCTCCGACGTAATGCAGTCTCGGGTTCGTCAATTCAGTAATATGCCATTGTTTCTGGTGGGAATTTTTGTCCTTATGTATTTGAAAATAGTTTCTGAAGTTGTAGTACACGTCCCATCATATGCTTTTCCGTTCAGTCAGTAAGAGCCTAGATCGGATAGATTCTAATGACTTTATATCGATTGGTTTATAGTTTGCGATTAGTTGACATGCTCGTTTGTATATGGCGTTTGATTGGTAGGGAAGCGTTTGTGACTTCTTGAGAAAACACCACAATACGTAAGAATGAGTAGGAATATCGATTTGTAGATGGTGGCCTAAGTACTAGCTGGTATGTGTGTTCGTGATTTTCAAAGAATTAGTTAGCAATTAAGTTTTAATCAGAGTTCTACTGATCATGTAAATGAATTTTAGTATACTAAATTTCGATGTACGTATGACGTAAGTTTACCCGTTTTCAGATTTTGTAGATAAAATCTTAATGATGCCTGTAAAGGCGAAAATATTTACAAAATAATTATTTGGCTCCTATCTATACCAATAGATTCAACACCAATGAGCGTTTGCTGAAAAAACCCACTGAAGCATGGGACAAAACTGAGGATAGATTTAAAAAAAAGTCATTGATACGCTTGAAGGGGATAAAGTACCTCTAGCAGGTACGCGCTTTTCGTATTATGAAACTGCCTCTGCAATTTCAGGTTCTGTCATAATAAAGATTCCGTAAAAAAACCCTTGTGTCTAGCATTCATCAATAGCATCTTTAATGATTAAGAAATTCTTCAGGATCGCCTATAGGAGTTGTATGATTTTCTAGTGAGAAGCACTAATTGCTTTAGTATTTTCCATGGTACTATAGCAGACCTACAGGAACATGAAAAGCCTGTCAAAAACTTGTGCTTTTTATTTGCTATTTAAAGCTATTTGTGCATCCTTTGAGACAATTTATGTGAATCCTTTGAGGAGATTTTAACAGAAATAAAAAAAACATAGTAAAAGTGACCCTGATGCAAAACAGCAAGTAATTTATTGCAGCCTGTTAAATTCTATTGGAGCTTTCTTTTAATAAAGAATAATTACTATAAAAGGCAAGTCTTAGTTTCAAAAGTTGGTCCATGGACGCAAAACAAAGATGCAATGGTTCATATGCTGAATGATGAAGATGCGATTGAAAGTATAATAGAGATGTATGGCATGATTGATTATCTGGTCACAGATTTGATTGATGTAAATAAATATATTCTAAGTTTCTATTGAAATATTTATGATTTTTGATAATAGTGACTTAGTAATTAGCAACATATTGAAAAAATAGGTAGTTCTCTATTAATGATGCCTTTGTTCCTGCGTAATGTATTTTAGCCTTACATGTATGTCAACACTAACACTAACACTATTTTAATTGGCGTATGTGTATGGAGTCGTTAGAGGTTGCACAGTTGATCATTTTAATAGGTTTTAACAAATCGAAATTCAATTTCAAACATTATGTCCACTACTCCAGATAAAACCCCTTCAGATCAGCTTTTATTCAACTCCCTTATTTTAATTTGGTTGTTTTACTGTCATCTTCAAAAGTGAGAGACTCGCCACTTTTTTTCTATTTGGTTATGCAATAGTGTGATTCTCCCTTTGGTTTCTGAATAGGCAAAATATTTGCCAAGTAAAATTAAATTGCCCTTTAAAAACTTTTGACCTGTTGACGAAATTCAAAAATAAAATCTTTCTGAGATCGAAATTTGCATAATAAAAGCTTTTGTTCTTGTAGATAAGCAATCACTTCCTCTTCCAGCTTTCGTGTGGTATGTACTCCTAATCATTTTCAACCAAGTTAAGTTTACATGTTTCCAGGGAAAGCTGTTGAGGATGAAATGAGAATTTGGCAAGGTTCTGAATTCGAAACGTTTCCTTGCCTTCATTGTGACGACGCAAAGTACTTGTTTTTTCGCATCTTTTGTATAAAATGTCACGACAAATCATCGCCGAACATAACAAAAAGGATACATATCTAACAAAGGGCTACAATAGGAGTCGATGGTAACAACAGCTTGACACAGCTTTAAAATTTATGTCCAAGGACGGTATTGATGTAAAAGTGTTAATAGTGAAAAAAAATTGCTATTTGACCAACTAAAATATTTGCACAATGAAATATTAAATGAATTGTCACAACCTATGACTAGGAAAATTTTCCTAAAGGAAATTGAATCCATTTGCTTAAGAATTTTATTCAGTATGCAGACGTACCAGGTTAGGAACTACTGTCAAGCTGTTTACCATAGGTAGACAGAGACTTAGTGCTATTCCTGACGTTAGTGAAGCGAGCCTACTTTTACCGCTTTTTAAATGCAGTTTGATGGGGATGCGTCTTCAACTCCAAAACCTGATAGGCCAAGCTGGCAATAGTGGAAGGAGTATGCTTTGCATGAAATTTGAAGTTGCAGTTCAAAAAAAAATTAAAAAACCTATAATATTATCTACCCGTTGTCAAAGGGATTCGAGTAATCTTAAGATTAATACAGGCAAAAAATTCTGAGATCATAAGGATATCAAGGAAACAGTAATGTAGATCATATCCCTTGCTGAATGTCCCCCACCCTACAAAAGGGCGAAAATTCTTGGTGACATAAGAAATGATATGTACGTCTTGATATGTACCACAACACACAGACATCCTAGAAAATAAAGCTGTTCTACCCTCTACAAACCAATGTAATTAGATGGACAGTGCAAGGATCTGCATATTTAAAGATTATCAGCAATTGTGAAATTTTGTCTTGGGATATCTTTTTAACAATCAGTAGTCTTGATTTTGCTGTTAAATCCTACTTAAAGATCAGCTGCAAGAGTTCCAGTCATGGACTGCACCAAAGTCAAAAACTATTTAGCAACATTTCATTAAGCAACATTTCACAGAGTCAAAATACTTCAAACGATCACTACAGACAGTAATATTTTAAATGCCTTGACTTTCTTTGGTCATACTTTCATCAAAGATCATTTCAATCAACCCACCGATACCACTATTTGAAATTGAAGAAACCTTGTTGAACATTATGAGGAAAAATAATTATGCAAGCAAGCCTTGATATGTTAAAAGGGTTTATGGAACAGAGCTCGATCCTGTCGTACTTCAAACAGAAATCTTTTCCTTCTACGCAATGTTGAAATCGGTCGTGTCAATACTCTTCGTGGGACACCCATCCTTTTTTCCGATTGAACACATCCGTTAATGCAATAACCATTTTGATAGATTGCTTACTATTTATTTACTCACTATTTATTTGTCTAAATCTCAGTGGCCATGAAACTTAAACACTATGCTAAAAAACCCTGGAGACAAGTGACATTTTCGCTTTCTTATTCCTTTATTTCTGAGAAATGTATGAGTTGTTCTCTGCATGTTACATACCGAACAGTATTTCAAAAGTCAGATATATCAATCTGTGGTCTTATGAAGCATTTAAAACTACTTCATCACTAAACCATGCGTAATAATTTTTACCTAATTTCTGTGCCCTCTGACACTCTCCCATTTCAAATTTCGTGGCATCGACTCTGAAATGTACGATGCATGATTTGTCGAAAATACACATCAATTAACATCTCAAGGGAACATGAGAACCCCATCGAGACACCAAATTACAGAGTGGGATATAAACGTTTGGAGAAATCTCCCAGCAGAATTAATTCCGAAATATTAAAATAATTTTTATTAATAGGAAAAGATTAAAATGTGCACTTTCGTCCAGCCTAGATGAATCTAAAGGCCGATTTTTATGTGCATAAAGCACTGGTCATGTAGAGCCTTCTGCCCAAACTACAGGCCACAGGTGTTGGAACAGAATAAATTGATCCTTTTCAATGCGACATTTCAGAGGAGGACATAGCTCAGTAGCATGTTTCTCACTTAATAATTCATGACGACGACGATTTTCTGGTTTTAGAAATCTGATATTTAAATCTTACGGATAGCAAAAAATGAGTCTATCATTGATATTTTCTTACATTTTTCCAATGGCTTAAAGAGTTCTTTTCTCATAAATGCCCCTCTAGAATGCTTAAACCCAGTAAGTTCAGGGGACCTTTAAAGAACAATTACTGTATACATTATAACCTGTTCTCTTGTAGAAATATATTAATACGCTACAGTACGTCTCTCCTACCCGAAGCCTGTTAAGACACTCAAAATGAAATGTCAAAACCTGTAAGGAAATTTCCTTTGTTACAACCCCCATCTCTTTAAAGCTCTTCGGTACAGCACTGAATAGGACCCTACCGAATTCGGTTATGGGTATTCATGTAAAATTTTATGACAATATCTCGAAAAACCAAATAAGAAGACGATTGTGGAGGCTGATAAACATACATCACCTGATACAGGAGAGTAAATAGATTTTGTAGAAATAATTGTGCCTTATGCTGAGTCTGTTCGCTCTTTTCAACTTTCTAAAGGACAATAAATAATAATAATACTAGCAATAACAATCATAGTAATGAAGACAACAACAGCAATGTTAATAATAATAATAATGATGATGATAGTAAAAAACGTTCCAGAAGTTAAAATATATTCGTATGTGGAGTTTCGACGTCGGAGAAAGAAGTTACCATTTGGCAAATCTACATTCAGGTCACGCTTAGGCAAAGTGTAGATTTGTGTAGATAGGTTTCATATGCCTTGGTCCTCTTTTTAGAAGAAGAAAAGCTCTGATTTTAAAACCTGGGATGGTGTTTCGTGAAAAACACTGACCTTAGCATTATGAAAAGGTCAACACGAAGTAAAACATGCCACATCACTAGTCGCCCTGGTCAAAATCTCTGCTACTTAGCCAGACCCTCTTCTCAATGAACTGGAAGCACCCCACGATCAGCTAGACACCCTGTTGTGTACCCACAATGATGCGCTAAGAAAAAATCAATTAAACAAAATTGGTCAAGGGAAGAAAGCTTGGAAGTAATATAGACTTATTACAATGCAGCACTGTTTTCATCAGACACTATTAATATTGAATATTCATATGAAATATGGAGCCAGAAAAGCCCAACATTGCACCTAAACATTGATAGCAACAAGCTAAATAGTCAAGCAAAAACATCATTTCTGCTAAGTATTTCAATGGTATTAAGATGAATCTAATTAAGACCAGGAAACGCAAAAGCATTCCAAAACTACCATTGCTGATTCTATCAGTAAACCTGAAAAGGTGTGTATTGAATCTCAAAAACTTGAGACTGACAATGAGATTGAAGTTTTGTCATTCTCTAAAATCGAAACTCAAACAGAAAAGGTAGCTGTAAATGAAACTAAAAGAGCCACCCTGAAAAATAAGTGGCTTAAAGTTAAAGAAATTTTCATGATCGAAAAAAGACTCAAAACCAGAGATAAGAAATTCTAGATAGTATCAGATTATTCCAGAAACGGACAGCACTGTAAAGGAAATTATGGACGAAAATGAATTTGATCTGACACTCTTAAATGAACTGTCATATGCTTATGTTGTGTGACTACTGAGTTATGTGGAATAAAGATAAAACTCAGTAAAGAAAAATCCAAGCTTGGCAAGAAAAAATAACCAACCTAACTAAGATCTTCAGATCGGACATTGAAATTCTCAAAAGTATTAAAAGAAATGAGACAGTAATAAAACATTATTGCTGTCTCATTTAGATCATAAAGTTAAAAGCTAAATTTGGCATTACTGAAGTAAATAATCTGAATGAAACGATAGTAAAAAATAATCAAATTATTCATGTAAAAGCTTCTAGAATCAGATGCTTTGATTAAAGGAGTCGATTCTATAGCGACAAAATATGTTTAAGAATAACCCCCAAAACTTCTATCGCTGTATAGGCAAATAAGTATTTCAGTTACTAAGCCTCTCATCTAGCAAGAAATCCAGCGTTTCTGGGAAACTATCTGCTCATAAATATTAGAAGATGATGGGATCCATCATTATGCAATAAGAGAGAAAAGATACCAAAAAATGCTATAGGAGGGTCAGAGCCATCTTGAAAAGTGAACTTAATGCAACGAATAGAAAAGACCCAATTGCTTCCTTGGCCTTACCAGTAGTTACATAAAGCTTTAATGTTTTCAATTGGTCAATGGCAGAAATTAAAAGAGCTGATGTCAAAATTCGATTGTTTTTTTTATCTACCCAGGAAAGGGGGGCGGCATACCGTACAACTTGAAATATCAGTCATAACATTAACTATTGGACTAAAAATGCAACTTGAAAATACCAAAGATTGGATGCTTAAATTAGTCTTCAAACACAAGCAAAAGAATTTTTTTTTTTCGGTTCCCAGAGATGCTGCTAAATTTTAGAAAAGTTTGAATATTTCTGTCAATGATTGTTTGCCAAGTAAATCTGTATAAGAAAATCCAACTTTAAAGGCAAAAAGGTTAATAATCTTGGGTTTAAGTCTCCTGGACTTAAACGTCTGAGAGAATGAGAGAGCAGAGCAATGCATGATATATATCCCTTTAAAGCTAACAGTAAAGATCTAAATAAATTTTTCACTCATCTTTGGTTAGTTTCTTCAAGTCTCTAAAGTCAAACCGAAGCATTCATCGATGCATCACAGGACCAATACATTCCATCACCCAACTATAGGTTGGAATGGTTGGAATCCATCAGCTTCAATTTGTAACCAATACAATGAAAAAATAGGTCATCTACTTTCTGGATGTCCAATTCTAGTACCAAGTGAGTATAAAAATCGGCAGGATAGGGGTGGTCAATATATACTTTGTATAGTGTGTAAAGAATCCAATCTTCCTCATGAAAATAATTAGTGAGAATGGGATGGAAGGTACAATAATAAACGAGTCACAGCATAATGTTTGAGTGGTTATGCTGCAAGAAGTGGGGTGAGGGCAAGATGTGATAGAAGAAAGCAAAGAATGTTGACCAAAAGAAAGAAGACAACAAAAGTGTTCATAGTGAAGAAAGGGAATAACAAGAAAGAATTTCAACGAGAGTAGAAACCAAACAGAAGAGCGTGCTGGATAATGAAAATGAAGATAGAAGAAAAATAAGAACATGATTTTTGAACATCCTTCACAAGCAAACTACTACAACAATAGAGAAAATTGAAGAAAGGGGGAGATGGATGGATATTAAAGAAAAACTGAGGGAAAAAAAAGAGATAACATGAGCAAACAAAATATGGAAAGATACCTGGAAGGAAATAATGATATGTATAAGGTGATTAATGCAGTATATGCAATTGCAATAACAATTGAGGAAAGACTAGGAATACAACGAGGCGGAAAAAGAGTAAGAAAGTCAACAAAAACAACAAAAAACAATAGAATTAGGAAGTTGCAATTTAAATTTAAAAATGTAAGACAAAGAGTAACAAGAATAGAAAATTAATTTTATCGAAGGAAAAATAGGTAAAATACAACAAAAAAAAGAAAAGAAGACCCATGGAAAGTTGAAAAAATTAGCCTAGAACCAACTGATTGAAAAGCAACAACTGCTACAAAAGGAGAAGAAATGGCCGGATGAGTTAAGGTATTTGAAATAAAGTTAGAAAAAATCAAAGTAAAGGATGGAAAGCTAAGGTATAATAACATTTTTAGGGAGAATCAAGATTATTTTACGGAGATATTGAATCAGAACAAGGAAGGAAAGTAAACCTTCCAGAGATTCAAAGGTTTGTGCACTTTTAGACAGGTGTATGAGAAACCGAAAATGTGACACCTTACAAAGAATGGATTAGCAGAATGGCACAGAAGATTAGGAAAAAGGATGCACAGATGACTGAATTAGAAATTACTGAGAAAGGAATATATGAAGTAGTAAGAGCAAGAAAGAACTTGTCAACGCCATGTATTGATGGTATACAAAACTACTGGTGGAAGAAGTTTATTGGTGCTAGGAAGTCAGTAGTGAAATGTCTGAATAAATGGATTGAAAGCCCGCAGGAAATGCCAAAATGGTTGACGTATGGAAGGACAGTGTTATTGCCAAAGACAGTGTGCTTTGATATGAGAAGTATATTGACCAATAACATGTTTGAACACACGTTACGAAATGTCAACATGTGTGATAGCCAAGTACATGAAAGGGAATGCCCAGGCCTTGGCTTTTCATCTCAGGTGGATTAAGTGAAAGAAACGTCAATATGTCTGGATAAAGAGTTATAAACATGTAATCTCACCATTTTCAGCAAGTGTTGCCTCGGTCGTTCAGTGTTAGGAATCTGTTTGTTGCCAAATAAGTAAATCTGTTCTTTACATGATATTCATTTACAACTTCTTTCCCTAGTACTGTTTTGAGAACTTCCATTTTGTCTTCGTATGTAAAGGAAACTCTGGCCATTGAACTCCTGTTCTGCAAACACTCTTTAATCCCACCTCACAAAAATTTTTTCAATCCTCCTTTCATCTTTGAAATCACATCCATATTCATGGGTTACTGTTACTTGTCAAATAAATGTCAGAGGTTTGTACTTGACAAAAGACTTCTAAAAATGCTGTTCCAAAGATGACAGAATAAGAGGTCCAGTAATAAATTTTATGCAAAATTTAAAAGTGAATAAACACCAAAGAAATCCTTACCACCAAAGCAACTAACAAGACTTTCAAACAAACGAAAGAGAACAAATGATAAAGAATTGTGTTTCCCGGAACCTCGTTCTTGCAATCGAGACTGCTACACTGTATTGCTATGAATAAGCATCATACAAGACATGTCCAAGAATAGAATCAACCAAGTCAGCACAAATTCAGGAAGAACAGTGGATATCAAGGAGAGTCGGTATTCATCAAAAAGCTGCTTTGAGTGCATTGGTTTTTATCATCCTTATAGATGTAATAACAGAAAGCATCAAGGAAGAAAAGAGCATGGGCAATACTCTTTGCCATTTATGTGGTGTTATGACATGATGACAAAGTACCTTCTTGAGGTACGATTATAAGTAATAAGATGGAAGGTGTGTGGCTGAAGCTAAGTAAGTCAAAGACAGATTATTTACTATCACCTCGAGATTTAGATAATACCCTTATGAAGAAACACATTTGGGAAGAGCTAGCAACCCTACCAAGATGCTTCCAGTTTTAAAGCCTGGTCACTACAATTCAAAAGACTGACAGCTGCTGCAACAAGGTTAATCAAGTCTTGGAACAAATGGAGAGAACACATCGGAGTACTGTGAGATAGAAATATGCTATCATGACTGACGACATCAGTTTTTTAAAAGTCGTAATACAAGTTCTCGTTTATGCACAAAAAATATAGTCTATAACTGACCTAATAGCTGACAGGTCCAGATTATGTAAAATGTGATTGCTTAAATGCTTTTTGAAAGTTATCCTTAAGGACCACCAGACAAATGATGACCTAGCAAAGGATGCAGGAGGGATGTAAATTAGAGACATGATGAGGAGGAAGAGACTAGAGGTATTAGGTTACGTTTGTGGCCAGAAATGAGAAGATGTACAAAATCATACAGATGAAGATTGAAGGATTGAGAAAAAGAGTAACACTCAAATGAAATGTAACGTTCAGTGCCTTATTCAGGACAGATAAAATACAGATAATAGAGCAAAATGAGAAAGTCTTCTCGAGAAGAAATTCAGGCAAAAGTTCGTCAACCGAACAGAACTACAGGGCTCCTGTTTTGGTATAATGTGGCAAGCTGCGAACGATGAGCAGAGAAAGAATATTTCTAGAAGTAGAACCTAACTGAATAATATCGCTTAATAACCTTCCTGTATCACGGTAAAGTAGCGCCAAGTATTCTTGTCTATAAATACATTCTTGCTGCAGTAAATGCCAAAAATGTCTGATTAATTAACTTTCTAAAACCTCCTCTTACATATTCTCTTTGTGAGACAGTGGTAATAGAATTTAGCAGTTTAAAGCCAAATTTATAAATCTCGTTGGATAATCTATAGATTGGATTTTGGGCGAAAAAGGTGGAACAGACAGACGGTTCACACAAAACATCCGAAGTTACGTTTGTTCAAATTATATAACAATCGGTCTTCCTTTAAATACACATTGACAACAATAAATTTCTGTATCTATTTTCTAAAAAGATAGCTTTCTTCACATCAATTTCCAAAAAACGTAATTCTCTTAACACTTAGCATTTTTTATTGACCCCCAATAAGAGAGGAGTGGTATTTACTTTTAACAAGCAGATTAAGGAAAGCTACTTTTCGTGTTGTAAAGTATCGATAATATTTACTGACTAAATAATGAGACTTCTGATTTCAGTATATTTTATATTGTCCATACTATTATTATAATTGATCAAATGCACATAGACATCAAAACAAACCGCTTTTAACTAATTTACGTTGACTTTCTATAATGAATAGTTACTTTATTTATTTGGGGTGCCCTTCAGCAGAATGAGCTTACACCGGTCTTTTCTTTGCATAAATTTCAATCTGCTACCCATTTCAATAAAGAAACCAACTCCATGCTAGACAAGTTGATAGGGGAAAAGAAATCATTCGTGGGCTGCTCGTTAGAAGTAGAAAAGTTTCCCCGGCATCTGAGTCCAACCCCTCCACAGTTTGAAGATCTAGCTATATTCATTGGTCCTTCAGGTAGCAAATGGTTTCTAGTCTTCCTAGATTTAAAGGCTGTTGTCGAGTGATATAAAGCTATTAACTATTTGCTCCTTCAGGAAAGATTTTCCTAAGCCATGTAGTTTAGCTTCCTTTTCCTTTTTTGTCTAACAAACGTGCAAATTGGAAATATCAACCTGTCCAGAAAGACAAGAGAGCCAAGAAGTGCGAGTTTTGCTTTGAAACTTTAGTAGATTGAGGTTGGTTGTTTTCAGTTTGCTTTACTCTGATCGTGATTTATTAAGCTTATATGTAAAAACGTTGATGATTTTGACTTTTTTAATCTAAGAGGGATATAGCCATTTAAGACGTGTGATTTCTTGTTCGGATAAATAGATTCAATTAAAAAGCGAGCCAATGGTTCAACCAGGAGTAAACTATCTGTAATATTTTAATGTTGGGTGCTTAAGCGAAAAGCTGATTTCAGATTCATGGCTTTTGTAGTTGTCTGCAGCTCTGACACAGACAGACCGTATTACCACTACGCAGTATCCCCCATGCTTGTCTACCCTCTCAATTTAACAATTGAGGAAGATGTTCTATGAGGCGACGAGTAAGGAGGAAAACAAACACTTCTGTGCAATACCCCTTAAGGTTTGGTAATAAATATTAGCTATCTTCAATGAATTGCTTTGGGTTGATTCTACTATTTTGATATAATTTCAAAGCTCTTAGGATACCATGTTCTTGTTATCAATCTTAACACTAAGATGTTTGGCGGAACGTAAGGCCAGAAGAATGATTTGATGGGGCAAAAGTCTAAAGGCCAATATTGGAAACAAAAGTTTCCTCTCGGGCCATAACATATTGTTGTGCAAACTAAGGATACCACAGACGCTAAAGGAGGAAATATTTAGGGTTCTAGTCATTAGGATACTCAGTTCTTTAACGAAATTTTATGACTTTGGTCAATTTGGCAGATGGAGAGGTCAGCTTTCTCAAAAAGGTCGCCAAAAGTGAACACTTGATTTCTTTGTCTGTCGTAAGAGTTGAAACGTTTTATGCACCCTCTTGTGATATTTTCCTTTTCTTTACCTTTTTAGCCTTAAGAATTAACTTTCTTGGGCGTGATTGTGTTGTTGGAGTTGGAAAGATAAGGAAGTATCAGAAAAGAGTGTACTAATTAGAGGTGTTGAGAGCACTTCCTCCAAAGTTTGGAGGTGGTTGGGACTTCCTAAATGTCTTGTGTGAAGACTTTAAGTAGATCGGGTCTTAATTGTATGCTAGCTAGCTTTATGCTAGCTTTATGCCAGCTTTATGTAAGAGAGTTGCCACACTAATACCATTGATTGGGAGTTCAAGTCGTCCTCTCGTCATGGCNGATATTTTCCTTTTCTTTACCTTTTTAGCCTTAAGAATTAACTTTCTTGGGCGTGATTGTGTTGTTGGAGTTGGAAAGATAAGGAAGTATCAGAAAAGAGTGTACTAATTAGAGGTGTTGAGAGCACTTCCTCCAAAGTTTGAAGGTGGTTGGGACTTACTAAATGTCTTGTGTGAAGACTTTAAGTAGATCGGGTCTTAATTGTATGCTAGCTAGCTTTATGCTAGCTTTATGCCAGCTTTATGTAAGAGAGTTGCCACACTAATACCATTGATTGGGAGTTCAAGTCGTCCTCTCGTCATGGCAAAAACATATTCATGTACTACAATATCTGAGTCGATTAGGGTGGATTATTTGTACTTGATATCCCAGGATGTTGAAATAATTCAAAGTGGACCATCAGGACTATCTGCTTCTTTTTGTTTCCTCTGAAGATGCAAGACCAACCTCTTTTTACTTAATGTTTCACGAGATGAGGAGAACCTTAATAGCTGATAAGTACTGAAAAGTAGTTCCGAAGTCAAGAAGGTAGTCTTAATTTGGTGGTGTATGTGATCCAAAAGATGTTGCTCTTTATTGTTGAAAAATTTATGGACAAGAAATTAGTTGCCAAGTCTTTAATATTAAAAGTGATTCTAAAATCATCTTTAAGGTATTGCATAGGTTACACTATATCGAGTCATTTGCAGATCAGATGCGGACCTTCTAGGGCTCTCGAGAAATTAACACTCAGTGGAAGAAACGTAAGCTCGAGAGAAAACATAACAACAAACACAAATGGCCAAATTAATAAAAAGAGATAAATCGTAATAATTAGCCATTCTGTGCAACTTTTGGTGCCCCCCTCACAGGTCAGGAGTTTAAATGAAATGAGTGACACTTTTTAGTCAAAGGGTTATCTTCATGTCAAAAACTACTACTTTTGCGCAGCTCAGAGTCCTATAGCAATGGGATGCCAATTACTAATAATGTCTGCAAAAGATCCTTCCAATAAAATAACCCAGCTGATTAATTGAAAATAAAAACAATTCTTACCTGGAAGGCATTTTGAGAAGGTCAAATGTATCCTCCTCGGACTGGCTTTGACCAGATGTTTCTTATATCATTACCGTGGCAAACAGTAGCAAACAGGAGAGAATTTTTAGCCTATCAGCAAACCACTTAATGTTGTCTAGTAATTAATCGCAGATCAATCTCTTACACTCAAAAGAAAAGAACAAACCTTATGCTTCAAGCCCAAAACATCAGACGAAAATACAAACAAAGTCCAGAAGAAATAAGACTGATTTTTTTCGGGTTTTTGTGGCTTTTTTTGTTTCTCTTGATTCTTTTTAGTTATTTCTTTTGTAATTTTCTTCTTCTTTGTATCCTCGTCTTTTGGGTGAGACCTTTTGTACTTTTTGACAAGTCTCCTATTAACATTTAACAAAGGGGTCAAAAGCCTTTCTGAAACAATAATTTTAAGGTCTCATTGATGTCAAACTGGAAATAGATATTATTTTATGTTCCTCAAATCCAAACGCTTGTAAAAAAAATAAATCATTTATAAGAATTGAAGGAATGCATGACATTTATTCGAGTCTAAAAAAATGATTTAGAAATATCTCAAATACCACATTATAAGCATATTTTGTAGGCCTTCTTTAGAACTTGCAGACTCCTGTTAGTTATGTAAAGATGCCTTTGGTTGTGTAATCATTAACATTACTTTCCATAAAACTTTGGTACCTACAATGCGAAAGAAAGCAAGCAATTTTTCAAGATGTTCTGGCAATTGAAGAAACACACTCGGATAGCAATTATTCTTGAAGACTAAAGATGGTGTAGCAAAAAAGAAATAATACATGAAATATAGGAAACAGCTAATTAATTTTTTTAATTTTACTCTTGTTGTAGTCGTGCTTAAATCCTAAAACTTTTTGCAATTTGTTGATCAATAAATGTTTTTGAATAAAGCAAGTAATTTAATTTCTTACCAGTTACTTCTAAACCTTCAATTATCAAAATTGATACAAGGAAACTGAACCTGATTTCCAATGTTATATCTTTTTGTATAAATAATACATTTGAAATATTTATGACTTAGCATGCACAATTTAAAAATCTAGAGCTAAGAAAACATTGATCTTGTTAATGAAAATTCAGATGCAGTCCTGTGTTAAATTTGTTGATATTTTTTGCTTGCTTTCAAGCATATTAATTATGACCCCATTTGCATTTTACCTATTAGCAGTTATATTCTCTAGATTGTGATACACATGGAAACATAAAAATTTGGCAAAATCCCCTAGATAGTCGTTATAAAAAAATACAGAACAGGATTTTTTGAAAATGTTCCATGATAAATTCTGAGCTCTATTAAGATTCATCAATGGCCAAAACCAACTTACAACAAAGAGGGGCATCTTTTGCTTCCTTTGAAACACATTAATTATGACCTTATTTGCATTTTACTTATTAGCAGTTATATTCTCAAGATTATGATAGACAAGAACATTTTAAAAATTATTTTGGCTAATCTGTAATATCTCCAAGATAATCATAAAAAAATTCAAAAAGGCATTTATTGTGCACCGTTTACAACAAAGGCCAAAAAAATGGTGCATGATAAATTCTGAGCTGTACTAAGATTCACCCATGGTTAAAACCTAGTTTCAACTAAGAAGGGTATTTTCTGCTTCCATTCAATCACATTAATTATGAGCTCATTTGTATTTTACTTATTGGCAGTTATATTCTCTATATTATGATAGACATGGACACTTTTAAAGATAGTCTTTATAAAAATTCGGAACATATTTAATGAAAATCGAGCATGATGAATTCTGAGGTGTACTAAGATTCACCCACCATTAAGACCAAATTACAACAAAGAAGGGCATTTTTTGCTTCCATGCAATCACATTAATTATGACCTCATTTGCATTTTACTTATTAGCAGTTATATTCTCAAGATTATGATAGACGTCGACACTTTAAATATCTGTAAAATCTCCCCGATAGTCCTTATAAAAAAATACAAAATGACATTTATTGTAAATGATGCATGATATATTCTGAGCTATACTAAGATTCACCCACCGTTAAGACAACTGTACTAATTAGCAGTTTTGTTCTCTATATTATGATAGACATGGACACTTTAAACCTCTGTTATATCCCCGATTTAATCTCCCCGATAGTCCTTATAAAAAAATACAAAATGACATTTATTGTAAATGATGCATGATATATTCTGAGCTATACTAAGATTCACCCACCGTTAAGACTACCGTACTAATTAGCAGTTTTGTTCTCTATATTATGATAGACATGGACACTTTAAACCTCTGTTATATCCCCCATGGTCGATAATGGTCGTTATAAAAAAATTGAGAATAGAATTTATTGAAAATGGTGCATGATTAACTCTGAGTTGTACTAAGTTTTACCCATGATTAAAACCAAGTTACAACAAAGAAGGGTGTTTTAAGGCAGACGTTATGTAAGACATAACTATGAAATTTGTTACCCACTGGTACTCTGACAATAGATCCATAACAAATTAGTAGAACACAATCTTTGTGGACGCTTTTTTGAGATTCGAGCTATAAGAATATAACAGCTGTGGAATGTCATTAAGGATTGGAAAAAGTTTTGAAAACCTGGAAAGCTGAGGTGCATCGTGATAGTTGACTAAGATAATTAGATAGTGCACAAACTCTCTTTCAATTTGATTTATTGTTTCATATAGTTATGGTTGATATTTATTGAAATGCATTTCTCCATGCGTGATTACAAACCAAATTTAACTACTGTTTCTCTACGTTTTTTACTGAAATTGCAAAACTCAATAATAATGTTGAACTTATTCACCATACAGTTAGCTTCCTTCTTTATCTAAGATTCAAGTGATGTGATTTAACCTTTTAACATTTGTTGAACCCAGGAAATTTTCAAGTGAGCCATTGAGTATGTCACATTATTCATTGTTTTCATAAAAAATTTCTGAATACCTTTTCCTTTAAGCTGTTTCTTCAAATTCAGATTAATTACTGTTTTGCCCACCACGCATGTTGTGATCCCTCAAAGTTGTTTCTACGTTACAAATGATACCATTCTCAAATTTACTCTTTTCCCAGGGTCTTTATTGATTAATTTTTCCTTGATTAATGTCCCATTCGTTGTTCCACATCTTGTTTCACCTTTCCTGCTTTCGTTCAACTGACGTAAATTTCAAAGCCCTTTATATTTTACCTGTAAATGTGGTATCAATCCTCTCTCTTAAAATCCTCTTAAATGTGACTTGGACATTCTTTTATCATTTTTCAGAGATTGTAGATCAAAGAGTTGTCTTGAACATTCAGTCCTTGGATTGCTTNTGTGATCCCTCAAAGTTGTTTCTACGTTACAAATGATACCATTCTCAAATTTACTCTTTTCCCAGGGTCTTTATTGATTAATTTTTCCTTGATTAATGTCCCATTCGTTGTTCCACATCTTGTTTCACCTTTCCTGCTTTCGTTCAACTGACGTAAATTTCAAAGCCCTTTATATTTTACCTGTAAATGTGGTATCAATCCTCTCTCTTAAAATCCTCTTAAATGTGACTTGGACATTCTTTTATCATTTTTCAGAGATTGTAGATCAAAGAGTTGTCTTGAACATTCAGTCCTTGGATTGCTTTTCTATCAATATTCACTTATTACAAGGTTCTTATTTGGGTCTACTGATTTTCCATCTATTTACCAAATATATACCTGATACAGTATCACACAAAGTCGCTCAATATGACAATAACATTATTTTCTATGTCATTAGCAAAGATTCACGTTTATCTTTCTAGGAGAGACAATTGTTGGACTTAATAATTGCCTTAAACATTAGTCATAGAATAAGTCAAGAAATGGCTTGAAAATTTCAATGCTGATAAGTTAATTAGTACAGACAGACCACAGAATTCTCGTAATATTCCTATCAGTACGAATCCTCAGTTTTCAAAACCTAGGTTTCTCGTTTACTTCGAAGCAAGAAAGGTACAGTAGTTGAATGACATACTTATAAATATGTTGGAAATCTTTGGCTTTACAAAGGTTGTTCTTCATAGAGGTAAAATTACGAATTACTAAGTTTAGGGAAAAAGATACTTCCAGCCTCCAATTATTAAGGCCCATATTCCAATACTAAAAATGGATCACACGATGACGTCATTAATGGGTGTTAATATCGATATCATATCAAAATTATTTTACACCGCACACCACCAATCTAAAGTCTCTCACAGATAATAACCTCCTTAAAAAACGAAGCATAACTATATTACAAAATGCAGCAACTTTTTTGTTACAAAAGGAGTCGTTTTAATTAAAAAACGCGGCAGGTTTTACAAAATGCTTCCTATTTGGTTATAAAACGTGGCACAACAGAAGTATATCTCGCTAATGAGATGCAAATAATTTTGTACTGTCTGCTACGCATGCGTAGATAATGCCTATTGCTACTTTGCCTTATTAAAAGCTTTCACAAAACAAGGATTCTGTCTTTTAAGACTATTCACATTTCTTCACAAGTCTCTCCTTCCTCTAAAGATTGGCACAAAACTTAGAAGCAAAGCTTCTTTATCGAAATAAATTCGAAATAAATTCGACTTTAATTCAAGTTGTTGGTAGTTTAGCACCTGAATAATTCTCTCATTATTACATTTTTCTAAAATTGAAATATTATGAAAAATACCCTGTTAAAAGTAAATGAGGGATGGGGTACTCTTGTATGGAAGATTCCTGCTACAATAAGAAAACTGTTTGGCAAACATTATTGAGAAGTTGGGAGAAAATGTAATCATTTTCATTTTGCTGCGATCAGATAACAGGTATGGTTTCAATTAAGTTTTTTCTCTGTCATTTATCTCAAAATCCATAGAAATACGCCAGTAAGTCTTTTATTATAATGGGGTGTATTGTTTGTATTCTAGCAAAATATCTTGACAATATCACAGCTTGATTTCAGCTGCCTTAACACAGAGCAGAAATATTGGCTGCTGCCAATTTTTAAATATTTTATCATAAATTATAATTTTTAAAAGACCACATAGTCTGCCGCTCTCTTTGCATTTTTCACTTCTTTCATGTAAACAGGGTATGGGTATAGATAGCACACCAATATTTTAAAACTCTTACTTAATAACCAAAGACAAACAGTGTTGTTCAAATATCAAACACAGTTTCGTCACTCACGAACCCTTTAGTGTTGACTTTTTGACCCTGTTTAAGCCTGTGATTTTGAATGTAAATCTCAAAATTCTGTGTGAGAAAAGATAACACCAAAATTTTTTCAAAATTCTCAATACTCGTCGCAGAGTTGCCTGTGTACATACTAAAAAGCATTGTTTTAGGTTTAGAAAAGTACGCAATTTGTGTAAAATTCTATTGGTACCACTCAGCGGGAAGTAAAATTTTATGAAGATGAATTTCACCATCAAAAAGAAATTTAGTTGAAAGCACAAATATATTTAGGACTGTTTTAGTTTACGTCGTGAAAAAGAATGTTTGTTCACTTTAGATAAATCATCAAATTGCTATTAAAGGACAGAAAACCACAAACCTATGGTATTGATAACATTTTTCTGTAGCCACTGATGAAAGCTACAATACCAGCTGCACAAAGTTATTAAGAGAGACAAATAAGTGGAGTCTATTCCCATCTTAAAACCAAATGATATATAAGAAGTAAATCTTGGAACATAATTTTTGAAAGACATGGAAAAAGACTGTGAGAAACTGACAGACATTGATAAAAACTAAAAAGTCACAATTGTTAACTATTTGCTTTTTTGATTCAAGGTAGCAAACTATGGACCCTTGGCATTACTAACGGAAACATCCCCAAGCAAGATACCCTAGAGATATTCTTCTACCAATAAATGCTGCCTGTTTCTTAAACTACCTGCGCAAATTATAATTATGAGTACTCTATCATTTCTCTATCATTTCAGCATCACCAGGAAGTTCCTGACTTTAATCAGAAAAGGAGACTTTGTTATTAAAACACATTACCCGAATGAGGAGCTAGATATCTAGCAGTAAGCAACAAAGCTGTAAAGAAAATTAGTGGAAAAGGTCAACTTTTGTTGGGTAGAGTTAAAGAGTGGCTTGGCATGATAATAGATTAATTAGCCCATTTTAAGAAGTAGGTAAAAGATTTCCCCCACTGCTAACAAATTTGGTCAGATATCCAATACTCACAATAATTCCATAATACCCAAAAATTCCTTAAAAGGCCAGAAATACCATTGACGCCCCACCAAAAAAAGAAATGTTACTAATAGATCAAATTCTAAAAAAGACCTCATTTCCTGTCTTTATTTGAAATATCAAACTGATTTGGTTGCAATAGCCCTCCCGGGTATAAATCAAAGTGATATAAAAAACTGAAAGGATTGTAATAATGATACAGTATTTGTAATAGTAACTATGGTACAAAAGTTGATAAAAGTTCTATTGTTATTGAAGTATATTTTTAAAACAAGGGAAGGATGATGATACAAGAGGACCAGAACATTTAAACATTTTTTGCCAAAGGTTTTGTAGTAGACATTTTACGATAAAAATTATAACAAGAACATTATCTAACCTTTTGTTAGATTTTTTTATTTCACAAGAAGATACATCTTTATGGTAAGTACTGAAATCATATCTTGCAAACTTTTTAAAAAATCTCTTTCAACAAATGAACATCACAGCATTTATAGAAGTAGTTAATATGCCGCTAAGTTAATACACAGTGTAAACACTGACTTGTATACCATGACAGACTGCATTGTATATTGCATATTTTTTAAATATGAACTAAATTGACAGTGGTAATGCAATGTCATGTGTTAAAGTCAAGGTGCACTTTAGACAAACTTGTTTATTACTATCAATTTCATTTTTATCAATTCTTATAATAAGTTACCTTATTGACAAAGTCTGCAGGTACATTGTATCTATGTAATCACTCTGCTTGTAAAAGTTCCAATCTCTAACATATGCTATTATAAAACGAAAATGTATTCATTTCTGTAACTGACCGTTAATAAAACCATCATAAATTAGGTTTCCTTTATCAAACAAAAATATATGCATTATTTAGCATTTTTTCTTAACTACTTTCGTTAAAATTGAATTAATTTACCTCTGCTTTAGTTTTTAACTTCTTTCTGTGAGGGATATGGTTGAAAAGTGGTTTGGCTACAGATTTAAACACACCGGGTTCAGGGAAGAAAGCATGTGGCAATAATAGGCATAGGAACATATTCGAATCCATCTCCATGCACATATACATATCATATTGCTGAAATGTATTTATATAGGAGCTGAAAAAGCAATCACCATTACTTTCTCTTACTTTTTACTCCAAAGTATAAGTAAAGGATAAATGTAACTGAAACTCAGTTAATGTTTTTCCTAATTTATTTGATTATTTTCGGATATATCTGCTATATAAATGCTGTAAGTATACTAAAGCTTTGTCTCCTCGATAACTCTATATCGTATTATTATTATTATGAAATTTTTGAGGTTTTTTTAATAAATCCACAAATTTAAAGAAAACGTAAAATGGCAAAAGTAACAAGATACTGCAGTGTCACACACATATAATGACAATAGGAACCTTACTGATCAATATGCCAGTTTCGTTATATATATCCTCAATCAGTATATATTTATCTTTGATTACTTAATCTTTTAGCCTGATAATGCATTTGAAAAATTGTCCAGTGTACATATCTTGACAATCAAAAGATTTTGTTTATTTAATGTGTCAAAATCCATTTCTCATAGTCTCAAATTGTCCCTTCATACTCACACGATCCAACAAATCCTTTTGTAACGACTGTAACTTACATATCTTGGAAAGTTTGGGCACTAGGACTAGAATTTTTTGTTAACAGTAAGTTTGCGATCAGAGGTTAATTCTTGGTAACAAAAGTCTTGAGTATAAGCCTTTCTTTGCTGACCAAATGCTAAGACATACTTTCGCAGTTTATTTCTTTCATCTTCATAGACATTTTTTTATTCTTTACAAAACTGTTTAGTAGTTTAACCTTAACAATTGTGTTATAGTTTATTCCGTGAAAGGAATCAGAGGTCAGCAAATTACAAACTATTTTCCAAAAAGAAAGAAAACAACATTCAAATACGAAGTAAAACCCTTGAACATAAATAATTTTAGTAGCTGAACATTTTGACTGGCTTAAAGTCCTACGTTGTTGCCTAGTTGACCTGGGATATTTACGTTCTACTTAAATATTGACAATAACAAAGATCAAGTCTGAATGTATTGCTGCAATATCAAATTTAGCTCCAGTGCTACAGTAAGATATCCTTTTCTATTTTGTCAATTATTAGGCTATAAGTGATGAGTAGGGTAGTTATTTCTTGTTATCATACAGCAACATCACCCTGACCAATGTGCGTTTCCTCGCTATTTGTGGAGGACCACTTGTAATTTTACACTGATTTTGCTATATTTTAGTTACCTATCTGATCTTACTCTTGTAGCAGGGACCTGGATTTGCCTTACCTTGCTTCAGGCGCCTGTTGAATTTGGGATTATTACCCATCTATCAATAAATACTGAGTAACCACTTCCGTGAGTACTTACTCTTAGTTGTACCTGCATGGTTTCTGCAGTAAAAATGGTACTGCTGCAAAAAAGTTTTTTTCTCAAGATTGAGTTAAATGGATACATATGTGGAGAGCAACTAATGATGATGACGATGACGATATTGATGATGATAATGATGATAATCTTACTGGCATCATACAATGAAATATCTTGCGGCTGCGGAATCAAAAATGTCTGAAAAGTATTGAAAAGGGGGTCACAGTTAGTCTTAGTACCACAAATAAAACTTTGCGTTTTCTCTTTTTCCCTCTTGATTCAATAAAAGTTATATTTTAAGAGGGCTTGCGTGTTCGATAAAGAAACTACCAGACTACTGTAATTCCTTTCTCCATGTGAATATATGCCATAGGCATATTGTATTGTTTCCTGACACATGTTAAGAGAATTCACTGACATATACTTTTAAACATTTATACTTGTAACAAACTACATCTGGAATAATCACCCAGAAGAAAGTCACTTGGGCAAAAGAATAAAAACTTTTTATTTGAATGTGGTAGAATCCATTAAGGTGTGTAGAAAACGGTCTTTTGTTTTCTTGTCTGATACTAACTCTGCTGGTATCACTGCAAATTCATAATCCTTTTCTTTATGCTGTTCTGTTGCAGCATGTTCTACTAACTCGTCTCCAGTTCTCAAACAAACTAGTTTTTCATTACGATAACATGCCATACAAAAGTAGGGATGCGTCGAGCCATGGCTTGTTTTATGGTGAAATGCTTGGAGCTCAATATTTTTAAAACGACTTTCACAATCTGGATCTTCTAAGCATGGCAGAGGATAAAGGCTATAGTAATGCTCAATAAAATCATCGTTTGTTTCATAGAAGTCATTACAAGGGCATGGACAAGGCTTGTGAAACAATTTCATATGTGTTTCGTAATCCTTGATGTTACAGAAAACCTCTTGTGGACAAAATCTACATGGCTTTTGCCCTTTCAAATGATACTCTAACTCTCTCTCAGTATAAAATCCATTTTCTCTTCTGCTTCTGTGACACTGTTTATTGTAGCATAAGAAATTATGTTGTTTTTTGTCATGAATGTCAGCTTCATCTTTGTTATGAAAAATTAGCTTACAAGAACGGCAAACATGGCTGAACATATCAAGAATAGTTTTCTTCCATCCAGGTATCATGCGAAATTTTACTTTATTTGCTTTCAAGATAGCGGCTAATTCTTTATATTTTGTGTCTTCCGCAGCAACTAGAACAAGATCCAATGCTGGTTTCGGGTGAAGAACAGCACAGTGATGACAGGTAGAATTAACTCTCGTATACAGGCTTATCAGGTACGCCATTAGATCAATCCATGGGGCTTCGGGTGCATTTGTCAAACTTGGGTGAAGTACAACGCAAGTGGAAGGTGGAGGTAAAAGACTCTTTTTAGTATTACGATTACAAAAGACATGTATCTTAACTCCTAGTAAATCACTCTGAAATTTAGTATTTCCAAGAAACTGATATCCAATGGCCTCCCATTCTAGAAAATAGACAGTCATGTCATTAGAGGGAGGTTTCACGACATCAAGGCTGATCCTTTCCCTTTTTTTTTGAGATCTGGATTTTGTTGTCATTTTTTAACTTCCCTGTTTCAAACTTACAAAATAGATAAATTCGGCAGAACAAAATCAGTTTTCAATTTCGAAATCCTCAGTATTGCTATTATGTGTAAATTCGGTCAAAACGCATTGATTTGATATGTTCTGTGAAATAAGTAAACTTTACAAACAGTTCTTGTGTGGTTGAATATACGTCACTTCCTTTTGTACTCCAGTTCATAGATGTTTGCGGGTTTCAGTTACCATTTATTTTCACTCTTTTTCTCAACAAGCTGTCATTATTGTGGGGTACTTTCTGATAGAATGGTCTCTTGAATAATTAACAACAAACATTATGCAAATATCTAATTGCTTAGCAACAAACTTCACATTAGAACTTAGTGCATAGGATTTATCCACTTAACCAAGAAATTATATCATTTTTCACTCAAATTGAATATTTCATTATCAAGATAATATGACGTTTTTTTCCATCCTTAATGGAAGTAATATTGGTTCGTAAGGTATTTTTCTATTTAATCAGCTTGCAAAATTCAAACTAATTAATCATGAAATAAAAATCAAATGCCAGACAAAGCTTTCTTTTTCAATTTTCATGAGACTGAAAGGGACTGAAAGTAGAACATAATGTAATCTGGTAGCTCACTTTGAAGACAATCCAGAAATTTAAACGTTGATAGCCTTTTATTTTACTTCCAAACAAACAAAAAGTAAAAAATAAGTAAGAAAATTAAATAATAGAAAGATTAAACTATATATATAATATATATATATAAGAAAATTAATTATTGAATATAGCGATGTGAAGCTCATTAAAAAGTTCAAATTGAACTAACGGAAAAACAATTTTTTTAATGGCTCGAAGCTATTCCGACAAAGGAAACTTCTCTCTTCTTCACATAGATGTCAAGGAATTTTATCCATCAATTTCTGAGACTCTGTTTAGACACACTATTTCCTTTATTAAGTAACTAACTGAGGTTACGAATAATGAAATCCGAATAATTAAGCATTGTAGAAAATCCTTGTTATTTAATGGAGGAACTATTTGGAAGAAAAAATTAACGGATGGTTTATCTGATGTTACAATGTAATGTAATATTGATGGAACAAAATTGTATGAACTAGTTGGATCTTTCATTCTTTCATCGGTTGTACAAATGTTAAAAAATGAGGACGCAGGGTTGTGCGGAGATGACAGTTTACTTCTATTAAGGAAATGCACGAGACAACAGACCGTCAAAATAAGTAAATCCCTTATTTAGGTATTTAAAAAATGGTTTTGACATTGAAATCTATACTAATTTGAAGAAGATATACTGTTTAGATGTAATCCTTAATTTGGAAAATAGTACGTACCGCCCCTCAAAAAAACCAATGACAATTTGTTATATATAAACACCTCTTCCAACCATCCACCAAACATTCTTAAACATTTGCCAGATAATAGGATTTCGGAGTGACTTTTACGAAACTTAGGCAACAAAAACATTTATATATATTTATATGTATGTATGTTTGTCAAACTACGAGATAAGTTTGTCCATTCCATAATTTTTTTTCATCTTCTGATGATTAATATTTTTATTATGATCTAAGAATAATAAGAATAATACATAAAATAAAAGTGATAAATTAAGAATGTACCTCTGATAGCTCAGTTGGTATACACTCGTTTAAATCCCCAGTTCTAACTACACACAGTTTTCACGTCTTTCACTTAATTTATTACATTACAACTTACAATCACCCCAATTTCTGAAACCTACAAAACAGGAAAGATAATAACAGTGATGCCGCTAAGGGAATCAAGAGATAGTGAAATATGGTTACTTTATAGGACCAGAAGATGACAAAGAGGTAAAAGGCAGTGAAGAAAGTATACATACTATATAACACAGTATATTTAGGGGACTATAATGGAATTAGAAAAGTGTGTATGTAAACTTATTTATTTCCTTTCCCCTTCCCTTTACCCCAATGACATCCAGGATGGTAAAAGATTGTGTTGGGACTAATGTGAGTAAAGCAAGGCAACATAAGACCTAGGCTCGCACATTTGGCAAGAGAAGATAACAACGAGATGAAAATAAAATGGAAAAACTGGAACACTTCTAAACTAAGCTTTTTAATAAGATTTACATAGTTAATTTTACCACCCAGTGCAAATCGTATTCAACAGAAGCTTTATGAAACTACTGTAAGCTGGGAAATATTGAAACATAATTTATCAAATTTCACTATAGTATTAGTAGGTATTCTTCGAGAACCTAGGGAGCAATTTAAACCTTTCTCTGAAAACTGCAACAGCAGGCATATGCTATCAATTTTAGAAGAAAATCTAAAAGAACTAATTGTAAGCAATGTTGTATTTGCATTAGTAAAGGGCAAAAATCATGTTACGATTGGAAGAAGAAAACATCCACTGACAAGAAACAAAGTAGTACGTGGAAAGTATCCGTGATTCCTCAAAATTAAAGTTAACCTATTAGAATTGAACAATTTAAATGCACTAAAGAAATGACAACTTTAAAAAGGATTTTAAAACCAATCAAAAGAGAAAGCAATTTGATTTTGCTAAGTAATATTTTAAGAAATAAATCATTTTTTTAGTTCATGATGCAATGAAATAGTTTTACTACTTGGTAAGATCTTGCTGAGATCAGTTTACATAAGGGTGAATGAAGTGTTAAAAAACGCCATAGAGATGAAATCCAACAAACGTATTATCTAATTATGACTAAAATGATTTTTATAGGCAGCTGGCTTGTGTGTTCCAATTTTCTTTGTTAAGATCCAACTAGACAATTCTGATGTCTGCAAACTCCAAAAGAGTACCAAAAAATTGTTCCCTTGTGTTATACTTCAATTTGAAAGTTCGTTGTCGACTCGTTTACTATACTGCGACCCGCGGGGAGACTGTACTATTCAATTTTTGTATTCTTATATGATGTAGGACTTAACACGTTGAAAGCAGGTTTCTGGTAAACTGTCCACTTCCGACAAGTAAGCACTCAACTTTTTGTTTCGTAATATTCATCTAAAAATTGAAGGTATAAAATATTCTTTGCTCAAGTAAATAGTCAGAATATACTTCCGAGATCCTGTAAAATTAAAGCTTGTGTAGTGATAAGTTCTTAACTAAATATCCTTTCACTTAATCAACTTAGCAAACCGCGAATTATCAAAGCATCATCATGTTTGAACGAATCGCACATAACATGTGTTATATCTCAAAAAATATAGTAAATCAAAGAAAGTAAGAAAAGATTTACATTTAGACACCTAAACACTGTTTCAAAATTCAAACATATTTATTAACCTTCCAAACAGCAACCATTAGCATGTTCAATAATTGAAAAATAGGACCAGCACAATTTTTCCTCTCACCTTTAAAGGATAGTCATTGGGTAGGAATTTTGAAAGTTCGGATCTGTCCCTATTGATATTGGAGCCTGAAAACTTTTTCGCCTATTAAATTACAAAAAAGGATATGCTAGTGGTAGTGGTGGTGGGGGGCTTCATCATTAAATCTGTTTAGTTGGTGTTACGCATTCATGATTGCTGACCGCAAAAACAAGCCAGTTATCATTCCACAAACGACTGTATATAAACCTGATAAAATTTCTATATAATTCTGGTTAAATGTTTACAAATCATTCCTGTTGTATCACTTAAGGTTTTACATAGGAATTTTTTGGAACACTGAAAATTCATGCCTCATTTAAAGTATATTTTTAAGTAAAATCTAAAATGTATTAATATATATATATTAATATATCTAGTACATTTTTTAAAGTAGCAAACCTCAAGAAGGTTCAAATATAGTTCGTCTAGCTGTGTCCATTTTTTAATGGCTCACCTGTGACAAGGTCTACAAATCCTATGATGATTCATCCAATGCCTTAAGACGTTCAGGATTTAAATTTCAAGAAACAATTATACCTTTTAAGCTATGGGGCACTAAGAATTATTTGGTTTGGATTTCCGTTACCATAGAGGCAAACGATCAGCGGTTTTGTTACAGCAGAGAATGGTAGGGATAGTCTGAAATGAGCCTAATAGCACATTATTGCATTCTTTATGTTGTGTCACAGAAGGTGAAAAATATCTTAGAGTACGCCTCAGCCTAATTTTTAAAACCTTTCTAGGCTTCAATATTTATTTTCCTGCTTTTGCCAGTATTGCGTAGCTTTACTGGATTGACAGAAAAATCAATTCTCGAAATTAGCTTGGCGTTTGCAATACAAAAACTGACTCAATTTTAGAGGAAACATGTATCATTGGCCGAGTCTCTTTAAAAGATGATGACAAAAATATAAAAGCTTTTTTCTCTATTCTGGATCAAGGTAAGCTTGGTTGATTTCCTTGACTCCCTCTTCTCGTCCTTTGCAGTACATCTTTACTGTTGGCAGTTTTTCTACAAAACAGCACGTTACCTCTTTTAATATATCGATTTGAATATATCTCTGTATGCCTCTCACTGGAATCCTCTATCAAAAATTTCTTATTGCTTTCTTTTCTTTTTGATAAGTGAAATTGGCAACTCAACCAGATAGATGACTAGGATAGTTTCTCTCATTTGCCATTTTGTGCATACTGCTGCAAACAAAAGACATGTTTAAATGAATTCCCATTAATACAGAATAGATCAAGTGAATAAGAGAAGATCTAATATATTTAATATTTTTAGGGTGTCTTAATACTTGAAATCATTTTGAATATCTCAAATAAGGCCATTTATCTTTCGTTGGTAGTTGCTTCCTGAAATCTGAAGAGTTAAGTAGTCCTTATTCTGTTCTCAATTTTATCACGCAAATTGTTATTTCGGTTATTTTCTTGTTATTGCTTCTTGATGTTTCTAAGATTTCGACGATGGCATCTTCTATTTAATGAGATATTTTATAGGACGTGTATTGACATTGCCCAGTTCCAAGAGTGGTATTTCAACTTCTTTAATGATAGTTTTCAAGATCAGGCTGCAATCTCATTATTAAAAAGTAAAATGTCGTCATCAGCCATTCATGTTCATCTTCTGTTACAGATGTATCCTTTAACAAAGCCATATTTTTGCTCTAAGCATGAAGGTGTTAGTTTTTATCTTTTAATGACCATCTTTAACCTATGTCGACCTAAATATGTATACATCAACTAAGAGAGTTCATATGTATATCAAAGGTTCCAAAGATATAGATGTACTTATGGACACCAGGATATTCGTCGTGGACTTCCTAACTTTTGCTATATCCACAAGATGACCTACGGGTTCTGTTCTTTAAACTCTGGTTTGTTATATGATATCAAGATTAGTTCTTCATGAATTAGAGTTGTGGTTTTAGAAGGAAGACTGATAGTGGTATAGGGTAGTGAGATGAAAAAAAATGTGATTATGATTGTTGTAATTGCCGACCACTAGCTTTTGTCAACATAAGTGGAATGCTCTGTCTTGTAAAATTGTGGAGTGCTTTTGTGGGTGATGATCTGTTTGTCATATTTTTAAAGGTTTTTCTTATCTCTGGAAAACATTTGTGATAAAATTAAGTGCAGCTTCGTTTCACTATTTCAAATTTGTATAATGTAGATTGCGTGTAAAAACCCTGTGATTGTTAGTAGAAATAGTGGATGTGATTCAGGATCATTTGAATAATTGGTCTTGAAAATATATGAAAGCTCATTCACATAAAACAAAGTCATCCCTTGAAATTAAAATAGAAATATTAAAAACTAGGAAAATACAATTCTCCTACAAATATTTACCATTTCCGAAATGATACTCTGATATTAGGAGGAGGGTAGTGTCCTGCTGGCTCATTCACAGACTTTGGCAATCCAGAGGGTTCTTGAAAATGAGCTATCTAATTTTTATGACTGGAGTTGTGAAAAGTGCTGTATGACATTGCACAAGAAAGCAGATTTGTTATGTGACTGTGCAGAAGGATAATGTAGTCATAGTCAAAAATTAATGTGTGTACAACTTGTATGGTGTAAGCTTTGATCATTTCCTGCTGTTCACAAAGTCTTCCTTAAATAATGTCAAAAGAATAAAAAATATTAAACCTCTAATAATATAATTTGTTTTTGATGGGCTGAATATTGATGATGCAGTGGAAAAATTTGTGGTTAAAATAAGTAAACTTTTTAAAATCATATTAACAATTTTCTAGGTGTTGGCGAGTTATAAAACAAGGAAGAATAAAACCAAAGGTTTACGTAGTTAAATATAAAAGGAGCAGAGATTAAGAAATTATGTCCATAAAATTAACTTCATTGTGTCCAAAAAAAGGGAGTGTTATCTGCAACAATGAAAGAGATTAAAAATGTCTTTACCGAAGTAATGAAAACAGCTAGAAAAAATTAAAAAATGGTCTTAAAATAAAAAAGATATAGTCAAGGAAAAACTCTAAAAAAGGAGATATAATCTTTCTCAAAACAGCCAGAAATTACCTGCAGTCAAAGAGTCAATGAAAAATGTATACTCTATTTATATTGCTCTGGAAAACTTAATTGAACCTGAAACTTGTACGACAAAACCAGATAAACGGAAAAATGAAATTTTTAAGGCTACCAGAAAAATTAACAGGTGCATGAATTCAAGAACAAATCGAATAACATTTTTGCTGTAAGAAATTACTGGATGTGGAAGACAAACGATAAACACGGTACACATAGTATTCATTGGAGTCTGAGAGGGCAAAGAACCCAACAAAGCTTTTCCAAAGTGATCAATCGCATCATCAATCCTTTTAAAAAAAGAAATCGGCAGTAAGAATTATCTTGGTATATCACTGTTGTCTATTCTTGGAAAATATATTAATTGTAGTGAATATAGTTAGAGCAAAAATGGAAAGCAAGCTCAGGGACTTTCAAAAACTATGCATTTACACTTGGGGGTGAAACTGTAGCTGCAATACATATTATAGGACGGATGATTAAAAAAGGTAAAAAATAGAGAAGTGGCTCTTTTTTAACATTATTGGCTTCGATTGAATATTTGAAGGGCAGGAAAGAGATCTAGAGATAGACCATGCAAGCATTGGCTACGTACAATGTTGAATGAACCAAAGTAGACCCATTTCCTTGGGTTTTTTAATGGCGTAGGGCAGACGACGGTGGAGGTTCTTTGTCCACGCCCTTTTCATCATCTGGGTCGGGTAGAATGTAAAATTATGTTGATGATTTGGTACTCTTTGCAGAAATTATCTTAGAAAAATTCTGCAAGTTATTAGTGTTAGCATTACTACTATTTTGATTCTAGATTTTTATAAGACAACACCTAAGGCTTAGTGATGACAGAAAATTCTACCCAGCATTTCAAGAAACCAGTGGAAGTAGTCATGTATACTATTACTAACACATTTCAATGTGGTCCTAGAACTTTTTTAAAAGACAGTGTACCGAGACAAGACTTTATCCATTATCAGTAGATACGCTGATGGTAACATTTTAATCGCACATGCTTTTGCAATGTTCATGCTGACTATCTCCTAACTTGAATGTGCATGGCTTTAACGCGGATAAAAAATCCTCAGGAATTGTCACAGGAGAATCAATAAGGAAACCACTAAATATATTGATGTTTGCATTTCTGAGGTCTGTTGATCTTTATTCCATGAATGCTGTAAAATACTTGATTGCACATGCGATTTCTGTACAGGAATGATGACAGATGCTTTTTTACGCAAATAGGACAGATAAACTACATCCGAATATGACTGTACAATACACTGATTTTCTTCATCATCATAATCGTGTTTCAGCAGGAAAACAAATCTGATTTTGTCAATAGGTCAGGTGGTGAGCACATAGCTGGAGCACCTGGGTAGAACAGTAAGTGTGACATTATTTGTTGTGTTCCGCATGAGCATACGTCAGCACCAGCTATCTTCCACCGCTTCCTCAAGCTCTTGCAGCGGTCAACATCAGCCCTCAGCCTGTTTAGTAAGTGCCATACCAGCCATTCTTGTTCGTTGCCTTAAGCCATGCATTCTGAGGGAATAATATCTCTTTCCTTACATTCATTCTTCTGAGGTATCTGTGACCATTCACTCGCCGTAGTACCTGTCTATTGGTAGTAGACTTGTTTGTAGAATGGATGAAGCTATTTTGTTATGTTGGCTGATTTTTGTTCTCTACATGCATGGCCATATAGGGAAAGACGTTCATCAATACTCTGGAGAACACGCGTCCTGTCTGTTTGCTATCTTTCCTCTGATATGAGTAGGTGCGTTGCGGCTTAGTACATAGAGACAGGAAACTGGTATTGGCTTTATGTAGCCCGTTATAATTGTGCAAGTTTATTTAATACGGAGTCAACATTTCCTGTATGACACCAGCCGTCCCGTGTAAAGCAGACATACTCTGCAATTGAGAAACATAGGGCGATGGCAGTTCTTTTGAGAATTTTTAGATCAGCACCCCACCTGGACGAACCAAGCTTACGTAGGATGTTATTACGAGTGGCAGTTTTGGCCTCTAGTTTAGTGTGTGCTTTTCAAACGTCAGCCTGCGGTCCAACCTTGCTCCCAACTACCGGCTAAGACTGGTGTTTCAACTGTGTTTCATTCCAGGTGATGTTAAGGACCCGCTTTGTATCACGGTTTCGTAAATGGAATGTGGAAATCTGAGTCTTTGATGGACTTAGTTTCAGGTGGTTTGTCTTTTTATAGGATGATAGTTGGATTAGCCCATGCTATACTCCATTCAATTTTTTTATCAATGAGGTTATCAGAGTAAATGAAACGGCCGCATTCGTATGTTTTAGGTAGATTATCAGTATATATGTTGAATAGGAGGAAAGACAGAACACTTTTGTGTGGAAGTCCATTCTTTTGACTTTGCCATCTACTGCGCTTGCCGTCTAACTCAATATAAAAGCGTCTGTTGGCGAGGAGTTACTGGATGACTTTTGTCAAATGTAGGTTGTAAAAGACCTTGAGAAATTTGTGGACGAGTCTACGATGTTGTATAGTATCACAATCCACAGATAAATCTATGAATTCTGCAGGCATAACTGCTTTTTTTACAGAACTGCCAATTTTTTCTTGAAAACTTTCGTAGTCAGGCTTCTTCAAGTTAAACCTTCTACGGAAAGGGGTGGTCTGAGCTCTGAGGTGGGAGTGGAATAACAAGATTATTGGGCGATTTTGTGTATGCGGAATTGGTTCATACACTTTCTTTTCACATAGGGCTGAAATCTGTAAGCTGGAAAACCAAACATCGAAATTGTAGCCTAATTTCTAACGACTGCTGTAGAAAAAATATGGTTGTTTAGCATTCTGTATTAGACTGAGGTTGTGATTTTCAGACTATTGCTCAACTAACTTCTTATCTTAATTGGTGTTGTTATATCCCCGTGGTGTACTATGGCAGTTGAAGTCTCCCGATGTTTTCTGCTCAAACATTCCGGAAACGGTTGCAAGTGGAAAGGAATCGATTGGATTTTGTACACTGAAGACATTGTTATATCCTAGAACGCAACAATGACCTGTTCGATATTACTGGCGTTGCCTGTGTGATCAGGATCGATGTTCATGCTTGGTTTGCAAAAGAGGGCGCTACAATCTATTGGATTTCTTGATTTAGCAACTAGTTTTGTACCCTCTATGAGGGTGTATCGGCCATCAAGGTTTTGGTGTGTTTCTTGAATGCATACTCTATCATAGTCTTTGGTAATATTAGCAAGGATCACTGACTTGGCATCTGAGTATGCTTCCATGTTGATGGAGAGGATGCGAAGGCAACTCGTACTTGTCCGTGCTGAGTGTTTGCCACAATCAGTTCACTGTAGAAACCGATTAGCAAGCGATGCCGCGTGTAGGCTTTGTCTTGACTCCAGCTGATTTTCCTTATTACTGTATATAATTCTACGACTCTGGAAATGTAATAAACAACCTACTTATCTGATGGTATTACAGATCAACCGTCTGAGATAAATGGCTAGAAAAACGTTTAGAGGTACAGAGAAAGCGGTTGACAGCTGAAAGGAGACCAGAGTCAAATCTCGTACTTAAGAAGTATGTTTAACTTGTATGGACCTTTGATCAAAGGATAGAGGAAATAAATCTAAGTCTACAGGCTTCATGAAAAAAAGGTCTTTTGTAACAAGGCTTTATAATATTACAAAACCTATTTAAACGGTGGATGTACCAAATAAGACAACTAAATCAGTGAAGAGTGTCCTTGTGAAGACACTGATAGAAAAGTCGTATGACTTGAAAGATACAAAGATCTCTTTGCTGTAATGTAAATATTACAACTTAAGTCGAGCAACATAAATAGATTCATTGAAAGTATAGCTGGAAAAATGGCATGGAAAAATGTAATATAGATCAGAAGTATCTGAAAGTTATGAACTCATTTACCAAATGTGTTTCCTTGTTTTACATTTTATTCAATCTGTAAACTTACTGTCAATTTTGTCAAGACATTTCTAACACTGTCTTTGTTTTGTTGTGTTGTTTTGGACGTAAGCATTTTATTTGTACAAAATTAAAGTTTTTAGTATAACTCAGTTTCTTCACATTTTCATTGTTGTTTCTTCTAGAGTGATAGCTCTTGTCGTATACCTTTTGTCACAATACACCATTCACGCTAACAATTTCTCTCCAATTTAATCTTTGAACGAATTTTTTATGCACAAATTAAATGGCTGGATGAAGCTGGTAATTACTCCGGGAATAACAACAGTAACAGTCGGTTGGCTTTTTATTTTGCTTCCCATCGTATCTGTTAGTTGCACCTAAACGTGTCGGACCGATTCACCCTCTCGGAAGAATGATGGGATCTTTTGTGATACAAGGCATAAAAAATGGATTTCCATCGGGTCATCGAGAATTTCAGCGTGAGCTAGCTTGGTGTCATATTTTCAAAGGTAATGACTGCTGTATTTAAAAATCACATAAAGGTACTGGATTGACCTAAAACCTTGCAGGATTTAAATCCTTATGAAACATCTGTTTCAAACTGACAGGAGAAGGGGCGAAAAGGCGGGTCTTAGCCGCTTTTAAATAACCTATCCTCTGGGAAGGATGAGCTCATTAGCGTTGCCAGCAGTCATCCTAGGAGAAGGAAAATCTTTGACTTTAAAACCCGGGTAGGACAAGCTCGTTAGCGTTGCAAGCAGTTGTCCTAGGAGAAGGAAACACTCTGATTTTAAACCAGGGCAGATGAGGCTCTTCAGTCTTGGCTGGTCAGGTCAGGTCTAAGAATGCTACTGGAAACCTGGAATCCGAAACCTTCTGTTCAGGGTCGAACTATCGGTGACACAACCGATAAGCAACAACCTCCTGCCACGCAGGGAACTTCCAGTAAGAAGAGTGGCTAAGGGAGACAACCCCTAACGAAAAATCTAGGGTGTAGTTATTCGAGCGCACCGACATTATTCGTTTACTCGAATAAAGGAAACGAAAACCTGCCATGATGAAGTCAAATAACGGCACCAGGGTTAAAGTCCGTAAACTTTTAACATCCTCTAGCAGTGCTTACCAACTCAGAACCCATGACACATTATCCCGAAATCCAAATGGGAGGGATAATGTTGATTACAGTGCTGGTGAAAGGACAAAATTGATAAACTGTAGACATATTACCAACATATCATGCCTAAATACTAGATCCATAAAACAAATGTCTAAAAGAGAGGAACTAGTATATAAAATGTCAAAATTTAACATCGATATACTTGGTATCCAAGAACACCGTATAATACACACCGAAAAGTATGAATATCATGATTTAAATGAATCCTTATTAATCACCACCTCCGCATGGAAAAACAATGCACAAGCCGCTACTGGAGTAGTAGGCTTGATAATTAGTCCAAAAGCAAAGACTTTTCGCATGAATGTCAACTCAATATGTGATAGAATACTTGTCGCAACATTCTCTGGAAATCCGAAATCAAATGTGGTATCTATGTACTCACCAACAAACACAGACACAGAGGAAAATACTGACTAGTTCTATGATCAGTTGCAAAGAGACTTAGAATCTGTTCCAGCCCATAATGTTTAGTTGTAGTAAAGGATTTCAATGCCAGAATTGGCAAACAAGATGATCTTTTCGCCTATCATAAAAACACAAATAGAAACGGAGAAAAACTGATTGACCTTGTACAAGAATTTAACTTAATTATTACAAACACGGTCTTCCAAAAGAAGAAATCGAAGTTATGGACTTACACATCTCCTACCGGAGAAAACTTTCAACTTGATTACATTCTAGTGAGGAAAAAGTGGAGAAACAGTGTAAAAAATGTAGAAGCTTACAACAGTTTTGCGAGTGTAGGATCAAACCACAGAATTGTCAGTGCGAAACTCAAACTTAGTCTAAGGTCAAATAGTCATCGAGCACCGAAGAAAATCAGATATGATTGGGCGAAACTCAAGGAGGATACAGCTCTCCAAATGAACTATACCATTTCTGTTCAGAACAGGTTTAACGTATTACAACCAGTCAATGAGGCCACAAGTGACAAGTATCAACGTTTCATAGTCGCCAATGAAGAGGCAGCAAAAGAATGCATGCCCAAACTTGAGGTAAATAGAAAGAAAAACCGCTCCTTAGATCCACGTATTCAAGAAGCCCGAGAAAATGTTGATCAAGCTTATACGGAGTACTGCCAATCAAAATCGGAATCAAATAGAATCATTCTAAAAGAAGCGAAAAATGCTCTATACAAGGCATATAGCAATGTAGAGGAAGAAGAGTTAGCTGCAAAAATTGATCAAGTAAAAGCCTCACAGAAAAATAACAGCTCCAAACAAACATGGAAACTGATAAATGAAATAAGTGGTAGGAGATCAAGTCGAAAAGGTCAAATCGAAGGGGACACAAAAGACGAAAGAGTTAACAACTGGTATAAACACTTTCAAAACCTGCTTGGCAATCCACCAAAAATAAAAGGAGAAGTTAATAACGTAGAAAAAGTATTCGATGAATTGGATATATCAGTTGGGCCATTTACAATGAATGAATTTCAAAAAGCTAAAAAGGTCCTTGTAGAAGGCAAAGCCTGTGGAGAAGATGGTATAACCCCTGAAATCATAAAAAGATGTAACCTCGACCAGGATATCTTATCTTTTTGTAACGACGCAATTTTATATAGCAAGAAACCAAAACAATGGTCAGTAATGAATATAATTCCAATACCAAAATCTGGTGATCTTTCTAAAAGAGAAAATTACAGGGGAATAAGTTTGTGTTCTTTAGTCGCTAAAACGTACAACAGGATGATACTAAATCGAATTCGGCCAGAAATCGACCCTTTACTAAGGAACAACCAAAACGGATTTAGACCTGGGAGAACAACGAGCAGTCAAATATTAGCACTAAGGCGTATCATAGAAGGTGTCAAAGACAAAAACTTACCAGCAATAATAACATTTATCGACTTCAAAAAGGCATTTGACACAATCCACAGAGAAAAGTTAATGAAAATCTTAAAAGCCTACGGAATTCCAACCCAAATTGTTAGAGCCATCGAAATTATGTATACAGATACAACAGCTAAAGTCATGTCACCAGATGGAGAAACTGAACTTTGCGATATACAGGCTGGTGTACTACAAGGCGACACATTAGCCCCTTATTTATTTATAATAGCCCTCGACTACGCAATGAAAAAAGCGCTAGATGGAAAGGAGGAAGAACTTGGATTCCGTCTAAACAAAAGACAAAGCCGAAGGGTGGGTCAAATTTGCATTACGGACCTTGACTTCGCTGATGACATCGCCCTTATCAGTGAGGAGATGGATCAGGCACAAAAGATGCTAGAAAGAGTAGAATCTGAAGCAGCGGGTGTAGAGCTTATGGCAAACGCCAAAAAGACAAAAGTCGTGTCACTCAATCAATCCATAGAAACCCGAATTCAAACTAGTGACGGGTCAACATTTGAAGTAGTTGATGATTTTACGTATTTAGGCTCACTTGTCAGCAGCTCGTTTCAAGATATTAAGCGCGAAGAATTGCACTCGCCTGAGCAGCACAAAACAAATTAACCAAAATCTGGAAGTCAAGTCTATCAAGATCCTTTAAAATTGAACTTTTTTGCTCTACAGTAGAATCGGTACTATTATATGGCTGCGAAACATGGACGCTTACCAAAAAATTAGAAAAGAAATTGAATGGCTGCTATATAAGAATGCTAAGATCAGCTCTTGGATATAGCTGGAAAGATCACATCCGTAATGAAGATCTTTACGGTCACCTTCAAAAAGTAACCGACAAAATCAGAACTAGAAGGTTGAGGTTAGTAGGATATCTTAAGAGACATCCTGAAGAAGTGGCACACAATTTGGCATTTTGGTTACCAGCACAGGGAAAGAGAAATAGAGGGGCTCCAACAACAACATTTGTACAACTGCTGGAGTAGGATACGGGACTGACGGTCGAAGAGATGGGAAATCAAATGATGGACAGGGATATTTGGCGGATGATGGTAGGTCGAGGCCAAAGTGCCTCGACCTAGATAGATTGATAGATAGATAGATAGATAGATGAAACATCTGTGAAAAAAAATAATCAAAACTCGCTTACGCACAAAGGAGAGCGCAACTAAAACTAAGCTTATAGAGAATATTATGCAGCTGTGATAGTATGACCAACAGATTATTTGCAGCTATCGTAATTTGATAAATTCCATAACCAATTTTGCCAAGGAAGTAATTAAAAATGAGTTATATGTCGTATTAAACTGAAAATTGTTGTAAAACATTAGAACAAATGAATATTCTACATCATTATTTACTACAAAATTTAAATACTGTCCCTGTTTTAAATGTTAAGATCAATTAAATATTACAAGGGTGTATAGTTTAGAAGCTCTGTTGTATTATACTTATATATTTAGTGGCTCTTTATAAAAGTTGAAAGTTTTCATGAATTGTAACTTGAAGTTTTGGAATTTAGGTTCTGGAATATAGACGAAAGTACATTCTTAATGATTGTGAGTGTTGTAATCATGGAACAGTTACTATTTCGGACGGAGTTGAAAGCGGTAAACAAAGTGAACTTGACAACTTACTCTATAGCCTGTAGACCATATGCACAGTAGACACACTGGGTTTTGAAAATAATTAAAAAGGTCAAGACCTACTCACTCGAGAAGACAACCTTTACTTTGAAATACAAATGTTACCCACAATGTTCACAAATGATTCATCTCATTACAGGCTCAAGGAAGAAAAGGAGGACTAGAATAGAAACGTACATAGGATTTTTTAGATGTGCAAAATGCTCTTTTTGTCCCAGGTTATATTGGATTTGCCAGAGAAAAAGAGTTCTTATGTGTTTTTATTACACTGCTACCTTAAGAGACCTAGCTGATCTTTATGGAACCAAAGAAATCTATATTCCTTTCAAAATGGCCGGAGTTTTTGAGTAAATACTTAGACGACATGTAGTTCTCAGAAAAAAAATAAAATTAAACAAGTTGCTAGCTAAATTGAAAGCTACAACAAGAATATTTTCAACATTTTCGGTTCTAGGTTTTCGGGATTTTGCGTGGGAATCAGTTAATTGTTTACCAGTGAAAATTCCTAGCAGAAGTGTTGGGGGTACATCAGTGTTCCATCTTTTTTCTTTGACACATACTTTGCATCCAAAATAGATAGGATAAATCCTTTTAGCACGCTTTGATACTGGTCTTTATGCAGTGTAGGTTATTTTGCTACAAATATGATAAAGATACTTCGAATTGCTGAGACAATAACATTAGTCAGAGTTATGACATTTATTGGTATGAAGTAAAACAAGTTAATTCTGGTTCTAAAACACTGTTTAACGAGTGAAAACAAAATGGTTAGCATGAAACACAAGAAAAAAATATTGCATCATACTATTTTTAGGATGACGTACTTTTCATAGCAACTGCATATTGCACCTAACCTCCATTTGCATTCTAAAATTTTTCAGCCCAAGTACTTTTTGTCTCATACAAAATCAGCATAATTATGCCATTTTATTTCTAATAAACTGGGCCAAAACATAGAAAAACGAGTACCATTCTTGAATCCAGCGTTCCCAAATCAATCGTTTTTACTCCACAGCAAATTTCGTGTAGACCAGTAAAACAAGATACTTGATTAGTTGGACAAAACCTGAAATATACTGTCGGTAATTGTGTCTTAAGAAAGCATTTCAAACAGAGACAAATCTTGTGAAACTAGGTTAGAAGAATCATGTTGTTATGAAAGTAAGGGCAAGTTACAAGACATTTATTGCACTCTTAACTTATTTCCCTTTCCAATACCGATCAGTTAACTATTAAAGAAGAGAATTTATTGTATCAGAACAGTGTAAACTGATGAAAAATTTGGCAAGAATTAAATGATTAAAATAAATTAGAAAGAGCGACGCAGTTCCAAAATAATTACTGCAAAGCAAAGGTTAAATGGCTGACGATCATAGTTGACCATTATTGGGTACAGATATCTAAGGTAACAGTGTTTCTCCTATGGCAAGGGCCAGAAAAGAAAGCTTCAATGTTGCTGTCTCTCTTTCTCTGAAATGGTAAAACACAATTCTGGAAGTGGGGTGCTGTTGGAAGTGCAATATTTAAAAGAGTCATCGATACTCCTGGTTTAAAAATCACTGAGGCAAAAGGCTTGGTCGTAAACTACGATTGTCGAAATCGAATGATACAAAAAGGAGTCGAGTTTCCAGACAACCTTAGTTTCCATCTGACGTTTCACTTATCTTATTGTGATTTGAATAATGAGGCATAACTGCCAATAATTATACACTAGAGACATAGAGGATAAAAACATTTTTAATACAGTACAGTGGGTGGAGTTGTAAGGAGAGTGCTGGTAAGAGGATAATTGCTTGAGAAGTAAGAGAAAATGGACAAGAAAGCAGGTAACAGGAAGCCAATACAACGAGTCTTTCCCAAGAAGAACCATAAACAGAGTGCTGTGAAATACCATGACGTCCTGAAGTGATTTGGTAGATAGAAGAAAAAGATGATAAAGCACAAGTGGAACTGATATAATAAGTAGTTTGTGTTCAATATCAAAGATACCTTCGTTGGATCTTAAATCATTATTTTGTTTACGTTCATCGTTTACCTTTTACGATATCGGGACACATGTGTCTTTGTTGCTTTTGGGGCCTGTATTTTCTTATCCATGAAGCAAAAGTGAACTTAGATAAGGCTGCTTTTTTAAAGGGTGTGAGTTTTTATTTTGTGATTACATCGAGATAATGTTGCTTCTTTTTACCCTTAAGGACGATTGGGAAATCAGTTTCACCGAAAATTTTCCCTAAACAGCTGTTCGTTTATTCACAGGACCACTTTAACTTGCCCCTCTTCTTTTAAAAATTAGAAAGTTAAGGATATCCTCTGCTTCTTTCGATTTTGTTGTCCTGGAAGTGTTTCACACAGCACACCGTTAACATTGTTGATATATGGTGGGACTCTGCCTCGTTTCCATATTGTAGTTGCCACTGGCTTTCAAAAATTTGAGCGCCATGACTTAAAACATGTAAATAGTCATCAGTCAGTTGCTACGACGAGCAGTTTTATCATAATTCTCAACAAAGGGTTGGACAAGAATTGTAGTGGAAGCTTATTCCTTAGATGGATATTATGCATTAAATTTAGAAATCATTAAAGCATATTTGCATGTGTTACAGGGTTGGTAAAAGATTTACTGAGATAATTTCATGAGACCTGACTCCTTAGTAGGGAATATATTGATCAAATCATGATGAATGATGGTCAAGTAAGTAATTTTTGTTTAATTAACTAATTGAAATGTCTTAATGAAGGTGCTGTTGTTAGTACATGCTTGAGTCAAAGTATTATGAATATCACAGCAATTGTGAAGAATAATCCTAATGATCCTAATAAGGGGTTAGATTTAGGTTCAATGTTTGTAGTTAGGGTTGGGATTAGGCTCAAGTGATGACAATATTACTGATATTACTTTTTAGTGAAAGTCTTAAACAAGGCGAGAAGCTATCTAGTGTAAAGAGGAATAAAGAAAGTGGGATTAATACTAAGAAGACTGAGCTTTTAGAAGTTTAGATTGTAAGAAGAAGAAAAACACTTTGATGGAATCTGGTTCGAAAAAGAGCAGTTTGTATGAGGGGAACTATGAATCTAAAGGACTTGTTTCTTATCCCAGTCAAGGAGATTTAAAGGATACGCTATGCACCTGGCGGAACATAGCAACAGACAGCAGTATTCGATAATAGGACGTTAAAATACAGGTTCTACCAAAAATATTGCATTTGTTTAGGTAAGTACAGCGGTTACCTCTGTGGTTGTTTAAAAGTTTGCAGAAAGTAGACTTTTTTGGAAGGTAAAAAAACTATTAATTAATATTTTTTGCTAATTAATGACCACAAGTAAAAAATATTCGAAGTGTGTTGTAACTGTGTACAAATAAAAGATGAATACAGGATTAATAGATATAGGGATGACAGTACAATGCTTTCAAAAATGATGCCGTGATGACATTTGTTACAGAAACTTTTTTGTCCTTCTTAGTTTAAGATGAAGGTGGACTTCTTTGATTAAGGAAAATAAGAGAATGAAAAGAAATTAAAATTAACTAGAATGTTTACGTAGTGGTTTAAGTTATAGGTTAGGCTGCAGATATGATCTGTTAAATGTAGGGTTGATAACCCAGTTGTTGAAAAAGGTAGGATCAAAAAGAATGTTTATGTGGACATGAAAACACTTTTGAGCACAGTTTGGTTTGTCACATGTTTTCTTTAGTGTGGAGTAGAATACCACAAATACAGACCAGCAGATGCTTGCCAAGGATTAAAGGAAGATCGTTTTCTTTGGGATATGGTAGTTTTTCTGGCCTTTTCAATTTGGTCTTTTATTGCTTCAAATCATCACCAAGTCAGACTTCAATAGAAGAAGAACTCAGTTACCTGCAATTACCTATCATTGATGGTTGCCTCAGTTACTGAAGAAATAGGAGGGCCAAAATCACCTCTTGAACACACAAACGAAGAATCTGATTATATGATGCCTTGAAGTGTTATAACTTCTGCAGAGAATAAGGCTTCCAACAAAATACTCCATACAAATACCACAGGACACTGCTTCATATACTTGATGGGTGTATTGTTTCTGATAGGTTTTGAGCTTTTTCATTTTGTTATTGTTACCTTCAAATCTTTCTTCTCAAGTTCCATTTTCTAGAATTGCCCTGTTTTCAACTTCTCAAGTGATCAAACATGTTTAATCACATAGCCCACATTTAGTGGATCCCCTTGCCCTTTGTAACAGTTGACAATAAACGTCAAGTTTCACTATGGAGTATAGTTGCTTTTGTAGTGAATTTGACAAGGTAGACAATTAACAAAGTGCTAAGAAGGTATGTGCCATTAATCCAGGCCACAGCTGCAGTATACCCTTTACTAATTATGACTATTACTTTTGCTGGTACCACCCCTTTGCAGTTGCTGCTGTAAAAGTTCCAGGATGGATTTAGTTTAATTGTTTTGACATGGAAACTCTTTTGAAGAAGAAACTAGAGAACAACAGAAAGAAAAGAATAAGATTGACCACATCATATTTTGAAGTTTCAGTTGTAAATATTATTGTGCTAAACCACTGTGGGTTTTTTTTGACATGTTTTGATAGCAATGAAAGTATTTTGTGAGACTTTCCAGTCTTAAATCAGAATGGTCAATTTCTTTTTGCTTTGTAACATTATCTACATTACAAAATCGCAATTCAATTGAACTAATGCAAATGATCTTAGATTTTGTGTACATTAGAATTCCTAAACATTTCACCATCTACAATGTCAATAAAACTATATTACAACAAGTAGTTTTAGCAGCTTGAATTATAACATGACATAATGCCAATTGTAAGCAGATCATGCTGAACAGCTTTGTAATGCTGTGATATTACCCCCTCCTAGAGATATTGTCCAAGCAGGGAGCAGCATAGCTAGAAAAATACAAAGCTACCTTATAAACATAATCATTAAGGTTGACAGATTGTTCTACCTGACCTGGTTGTGTCTAACAAGTTATGTTTGTGCATCAGAAATTTTGTGATCTACATGGGAAAATCATTTTTATTAGTATTACCAGGTACTTTAACAATACATGTGACCTTTTTATTGAGATAGTAATGCTTGGTAATAGTAATATAGTAATAGACAGATGTTAATAGTAATACCATCTGTCTTAACCTCCTCACAAATTTCTGATGCTAATACACTGACCAAGATGAAAAGTCTTTTTGCTTGGAGGATACTGTATCTTCAGAGTCCTTGAGGAAAATCTGTTTTTCACTAACTTTAATTTCCAAATGAGGTTTAACTAAACTAAGTTGTGTTCCTGGAGCATGCTTTAGGAAGAGTTCTGTAGGAGTCTTGCCAATTGTAGTATGAGGATATTACTTGGTAAAGTTGATTGGCCAGTTTATTTTGATGAGTAGATTCTTTTGAGGATTGATGAGTAGATTCTTTTGCAAGCACATGTTAGATAGCTTGAACTTATTGTTTTGCCAGTCAAGGTGATGTAGGATGGTACCCAGAGCATAGAGTTTGCTTATTTCCATTTGGAGCTAGAAAAGGTTGAAAATTATCAGAATGAATTGGGGCCCATTGTCACATACAGTTTGAAAACACTGGCATAGTATGAAAGGATACACTGTAAAGCATTGATCATGGCTTGAGCTGTGGTGCTTGACATAAGAATGACTTCTGACCACTTGGAATGACTGTCAACACCAAGAAGAAATGAATGCTCTTTGGAACTAAATGAAATTTGTATTATGGTTCTGTGGCCTAAGGCCAAAGAAGCAAGAGTGTTTATTCTGAGCCCTGATACATGAGTCACAAGCACAAACAACACATTCTATATTGTGCTTCATACTGGACCACCACATGAATGCAAAGTGGCAGGTATATTTACCTACTTATCTCATAAAAAACAACCATTTTCAACAGATAAATCATGATACTTAGAAAAAAAAGGATTCAGCCGACATTGTTATAGGAATTCACCAACCAAAAATTTGTTTGATGGCCTGAGGAACAATTTTACTAGTTTCAGGCAATTTATCTGTAATTTTCCATTAACATATTCAGCAATACAGGGCACTAAGTTACTTGAAACAATGGGTAGCCTGCTGTGCATATCTGCATCAGCATTCTGATGAGAGGAATGAAACTTGATATGATAATTATAACCAGACAATTACAATACCCATCACTGCATGAAGGTAGCAGCCAGAGGTGTTAAACTTGAGTTAGAACCAAATATATGTGTTAAGGACTGGTGATCAGTGACTAAGGTAGAAGCAAGGCCATAGAGATACATATGAAACTTCTTTATTCCATAAACAATGGATAGACTTTCCTTTTCAATCTATGCATAGTTTTACTCTGCAGATGTAGGAGTATATGCAGTTGGTTTCTCTACACCATCAGACATACAATGATTAATTAGACCACCAAACCCATAGGGACTAGCACTGGCATTTAATACAAGTGGTAGGTCCTGATTAAATGAACCAACACTAAGTCACTACTTGGAGCATTTTTGACAAATTAAAACTTCTCTCATGGCCTTCAGGTCAATGCCAGTCATCACTGGTTTGTAACAGTGTATACAATAGTTGCAATACAGAGGCTAGGTTTGATATAAATTTCCCATAGAAAATAGATCATTTCCAAGAAACTTTTTAGTTCAGATACATTAATTGCCCGAGGTTTCTCCTGAATAGCCTCAGTCTTACTTTACACTTGGTGAATATCATCCTTACACAGGATATTTCTAAGGTGTTTGAGCTCAGACTTTAAAAAGGAACATTTGGCTTGATTAAGTTTTTAAAATTATCATACACCTTACACAGGATTTGTATGTATTCATCAACATAAGATAAAGTACCAACTAAAATCTTGTCTATCGTAGACCGAGAGATGGCAGCTGTGGTCTTAATGCCAAAACAAAGGTACATAGCAACAAGCAGACCCTTTGGGTATTTAGAGTAAGTATTTTTAGTGACTCCTCATCAAGGTATGACTGATTTAAAGGAGAGAACAAACCAAGGGCAGAAAAAACATGGCTTACTGTGGCAGGACAATTTTGGCCAACATGTCATGAATATTTGGCAATTTTTACCAGCTTTTTGTAGTCTCCACACACTCATATACTCCCATCTGCCTTTGGGACATACACAACTAGTAAGGTCCACTCCATTGTTATGCTGCCTAATGATTATACTCTCTTTGACGGGATGGTCATTGCTGATCAGCCATGGCACTCTTCATGAATCAATGCCATAGATCCCGGGTCTGCACCAGTTGGAGCAACTCCACCATGCTTATGTTTGCGATGTCCTTCACACTATCTGACATTCTTGTCTTCGGTCTCCCATATCCTCTTTTCCCAGGCTGTCTGTTCTAGCCATGTGTCCCAAAAATCGTAGTTTACGGTTGTTGATAATGTTGATCAGTCTCCTGCATAGTCTGATTTTCCCCAGAACCCAATCGTTCATACGTCTGTCCATCCAACTTACTTGAAAAAATCTACAGTAGCACCATAGTTCAAAAGAAGTGATTTTCTACTTGTCAACTTTTTTGAAGTCCCAACACTCTGCCCTGTATGTTGCTATTGGGAATACCAATGCTTGTAGCAGTCGTTTTTTTGTATGTTGTGTGATGGATCTGTCTTTCCAGATATTGGTTAGTGAAACCATTGCAGTCTTTGCCATTGCAATGTGCTGGCTTACTTCCTTGCTGTTGTCTACTTTATTTGTGAAAAGTGCATCCAGGTTGTTGAATTCTTCAACAACTTCAACAGTTTGATTGTCCACAGTTAGACTTTTGTCATTTGGCATCTTAGTTACTTTCATAACCTTTGTTTTGTTGATGTTAAGGAAGAGTCCTGCCGCTTCACTAGCAGTTTTTACCTTATTGGTCAAGTCTTGCAGTTCCTGCATAGATGATGCAACTAGAATGACATCGTCAGCATATCTTAGGTTGTTGATAGTTCTCCTGCCAATTTTGATTCCTACTTGGTGATCTTCGAGTGCTTCACGCATTATTTGTTTGGCATATAAATTAAAAAGGTGGGGTGACAGAATGCATCCTTATCTGACACCCTGGCCGATTTCAAAGGAGTCTGTCATTCCGTGACTTGTTCTTACTGTTATAATTATACTATTATAATTGTTATAATTATGTTATGATTATACTATCTACACATATAAGTGAAGGGTTACATTTACAGACTGTATAGGATACTGATTTCAGCATTTAAAGCACAACTTTTTAGATTCAGTGGATCTTTATGCTCCAGTTTTAATTCCATTGAGATGAACTGTCCACCAACATTTAGATTAAGAATATAAGGTTTTGGGCATTTTTCTCCTGACTGAGGAAGCACAGGCCAAAATCAAAAGGAGAATCATAGTTATCATTTTTGGAGTTGCCCTTCACTCTCACATATTGATTGTTTCGATTTTCCCTGCATTGTGGTAGGATGGCAGCATCCTACTGCCTTGAAATTAAGGTCATGAAGATTATTTTTTCTAAAAACTTGTGATCTTGCAGGGTATGGTCAGTACTGCCACATAAAAATGACTGATTGCATAATAACCTTTGAAGTGTATTACAATGATTGCTTGATTAATAATGCAGAGAGATGTTATGGAGAACACCAGACCTGTCAAGGTGTTAAAACTTTTAGGGGGGAGAATATCATTTTTTACAAATGCCGCCCACCATGGTTGGGCGGCGAAGAAAATTTTGGTTTCTAGACTCTCTAAAACAGCAATTTCAGCGATTTGAGCACATCATTTTATAAAATAAAATTAATAGTAAAGCCATAACACAAAGAAGAAAAATACCTGAAATATTTAAGATAAATCTCAACCTTGAACCCAAGGTATCTTCTCTTCTCCGTAACTTGGATGGACAGAATGATAATCTTTCTGACCATCCCAGTTAGAGAGAAGAGAAGATACCCTGGGTTCGAGGTTGAGATTTATCTTGCCGATTTCGGTTGAGATTCTTTGGTCTTTCTTTCCCTTTCACAATGCACACACTTTTATATAAGCGATCTACTTTTTCAGTCAAGTCCTTAGTTGCTAAAGATAACTCATAATTGTAACCTTTAGGTTGCTTACCAAGCTGCTTGCCTATGTATCTGCTTAGTTTTCTTAATGTTTATTTTTTTATAGCTCCACAGTTGCAAAATTGTCACATATGGCATATATTATATAGAAGTTTTAAAAAAAGAATTGGATAAGTTTCTGTATATTTGTTAAAGATTGAAGTTGCTTAGGAAATTGCTTGACGTTTGATATAATTTAGACCCTTGACCCTTATCATCTTGGTTGCTTATATAAAAAAGTGTACCTATAAGGATAGTTAACCCATTTTAAGCTATGTATCAAATTTAGAAAACAGCTGTCAGGAATGTGAGGAACGTTAGCTCAAAATAGATTATTAAGCAAAATACAATAGTAAAGTAGAGTACATCATTGTCATTATTTAGATGAGGATGACGAATGTGACTTGTTGTATTCCCATGTAGCAGTCTTAGCATTTTTTATAACATTATCTGATGGATTATATTTATAACATGGTTCACCATGAGGTCTGTTCAACTGAAATGACATGATGCTTGATAATGTACCATCAAGGTGTAGACTTGCTCTTTGTGCAGTCAAGTTTTTTCTAACTCTTGAGAACAAAGATTCCTCCTCTGCATTGCTATGGACTATTGATAATACAACTTTTGCTAATTTGAACAAATTTTCGAATTTACTTTTGCTTGTGCCAGTTATTTTTTGCATGTACAAATAATACCACAAAATGTCAATTCTATAGGTCTTACTATCACCATTTTCATCAGTTCTTATTGTAGCTTCATCCAACTGAGACTCTTCAAAATCATTTAATGTAATTGATGTTAATAAGATAAATTCTTCTTCCATCTGAAGAAATTCTCCATGAGTGAAAGTTACGTAATGCTTTAGCTGCTCAGTAAGGAAGTGGATACTCTCAAAGGAGCATTTCTGGTTAAGAAAATTAAAAACTCTGGCATGTTTGAAAAGATCGTTATTTAATGGAAAGTTCTTAAGAGCATATAAAAATCCAGTTTTATGAAAATTAAGGCATGCCTCAAAAAATGTACCATATTGGTTTTCACTTATATCTCCATTATCTAACAAGCTTTTGACTTTTGATTTTGCCAGAAATCCTACAAACAAATGCTCTTTGGACAAAAAATTATCCTCATTTTCAATAGCATCTCTGATTTCTTCTTCATCAAGCTCATGGTTTTTGTACATAGTAACAATCTGTGGTGACATAAATCGACTGAGTAAAACAACAGTTGTATCAAATAAGGCATCATATAACAAATGAATAATGGGGTCACTTCGCTGCAATAACAAATTTAAATTAATTAATTTTTGTAGTGCTCCATGAAGAAAAATCAAATATATTTCTTGCATTTCATTGCTAAAAGCTTTAATCAATCTATTCAACCGCGTCAATTTCCTTTCACCGTCTTTCATTTCAGGACTTTGTGACAAGAAGTAGCTTTTTAAAGATGGATATAGCTTCAAGGTTCTCTCAATACATGTAGACAAGCCAAGCCAACGAACTGAATGAAACTTAATTATCTTACAATAGTCTTGATCATGAAATAAACAAAAATCGTTCAATAGGTTTTTTCTTTTTGAAGAGTAATCAAAATGAAAATAAATATCAACTAATAACTCTTCAATGTCAAAATGCTCCATAATATGACTACAAAATTCTTTTGTACCTTTACCAGCGGTGTTATGTGCAATGTGGCATGGACAACCCATTAGTATTATGTTTTCATTTTTTTTCCTAGCTTCAACAATCAGGGATTTGTGCTTGCCAACGTTTACAGAGGTATTATCAACACCCATAGCAATGCAATTGCTCCAAGGAATGCCATATCTATCCATAGCCAGATCTATAGAGCTAAAAATAGCAGCTGCGGTCGAGGACTTGCTAAGACACATATCTAAGAACTTTGTGACTACTTTATGTTGGTTAACATCATAAATCCGCACAGTAACTGGGTTCATTTTTTCCATATTTTGGTCGTTGCTCCCATCAGTTGAAAGACTAAATACAGATGCTTTCATTTCATTTATCAATTCTTGTTGTAAGTCTGGATAAATAGCTCCATTCAAAATACAAAACGTTTTTGTTTTAGCACAGGAATAAGACTGTGCAATCTTTGAATCCGGAAAACATTCTTTAATCAATGAACTAAGGTGATTAGCTGCAGCAATAGGTAGATTATGTTCTGCCAAAAAACCTGTAAACTTGACTTCAGCTTTTCGAGTAAGAATATCAGTTGCCGAGTCCTTTTTATAACCAAAAGTATTTATCGAGGGCTGTGAACGTCTTTCTTTCTCTCTTTTTTGGTGAGTAAGAGAATTGCAATGTCGTACAAGATCGCTTGTGCCACCATGGCCACATGAAACATCTTTGGAGCAGATTTTACAGAAAAAATATAAATCTCCTAACTTGGAGTTAGAAATTACATTTTTATACTTTTTTAAATTATCCTGAGAAAACCAGGAAGCATTATATTTCGTTTTATAATTGAATGATCCTTTAAATCTCTTCGAATTCGATGGTCCAGATCGTTCCGGTGAGTCAGCCATCTTGTTTGATCAAGCGAAAAACGAGGAATAGTTATTGTGCTACATCCGCACGAAATACAATCAGAGCTCATTGTACGGCGTCCGAGTTACGCGGCGGACGAATGTGAAACGCTAGGAACAAACAGAAACGGATTAGAAAACCCTATAAAATGCCAAAAGTGACGGAATTTGACTTTTAGAAATTCTTAAATGCACACAGATAAGAAATGTGGGAGATTTTGCTAAATATATTACATGCAGGAGGGAGACAACTTTTCACTTCAAAATGCGGGAGACTTGACAGGTCTGGAACACCCATAATTTGCTATTTGGTTTTTGTGGCCGGTTCCTCCATTAGGCATTTTTCACAGGTAATTTTGAATTTCAAATTGTGTTTGCTCAGGATAAAGCACCATGTTTTCTTTAATACTGAATGTAATCCAAAAGCAAGGTGACCCCGTAATGCTTGGCCAAGGAAGGCTTGAAATGAACACATGGATGCCAGGCTTTTTAAATGTTTGACTTAGTTTGCCATAGATTTATCAGGACCTTGATTGACCATCCACATTGTGTGATCTTCACTAATGACTATTGAGGCTAGATTTAAATGTTGTTGTTACACACTTTAAGCTAATCATAAATTTTGTTAGCAGCAAGAAAAGCATTTATACAATCAATATAGTTTGTGAAGTTTTTATAACATTGGCTAAAAGCTCCAGCTTTTCTGAAAAGTACCATTGTGAACCAGAAGTCATAAAAATCAAACTTGTCTGTCAGTAAGACATTGCCAGAAATACATACACATGACACAAGTAAGTAATTTTAAGCTATTCTTTACAAATGATCTTATATTTTTTGTATATTAGATTTTCTGAACATTTCATGACCTGGGTTGTGCAATTCTTGTACATATCTCTTATTATGTCAATGTAAGTCTCTGGCATCTGGTGCTTTCATAGACAATACCATATTAATTCTCTCAGGATTGTGCTATATGCTTTGACCAAATCTACGAATACCATGTGCAGCTCCTTGCCAAACTATCTGTTCTTCTCCTCCTGTAGCATCCTAAGGCAAAACTTAGTTTGTGTGGTAGATTTCCTTTTCTGGAAGCCATACTGATTTCCTCTGAACTTGACTTTGTGTCTTAGACATGGCTCAATTACCTTCTCGAATTAATTTGAGACTATGATGCAACAGCTTGATGTCCCTGTAATTACCACACCCTAGAGGATCACCTGTTTCCTTGTATAGGATTACAGTGTTACTTTTTCTCCATACAGATGGGAATCCTTCCTTGGTGGTGTCTTGGAAGCATGTTGTAATCCAATTGGTGTATGCAACAAATTTGTTTTCAGGGCCTCTCTCTCTTTTGTTTATCTCTTGTGCTAGGCCAAGCAATAACTTACCATCATGTTGGCATGCTATATCATTGCATTGTTTATCTTTGTAACTTTAGTTGTAGGGATCAGCTGCTGTGCACAAGCTGTTCTTAGCAGAAAAAACATTTATCCTCAGATTTTTTTTGCTTTCTGGATGAAATTCAGGAGAAAGAGGAAAATAGTTACTTTTGAGCAGCCTCTATCAATAACAACTTCAAGAGGTATATTTGATATGATGCTATTTTTGTCAGAACAGCATAGACTGGTTACTTGAGTATTTGCTTGATTTTGCTGCAGAAATACAAAATGTGTATACAGGTTTTTATGTTAGGACCACGAAATTGTGTCTATTCATTTCCCCAACTTTGTTTTCTCATTCATATTTTCTTGAGAGTTGAAAGTCTGATTTAATCCTTGTTTTGCGGGACATAGCTGTCTCTGGTCAAGTTAGATGTTGATTTGGATTTTTAAGAGATATTCTAATAGTCATCTGTAGATGGTACTATAAAATTTGTTTCACGGTAAAATAAGTTTAGTAAGGATGAATACCTACTGAAATAACATTGATGTATCAATGTTATGATGATCATTAGACAGGCAAACAAAAATATTTAGCTTTTCCCTTCCTCACCTCTACAGATGCAAGGAGAGGTCCATGTGCGTAATTGGCAGTTCTTCGCATATATTTTATTCTTGGTGTTTTTCCATCTTTTAAAAAAAGAGTCAATTGGTGCCCCTGATTTAAACGATTCTCCTGTGCAAACCGTATTAAAAAAATCTGACCCCCCAAAGGTAACCTTCTCAAAGCTTACAACCTTTAAGGTGAAAACTGAGTACAGGTAGCCTTTAAACATGTTGTTTTGAAGGACGGACCACAGTAGTGACTAACATGTAAGGCGGAGGAAAGGCTTTAGTATTTGTGAATATTTAAAGCAGAGCGTAAATGCTATAGAAAAACTTGACCAATAGCCGCAAAATAGCTGGTAAAAATCAACAGATATTGCATTTACAAAAGAAAACATTTATCAAAAGATTAACGATCCGTTGATAAAATCTTTGCAGTAAAGCCATAGGAAAATTCCATGGCGTGTCAAGTTATGACTATCAAATAAAGGCAGTAAGGAATTATTTAAAAGTAATCTTTTTTTTTAACGGATTGTTTTTTGCTACCTTTTTAGAAAACAATAAATATGCAGTTATTCTCATGTCTAACGGAATTCACTAAATTCATTTTTTAAAGATATTTAATGCAGGTTTTTGAAAACAAATCTTAGTAAATGGTTTTAAAACCCATTTTTGAAGACTTTAAAGGATGGATGGATTAAATCCTCCAGACCACTGCTCAGCCATTGTTTGATGTCAACCGGTTTTGTTACACTTTATCACACAGTGTGATACAATGTATGAAATTTGATATTTGTCAGTGGTCTATCAGTTAAAGGTTATTACATTTTTATATTTTTGGTTTATTTCATAGGCTGCCTGCAGGATTCTCATTTCTTTATTCAATCTCTTTTGCTTACTTCGATCTTATCTGTTAATAACCACGTTTTTTGTCCGTTATTAACTTACCCTTCATTAACTTTTGTTTTTTCCCACTTCCTTGTTCAATATGTAATCTGAATTTTACTATTGATATGCTTATTTATTTTTAGTGTTTAATATGTATTGAATAGTATTAAACTGTTTTTTACAGAGATGAATATGGGAGGTGGATTTGATACACAATATCTGATTTACGACAAAGGCATCTGAATGGACTTTGGAGGAGCAATCTCTGCCAAATGGCAAAGATCAAGTCCGATTCCACGCGATCCTATTTATAATAATGACCTTCAAAGTGACACTTCTCTTCAAACACGCAGAATTGGAAAGCCTAGAGCAAGCCCTATTCCTTCGGATCCAGAATATCAGAAGCCAGAAGAAGATCCACAACCAAAGCCAAGAGTTAAAGCAGAAGCACTTAATATTGCAAGGCATCACCAGGGAGCTGACCTTGCATTGTTATTTAACCCCAGTTTTAGGATTATCCCTTTAGGGTCAAAGCAAGGTAAGATGGAAGAAAACGTCAATATCATTTTAAGCATTTTCTTTTTATAGATTGCTATTGGTATTTCCCTGTCTGCAGTTGACATAGATGTTTTGTAAGCATTTGAGCTACCTAGGTTTTCACATAGGAATTTTTACTCTCAAATTACCCCTATCTTTTTCCTAAGTTGATAATGGACCCTTGCTTTGTATATATGTGGTCAAAATAATATTTAGCCCTATAATATAGTTAATCTTTCATTGCTTTTTGCTACTGAATAGAGACAGATGTATTGTGGCTACTCGATGTTGCTGTTGGTTACTCTTACTACTCAGACAATTCTTACTCGTATTTTTGAAAATGAAGTAAGAATTGTCTGTGTAGTAAGCGTCACCAAGACTAGGATGTAAGTAGTATTTAAACAAGTTTGTGAGAATTACCTAATTTTATATTAAGTTTAATTGGTTTTATTCTTATCCAGCCAAATGTACAAAAATCGTTTATCCCCTAGCACGACATTCTATATTATACTAGGGCTTGCGCTTGTGGTAGTTATTAATGGAAGTTGCCCTGTGATTGGCGAGTTGTCGTTTGTTTTACTAGTTCTTGTTGATTACTTGAGTTAAATGACCCTTTGGCAGGTGATGAATATTAGACAGCGTTTCTGCCAAAGAACGGCATCAGAAAAAAACTTTCAGATACAGACAGAACTTTGGTTTCCCAAACCATAGAATATTATTTTTTTAAATTTCTACTTTTAATGTTGTTATTCTCACATACAATTACAGGTCTTTCAAAAAGGAATTTGTACTTTATTTTGTCCCGTTGTTTCCCACCATAAAAGTTGTTTTAAGTTTAGGATATCTTGTTAAAATGTGTACGGCTTTAAAAGCGAGAGCCCGAGCTTTGGACAAAACCTTCTGAAGGCTCTTTTCCCACGAAATAACTATAATTTTCTCTGTGAAAATTCATCAAGATTCATCAAGTGAAAAATGTCAACCTTCCTGTCTTTTTATACTTAGCCAGGCTAAGTATAAAAAGACCGGAAAAAATTCCAAGTCCAAATCATATTAACCTATAGCAATATGAATCAAACAGAACTGATAGACACAAATGTAGTCAATTGAATCGATGGATGTTTACGATGTACTGACTGTTTTGTATTGCATGGGTTTACTGTGGGGAAAAGACCCATAGCTTCTTTGATAAAAACAAAGACAGAAACAAGGGCTACATTTTGAGGAAGATAATTANCCAGAAGAAGATCCACAACCAAAGCCAAGAGTTAAAGCAGAAGCACTTAATATTGCAAGGCATCACCAGGGAGCTGACCTTGCATTGTTATTTAACCCCAGTTTTAGGATTATCCCTTTAGGGTCAAAGCAAGGTAAGATGGAAGAAAACGTCAATATCATTTTAAGCATTTTCTTTTTATAGATTGCTATTGGTATTTCCCTGTCTGCAGTTGACATAGATGTTTTGTAAGCATTTGAGCTACCTAGGTTTTCACATAGGAATTTTTACTCTCAAATTACCCCTATCTTTTTCCTAAGTTGATAATGGACCCTTGCTTTGTATATATGTGGTCAAAATAATATTTAGCCCTATAATATAGTTAATCTTTCATTGCTTTTTGCTACTGAATAGAGACAGATGTATTGTGGCTACTCGATGTTGCTGTTGGTTACTCTTACTACTCAGACAATTCTTACTCGTATTTTTGAAAATGAAGTAAGAATTGTCTGTGTAGTAAGCGTCACCAAGACTAGGATGTAAGTAGTATTTAAACAAGTTTGTGAGAATTACCTAATTTTATATTAAGTTTAATTGGTTTTATTCTTATCCAGCCAAATGTACAAAAATCGTTTATCCCCTAGCACGACATTCTATATTATACTAGGGCTTGCGCTTGTGGTAGTTATTAATGGAAGTTGCCCTGTGATTGGCGAGTTGTCGTTTGTTTTACTAGTTCTTGTTGATTACTTGAGTTAAATGACCCTTTGGCAGGTGATGAATATTAGACAGCGTTTCTGCGAAAGAACGGCATCAGAAAAAAACTTTCAGATACAGACAGAACTTTGGTTTCCCAAACCATAGAATAATATTTTTTTAAATTTCTACTTTTAATGTTGTTATTCTCACATACAATTACAGGTCTTTCAAAAAGGAATTTGTACTTTATTTTGTCCCGTTGTTTCCCACCATAAAAGTTGTTTTAAGTTTAGGATATCTTGTTAAAATGTGTACGGCTTTAAAAGCGAGAGCCAGAGCTTTGGACAAAACCTTCTGAAGGCTCTTTTCCCACGAAATAACTATAATTTTCTCTGTTTTTCATTCATCAAGTGAAAAATGTCAACCTTCCTGTCTTTTTATATATAGCCAGGCTAAGTATAAAAAGACAGGAAAAAATTCCAAGTCCAAATCATATTAACCTATAGCAATATGAATCAAACAGAACTGATAGACACAAATGTAGTCAATTGAATGTTTTGTATTGCATGGGTTTACTGTGGGGAAAAGACCCATAGCTTCTTTGATAAAAACAAAGACAGAAACAAGGGCTACATTTTGAGGAAGATAATTAGAAATAGTGGGATCTTTTGATATGGCCATAAATGTTTGAAGTCTGGAAGAGCGAGTAATTCGGTTAAATTTTCCTGATGTCCAGAAATAAAGGCTGGACAAAACTGCCGACGAATAGACAGGATGTTTTTACTGCTAAAGATAATTCTTTTTTTTAGGTCTTTCATCTATAGAAAGGCTTTGAATCCCTTTTAGTGCAAAGGTTTACTTTTTTATTTCATTATTTTTGTTTGTACCTTTTCATCTTTTCAATGTATTGATTTTTTTCCTCTCCCAATTCTATCTTCGATATAATGCGTAAACTTAGTAATATGCCACTTAAAACGGAGAAACAAATTGGACAAGGGTGATAGGTCTGTATCTACACCAACTTTACCTACACTGGTACATTGGTGTTTCTTTCAGAACTTTAAACAAGTGGCACAGATTTGTTGCTGCCCAGAAGATAAATTGATCTGTTCTGACATTAATACCTCGTTCTAATTTTTTTGTTGGTTGCAATCTAACAAATGTTATTTTCGTTGGTTTAATAAGTTAACCATTTCTCCACCTTGTAAGTTCCTCGTAAGATCATAATTGTGAAGAAAAATAAGAGATTTCTTAACGGTTCTCGGCATGCTGGCGCATGTTAACAATGTTATAACAAAATACTCGATAGACATAATGTTCATCTATATGGGTTAATAAAATTGCTGCTGTGCCATTACAAGGTGCAATCGAGTACAGCGGTGATCATTTTGAAATATGCATCGTGCACTCGCGGATTGTGATTTTTTTGCATACGTCTTGTGAGTTTCAATGTGTCATTTTTTAACGTAACTCACACAAATGCTGTCTTGTAAACAGTTCAAAAATCTTTGCTATTCTACTAGTTTCTTTCTGTGTATTTATTTATTTATTTATTTACGAATATTTATACAGGATAAAAGCTTCAGTTATTTACATATTTACATAAATACTGTTATCAATGTTTGTCCTGTAGCTATGGAACGCGTTTCCGTCCTGTTGCTTTTCGGATAGATTTGGTCTTCCTACTTAAACTTCCCTTTCCACTTATAATATAGGGCGACGTTAAGTGTTCGCCTAATGCCTTGTCAGGGATGAATATAAAAACACAAAAAATCTCCAACTGAATATGATCTACCATTTTAAGCAACTGTATGAATTTCAGTTAAATGAAATATTATGATTTTCTTGAAGCTATCTTAAGACATAATATTTATGTTACATAAACTTATGACATTTTGATATTTGTCTTCTTTTAACAAAGTATACCTAACTATGTAGATGTTTCTTTGTATTAAGATAGTCTGTATTCATGTGAATTTACCAATCAAAATAAGTGGTATCTTACATTTGCTAAAGTGGATTAATGAGAAGACATAAGGGGTTGTTATTGGATTTGCAAATGTTTTCGCAATTTTTTGTTTGTTTTCTTTTACTTTTGGCTTTTAAAAATTATTTGCAAAACCACCAGCGTCCCTTAAAGGTCGTAAGTGTCATACTTTATGGAAAATATCTTTTTTTAATACCTATTGCAGCACTGTTGCAAGTAATTTACTGGGATAAGCTAATAAGTTTTTATTTTATTTTATAGTTTTTATATTCCATTTGTGTATAATATCTGTTGTTATTTTTTCAGGAAATGGTGTTCTTAGGTGAAAATTAAATGAATATATGTGAATTTAAATATACGTCAGTTCGAAATTTTTCCTAGTCGAATACATTTTACCCTGCCCAATCATACATTGGTAATTTTCATTAGCTGCAGTGCTGAAAAAGGTGGTGTTTTTGCTAAACGTCTGGTATTTATCCTCAAGAATGCTACCGTTGGTTCACATAATTTTAAGGAAACTGAATAATTAGAACATTTATTTATCCAAAGAGTTTTTCTCACCTGAACATTCGAATCTTCGTTCGAGTGTGTGATTTGGCCAGTTTTTTAAAGTCAATATACCTATCAAATCTCTTTACTATAAACAGTAAATAATATTTCCCCTTGCTGGTTTGCATACTTTTATATCGTGTTTATTTTCTTTGTTATTTTTGGTAATGTAAAGGACTGCAGACACCAAAAGATTTCGGAAGGGAAAACTACCGCAAAATTAAAGAGATTCAAAAGGCACATAGAGAGAAAGGAGAATCAAAGCAGAAATCCACACCTGTTAAAGTTGTACACAAGCCTGGAAAGTACGATCACATTGGTTCCAAAGTTGCTGAGAGAATTTATGTGAGTCTTTTTCACTTGTGATTTTGTGGACAGTTATTCCTTAATGTTGGAATTTCAGTTCAGATTTTTATTGTTTTTGGTAGCCATTGTTTGTTTTTTCTGATAAAAAACTGCACCTTAAAGTCAACCTAAATTTCTAAGAAAGATCAAGAAATCTATTATTGTGGGTTTAGTTTCTTGTTGATTAGTTTTATTTTTACTTTGACGGAAAGTAAAACTGGTGTCCGTGTGACTTATCCTACACCAGTAACTATTCCATGACTTACACAGAAATCCTTAAAATGCTTTCTCAGGTAGCTTTAAGGTACCGTTTGTTAGGTAACAGAAAACCTTAGGCCAGTACGATAAGAAACATTAATGTCACGAATTGTATTTTTTAATGCAAGGAATTAATCGCTTAATGTTTCTACAATGAAATAATTTTTATTATATTGAATGTCACTATGGTTGCAGTGGTTGATGAAGGACAGGACCTAAATGGTGTAGAAGTGAAACTATTATTAAGAGGACACATTGAAAAGTTTCACACAAAATTTGTCAACTTTGTTTATCAGGAGCATAGTTGTGTGCTTGTATTCATAAGTTGTTCGTGAAACGTGGTATTGAAATTTTTCTCATATCATCATTTAAAAAGCATGCTTTAATCATGAGTTAATTCTGTCAAGTTTTTTGCTGTGATGTTATACAAGCTTGTTACTTGATGCCGGTATGACCATTGCCATATTATGGCGTATACTATTATTATTATAAAAAAATGCTTTACAACGTTTGTGTACTTCAGTCCCTTGAATATGCCGGGATCAACCTATGATCCTGGGGCTAAGTTATAGATAGAGTTCTTCTTAGTAAATGTGCAGTTCCAAGAAGCACCGTTTTCTGCAGTTCTTCGATTCTAATATTACCAGGTATTTGATTAATATATCGATTTATTCCTTTTCTAATAAGTCCAAGAGCTCCTATTACAACTGGGATGACAGTCGTTTTAGTGTTCCACATTTTGTTGATTTCTATTTCGAGATCTTTGTATTTTGCAATCTTCTCGATCTCCTTTGTCGCAACATTTCTTTCTGCTGGTACAGCCATATCAATTAAAGTACAAAAACTCTTTGATTTATCCCTGATTACGATATCCGGCCTGTTTGCTTTGATTTCTTTGTCTGTGTTAATAGGCATATCCCATAATACTGTAACATCATTTCCTTCAACAACTTTGGTTGGTTTGTGTTCATACCATTTGTTACTGACTTCAATCTGGTAGTATTTACAAAT
>RDPX01000043.1:1586763-1597031 GCA_003991215.1 Morbakka virulenta | reverse complement strand
TTTTGAACCGGAAATACAGCTATTAGAGAAAGTACGTCTCATAGGCATGGCCAGGATTATTATCAAAGTACTGGTACCAAGACAACTGCACACTTTCTCAAGCTATGGAATGTAACCCTGAAGTGAACTATGCATTGCCAGTTTTACTGTGCTAATAATACAATAATAATAATGGTAATAAAAAAAAAATAATAATAGCTACTTACTAAAGAACGAATGCATCACCCAAAATTAGATGTAGACCGAATGTATTTACCTAGAGCATCTGGTGGTAAAGGATTGATTCAAGATGAAACAACTGAGACAACAACAATTGGCCTGGCAACATATTTAGAGAAATCTAATGATCCATTCCTGAAGTTAGTTAGCCAACAGGAAGATAGAAAGAAGTCTTACTCGATAAAGAGCTTTGCTGCGAAATTAAAACATAAGCTGAATGTGAATGAGATTGCGGAAAAGAACGAGTCGGTAATTGAGCTCGCTAAAAGATTGAAACAACATGCGAAAACCATGGTGGACTTTTCTTGAAGGTCCAGTGGCAACAAGCCTCCTTAGAGCTCCAAGATTTTCCTTATGACGCTAGCGGTGTTCGACAACGCTGTGGCCTGCATGGTTTCAATCTTCGTTCGGATTCCGATTCTGTTTAATCCATTTTTCAATGACTTGGAAACTGTTCCCAAAGTCCCAATAACTATTTGAATAACTTCTTTCGAGCTTTGTGCATTGTGAAAAGTTTCCTGGTTCTTCTGTCCATTGCTTTTGGCTCATCTACTGCCCAGTCGAGGAAGAGCACAGAATATCTTATTAGTGATACTGCCCAGGTGTTTTATCGTGTTTCTGCTGTTTAACTTGGTTTCCAGTATTTTCGTTACTCGGCGAAGATATTCTTTACTGACTTTTTCCTTCATCTTATTTTTCATAATTGTATTGCTCTTTAAGACTCCCAGATAATTGTATCTTGGAGTCTTGTATTGATATTTGAATTGGACATTTTCTATTTCTCAATCCCAAATTCCACGCCAATGTCTGAACTGAATACTCTAACTGTCTGAATCAATGCATCAAGGTCTGATCATCCATGTAGAATAAATGGTTGATTTTATTCTTTGTTCTTGAAAAGTTATAACCGTGCACTTTCTAAAGATCAAAATAAGTGAGATCAACGCTATGACCAACAGTAATGGAGAGAAGGAATCACCCTGAAAAATTCTTCGTCTTCTGCAAGGGTCTCTTTTTATCAGAAGACAATTCTACCTTCCAAGACTACATCAAATTTTTTACTAGGCGTGACACATTACCAACAACTTTAAACATCTGTAAGCATTCCAATATCCAAAAGTAAGGCATCATGTCAAATGCTTTGCGGTAATCAATCTAACCCATAGCAATATTCTTCCGCTTTGTCTTTAATTACCGCAAAGTCTTTTTATCTATAAACTACAAATCATTTGTACCCTTAGATCCTTTTTGGCACCCATTTTGTTCCTCCGGTAGCAGTTCTCTTTCTTTCAATGGTGTATATACTTCTTCTGCGATTAAACCTGTCAATATTTTCCACATCAAAGGGAGACATGTTATCGGGAGGAAGTTGCTAGCAATATTTCCTTTGGTGACATCTTTCTGTATGAGAACTGTTCTTCCTTTTTTCATCCAGTCTGGCACCTTACCTGATGCAAGGCAACTTCTTGTACCAGAAGCCATGAACGCCATCTGGCCCAGGTGCTTTCCACTTTGCTAATATTCTGAGGATAAATTTTAAATTTTCACTATCAATACTCAAATCTTCCTGTTGTTATTTATTGCGAAGCTCTTGTCTTAAATCCTTTAACCATTTTGCATCTCTTTGATGTTGTTTTGGGTTATCCCAGTTATCACTTTAAAACCTTTTCGCCTCTTCTGCATTCGGTTTCTCTTGCTCTCTGTCACCCATTTGCTTTTGTTGTTTTGTGTTGTTTTTAATATCGTCCTTCATTCTTTTGGAAGGTGTGGTTTTGGTTGTATTGACTGATACTATTTCGGTATCTTTTCAGTTTGCCCTCTGGTTATAATCCGTTGCCTTATTGTCTCCAACACGGTGCTTTTTACCGTTTCAGTCATTCAATATTTTTGTTTCAATCTATCAATGTGCTTTCGTTTTACAGTTTTATTTTCAATCAATGCTTTCATTTTACTATGTTCCTGATTCAGGTTTCCGATATGTTGCTCTAATCGACGCTCCCAAGCGGGTTTAGATTTCTTGGGGGTTTTCCTAAATATATTGAACTTTTATGCAACAAACACAGCACCAGCATAAATCAAATCATTCCTTTTTGTTATGTCATCTATTTGTTGTTCTTCAAAAGCTTGTTGATCTTTTGCACTTCTACATCCAGTTTGTTTTTATCAACGGCTCTTATTGATGGTAAGCTTTTTTTCTCCACATTTAGTATCTCATCTAACTTGTTGATTTGCTCTTTTTCTTCGTCAGTTAAAATTACTCCACTTATTACGCATAGGGTATGTCTGATGTTCTTGTTTCCACCGTTATCCCCGTGGGCAACATTCTTCTGTCTGAGATGAGTGATGGTTCCTGGTCCTGGCTGCCAGCGATGTCTGTTTCCACATCAGTGCCAGTATCGCTGCTCTTTGACTGTTCTTCCATTTTTCCTCTTTCCAGTTGATTTTTTCCATCTTCTATCCCTCTTCCAGTCTCTTCCAGTTCCAGATCCGTTAGCCAACCCCTTTTCATTATTTGATTTCTTTGATCAACCAGACGTTGCTCCTTTACAATGAACATCCCTCTTTCCCTGCAAAGATCGAACATTCGTTTCCTGCCCCCTCTGCGGTTTGGTACACTTCTGTAGTAACACTTCATCACAAATATATTTTCTTCTCTCGACCACTTCTTCCTTATTTTTGTTCTGGCAGTAGCTTGATGATGACCAGGCCTGCGCTGCTCTTCCACAGGACACTTGCCGTGCGAATGACCTTCACCATTACTGGATCCAGCCTCATTAACGCAGTTGTTTGCTATTTTGTTTAAAAACATTATACATAGGTATAAGAGAAGTGAAATTTAAATTGCACTTTCACCAGTATTTTTTTCGAGACACCATCTCTAAGGGGGTTGTCAACCAAGACTAAAGAGTCACCCTACCCATGGCAGAATACGCCCCCACCGTGTGCCAACACGGTACTTCATGGTCCTGGGGAGAGCTAACAGGTACTACACCTTGCTCAAGGATGACCTGGAGGTAGTTGTGGCAAAGGGTAACCTCATTCGGACACATCGAAACTCCACAACCGGAAGCATTTTAGCGTCATATCATTATTACACCAGCTCTTACCCCGAGCTTAGAGAGACATCACTTTCCGAAACACTTGTGCTGTTCTGAGCAAGGTGGTGATCTGTGCACTGCCTGATATGTCAGGTATACCTAAGTCTTATCTTGCAGCGTGCAACTTCTCTGAAACAGTTCCCTCTATCTCCTTTTCAAGTAGCCTTTGCGGATTCACTTCCAAGATTTCCTTGTCAGTAGAGACTTCAGTTGAGCGGTGGAACTCGCCATGGAAAGGAGGATCCTTTCAAGCCTCACTTTTCTCTGCACTGTTTTCTCCTTCGATACTCCTCCAACGTCTACATCTATAATGTCACTTTCTCGTCACTTGCAGGATCCACTCCTGGCTTGATCTTAAATAGCCATGCAAAGCGTTACTCTCCGAGAGCATACATTCCTCAATGCCAATTAGACCTCATCCACCTTCTTTCCTTGGCAAGTACAGTCCAGCAAATTGCTTCGAATGTGCAGGCTCCTATTCATGTTCATTATCTTCCACATTTTTCAATCCAAATCTTTCATAGTATCTCAACACCCCAACTGCCCAGATATTGATTCTCGCAACCAGGTTTCCGCCGTTCAACTACACAACTTATTAAGTCTACGAATATGTTCATTTTTAACCTTAGCTTTCATTTGGTTGTTAAGTGTTTCTTCTAATTGAAGTATTCCTAGATTCTTGCCTCCAGTATGCTTCACCTCCTTCATCACAGTGCCACCAGGCAATTCAATACCTGTTGATCCATTCTTTTTGGCCTTTTTTAGTTCTAATGCAACACCCTTGTCCAAGCCATTCTTATATTTTGCAAGAATATTTGGATTACCTGCACTAATGAGTCTGGTTGGTTTTTGTTCTGGACATACAGTTTTTAGACCATCCACGAATATGAGATGATTTATAACTTTCTGCTCCTTTTCCAGCGGATTGTCTGCCTTCATCCTTTACAAGATCATTGACAAGAAGTCACCTTGAAATAACCCATGCTTTATCTGAATTTCACCCAGTGTTGTCTCAGTGTCTCATTTCCTGAAGACTTACAGCTGGGTATGGTATTCTTCATCATCGCTGCCATGTTATCAGCCACTACCATCATCGCCTAACATTTTTGAACCCACGAATGAGGCACCATGTCATGGGCCTTACGATAATCTATCCAGGCCATTGCCAGGTTGGTAATCCTCCTCTTTCAATTCTTCAAAATAGCAACTGGTCCTTTTTTCCGCTGGAGCCCCTCATGGACCCTTTCTAGTCATCTGCTACGAGATTATTCTCCCTCGGATGCTTATAGATTTATTTACTCATAATTCAAGTGAGAAGCTTTCACGTCAAAAATAGACACTCTCCAGGTCGATGGTGGCTGACATCTGCTCTTATTTCGGGGCCCTCCATGACTAGCACTGCCCTTCCCTTCACCATCCAGTCTACTACACTATCATTGCGTAAACACTGTGGTAGGTATTTTTGCAGCCTTTTGTGCAATAATGTCAACTTCTTGAACTAGAATCCTTGTACTAATTTTGACACAGGACCTTTCCTAATTCTCCGTTTTCGCTACTGCAGTTTCAATATCTTTAATTGCGATGTCAACATCTCCTTGCAATGGAATACCCCTCATCTTTCTCCATCTGTTCTAACCATGAAGCACCCTCATTATGTTGATGTCACCAGCTCCAGAACGCTGCAGCATCAGAACGTTTTGGTTTCTCAGCCTGCCCTTCTTTCTTTCCACCCAGCTAATAATAGAACAATTTTTGGTTTGTCCTGAACAAATTGCACTGACGAAAATGTAAGCTATCTCTTGTCATATTATCATTATCTGTAATTTTTCTTTGCATTTTTTGTTCTTCGCCATTTGCGCCGAACCCAATCCTGGTTCTTGGGCTCTGTAGGGCAGTCATCATCTATTTAATTGATGATAAATTTCATAGGGTTTGGGTAGATCCCAGTAGAACATTCTTTTGCAATTCAGTAACGTTGATGTTTCCAGGAACTTTGCTGATTTTCTTGTCTGTGCCTTTCTTGATTACTCCTAGTGCTCCGATCACAACTGGCACAATTAATGACTTCATTCCCTTCACTTCATTGGTGCTCATACCAGTTGTCAGTTGTTTTGATGTTGTAATGCTGTAAGATCTTCCAGTGCATGTATGCTGCGGCGTTGTTATGCCTTTTGATGTATACTGTCTTGGCTAACTCGGGGCACCCAGCTAAAATATGGTCGATACTTTCGTCGTATTTGTTACATGATTGGCAGAGGGGATTTGTTCGTTTTTGATGATTCTATTATGGTACAATCGGGTGGCTATGCTTTGGTCTTGGGCTGCAGTTTTAAGCCCTTCAGTTTCCCCGTTTAGATCTGCCCCTTTCAGCCAGTCTTTTATTTGCTTATAGTCAACATCAGCTTCTTGGATTCTTGATGGCCGTGCATAGATTTACTTTCCCATTTCTTCATAATTTTGTCTTAGGCTTTGGTTTTCGCATGTTGTTTCAATCTTTTAGCGAGCTCAATTACCGACTCGTTCTTTTCCGCAATCTCATTCACATTCAGCTTATGTTTTAATTTCGCAGCAAAGCTCTTTATCGAGTAAGACTTCTTTCTATCTTCCTGTTGGCTAACTAACTTCAGGAATGGATCATTAGATTTCTCTAAATATGTTGCCAGGCCAATTGTTGTTGTCTCAGTTGTTTCATCTTGAATCAATCCTTTACCACCAGATGCTCTAGGTAAATACATTCGGTCTACATCTAATTTTGGGTGATGCATTNTACAGTTTTTAGACCATCCACGAATATGAGATGATTTATAACTTTCTGCTCCTTTTCCAGCGGATTGTCTGCCTTCATCCTTTACAAGATCATTGACAAGAAGTCACCTTGAAATAACCCATGCTTTATCTGAATTTCACCCAGTGTTGTCTCAGTGTCTCATTTCCTGAAGACTTACAGCTGGGTATGGTATTCTTCATCATCGCTGCCATGTTATCAGCCACTACCATCATCGCCTAACATTTTTGAACCCACGAATGAGGCACCATGTCATGGGCCTTACGATAATCTATCCAGGCCATTGCCAGGTTGGTAATCCTCCTCTTTCAATTCTTCAAAATAGCAACTGGTCCTTTTTTCCGCTGGAGCCCCTCATGGACCCTTTCTAGTCATCTGCTACGAGATTATTCTCCCTCGGATGCTTATAGATTTATTTACTCATAATTCAAGTGAGAAGCTTTCACGTCAAAAATAGACACTCTCCAGGTCGATGGTGGCTGACATCTGCTCTTATTTCGGGGCCCTCCATGACTAGCACTGCCCTTCCCTTCACCATCCAGTCTACTACACTATCATTGCGTAAACACTGTGGTAGGTATTTTTGCAGCCTTTTGTGCAATAATGTCAACTTCTTGAACTAGAATCCTTGTACTAATTTTGACACAGGACCTTTCTAATTCTCCGTTTTCGCTACTGCAGTTTCAATATCTTTAATTGCGATGTCAACATCTCCTTGCAATGGAATACCCCTCATCTTTCTCCATCTGTTCTAACCATGAAGCACCCTCATTATGTTGATGTCACCAGCTCCAGAACGCTGCAGCATCAGAACGTTTTGGTTTCTCAGCCTGCCCTTCTTTCTTTCCACCCAGCTAATAATAGAACAATTTTTGGTTTGTCCTGAACAAATTGCACTGACGAAAATGTAAGCTATCTCTTGTCATATTATCATTATCTGTAATTTTTCTTTGCATTTTTTGTTCTTCGCCATTTGCGCCGAACCCAATCCTGGTTCTTGGGCTCTGTAGGGCAGTCATCATCTATTTAATTGATGATAAATTTCATAGGGTTTGGGTAGATCCCAGTAGAACATTCTTTTGCAATTCAGTAACGTTGATGTTTCCAGGAACTTTGCTGATTTTCTTGTCTGTGCCTTTCTTGATTACTCCTAGTGCTCCGATCACAACTGGCACAAATGACTTCATTCCCTTCACTTCATTGGTGCTCATACCACTTGTCAGTTGTTTTGATGTTGTAATGCTGTAAGATCTTCCAGTGCATGTATGCTGCGGCGTTGTTATGCCTTTTGATGTATACTGTCTTGGCTAACTCGGGGCACCCAGCTAAAATATGGTCGATACTTTCGTCGTATTTGTTACATGATTGGCAGAGGGGATTTGTTTCGTTTTTGATGATTCTATTATGGTACAATCGGGTGGCTATGCTTTGGTCTTGGGCTGCAGTTTTAAGCCCTTCAGTTTCCCCGTTTAGATCTGCCCCTTTCAGCCAGTCTTTTATTTGCTTATAGTCAACATCAGCTTCTTGGATTCTTGATGGCCGTGCATAGATTTACTTTCCCATTTCTTCATAATTTTGTCTTAGGCTTTGGTTTTCGAATGTTGTTTCAATCTTTTAGCGAGCTCAATTACCGACTCGTTCTTTTCCGCAATCTCATTCACATTCAGCTTATGTTTTAATTTCGCAGCAAAGCTCTTTATCGAGTAAGACTTCTTTCTATCTTCCTGTTGGCTAACTAACTTCAGGAATGGATCATTAGATTTCTCTAAATATGTTGCCAGGCCAATTGTTGTTGTCTCAGTTGTTTCATCTTGAATCAATCCTTTACCACCAGATGCTCTAGGTAAATACATTCGGTCTACATCTAATTTTGGGTGATGCATTCGTTCTTTAGTAAGTAGCTATTATTATTTTTTTTTTATTACCATTATTATTATTGTATTATTAGCACAGTAAAACTGGCAATGCATAGTTCACTTCAGGGTTACATTCCATAGCTTGAGAAAGTGTGCAGTTGTCTTGGTACCAGTACTTTGATAATAATCCTGGCCATGCCTATGAGACGTACTTTCTCTAATAGCTGTATTTCCGGTTCAAAAGTTAAGTGCTGCAATGTAATTCAGGTTATTTGAATGCAGGAACATGTACTCTAGCCACAAGAGTGAGATAAAATAATAATAATAATAATAATAATAATAACAATAATAATAAAATAATAATAATAATAATACTAATATGATAATAATAATAATAATAATAATAATAATATGATAATAATAATAATAATAATAATAATAATAATAATAATAATAAACCACGAGTGTGACGCAGAGTGGCCTCGAGAGTTGAAGGAAGAAAAAGAAGGAAGTCTATTACCTCTATTATTCGTCATCTGCGTGATACCTTTGTCGTCAGTCCTTAGAAAGATGTCAGCTGGATATACTCTAGGGAATGCGGCGATAAATAACCTGCTTTTTATGGACAATTAAAAAATTTTCGCAATAAATGAAAAGGAAGTTTACAGTCGTGTATCTACAGTACATGTTACCAGGAAGGATATAAAGATGGAGTTTGGGATTCAAAAGTGCGGTGTGTTGGTTTTGAAGAGTGGAAAGTTGAGTAAGACTGAAGGCATTCGATTTTGTGATGGTGAGGCTATTAAGGTGACTGAAGAAGGGTATAAGTATCTAGGAGTAATCGAGGTTGACAAAGGCAATGAAACTAATATGAACGATATATTTATAAAGGAATACTTTAGGCGTACCAGATTAGTTCTAAAGTCGAAACTTCTTCTTCTTCTTTCGTATGACTTCTCTACCATTCCATCATCTGCAGCCACTACTGTAGCTCATCACTCAGTGGCTGTTCTCACAGCGCTCTGGCGCCACCAGGTAGTTTGAAGGTGGCACAGTCATTGATTATGTTTTTTGCGGTTTGGTTGCTATCTCTGCATTGGCATGAGGGGCTGCTGGACAGTCCGATCTTGTGCTGCAACCTAAGTTTCCATAACCTGACCTCAGCCTGTTGAAGTTTACCGGGCTCTTTCTTGGGAGCTTGTGCCCAGCCGGGTGGGCACTTGGTGTGGGGACATAGTCTCGTAGTGGGGTGGTTGTATTCTCCCATTCATCCAACCATCTTACAGCTTTCCAGACCGCTGGGGGTAGCCCATCTACTTTGTGCTTTATCGCTATGAGTTGTAAAGGGATAGGGTTTCTACTACGGAGCCGTTTGGTGTTGGGGTATTCGCTTGTGGTGTGGCGGGATGCTGGCCATGACGTGCATGGATTCCTTCAGTGTGAAGGTGGGACATTCACTGATGAGTCTTAGAGCCGAGTTTAGAACACTGTCTAACTTTTGGGTGTGTGCACTCCTCATCCATACCGTTAGGCAGTATTCAGCTAGAGCATATACTAGTGCAAGTGTGGATGATATGAGGGTCGTAAAGTCATTTCCCCACGATGTTCCTGCAAGTCTTTTCAGTGCAGCAACTCTTGAGGAGACTTTACCAACATGTTTGTCTATATGACACTTGAAGGTGAGGCTTCTGTCAAGAGTGATGCCAAGATACTTCGGGTGTTTTTCAAAAGGTAAGTCTTTCCCATCAACAGTTACCCTGAGCTTGGCTTCAGCATAATTGTTGTTTAGGTGAAAGAGTGAGCTGGTAATTTTTTGGATACTTAGTTTCAGGCGCCACTGTTGAAAGTACGACGAAATGGATGCCATATCATTTGTAAGAGAGTTTTGGATTCTCTGCATATTGGTACCAGGGTAAGCCAAGGCGAAATCATCTGCATATATGTATTTTTCTGCAATTGTTGGTGGCATGTCAACAATATAAATATTGAACAAAGCATAGGCTAGCACCGAGCCCTGTGGGACACCATATACACTATACAGGAGCTTTGTTCTGCTTGTTTCACCACTTGGGCTGGTAAGTCTGAAAGACCTGTTGGTTATCATTGCCATGATGAAAGTCACAAGTTTTCTGTCTGGGATAGTGGAGAGGAGCTTCAGTTTTAGGCAGGAATGCCAAACAGTGTCATACGCCGCAGAGAGATCGACGAGAACTAGGCCCATTTGTTCCTTTTTGTCGAATGTATGTTATATGTCTGTGACCAAGGAGGCCACGCGGTCGAAGGTCGAGCGGTTTGCTCGAAACCCCGCCT
>RDPX01000043.1:1541248-1569406 GCA_003991215.1 Morbakka virulenta | reverse complement strand
CATCATTATAGATGTTGCAATACCAAGTGATTCTCGGGTCTGTGAAAAAGAACTTGAAAAGATTGAAAAGTACCAGCTGTTGGGAGATGAGGTTGCCCGTTTATGGGACTTAAAGGTTCTAATCATACCTGTGTCATAGGTGCTCTAGGTGCAGTACGAAAGAAGTTTGACGACTATATACAGAAATTAGGACTTAAAATCAGGATAGAGGTAATGCAAAAAACGGCTTTGTTAGGAACGGCAAGAATTTTGAGGAAAGTGTTGTCTTTATAGACCTGGAAAGAGGACTTTTGGGACCTTTGGTGACTTGCTGTCACCTGCTTCCATAAGTATAATGAAGACCAGAATAATATAATCTTATTTTGAGATAAAAATATGTTACACATAATAATAATAATACTAATAATAATAATAATAATAATAATGATAGTAATCATCATCATCATCATCAAAATAATAATAGTAATAATAATAATAACGATGATGATAATAATAATGATAATGAGACGTTTCTAATGGCTGCAGGTGAAGCAGCAGAGATTGATCAGGGCAGATTGGAAAGGAGACAGTTTGTTAAACAAAGAAAAATTATCATAAATCATTGGAAATGGATGAAACAATTAAGCATGCCAGTTTCGGTCACTCACTGACTTAGTGTTAATTCACAAAAAGTAAAAGATTACAAAGATTGTCTATTTTGCAGTTCGATTCGACACAAGAGTTCTGACAAAAGAGAGTGAAAAAATTAAAAAGTATCAAGATCTAGGGGGGGAATTAAAAACTGTGGAACACTAAGGTTGATGTTATACCCATTGTCATTGGTTGTTTAGGATGTACCTCCAATAGATTTAAGATGTGGCACGAAAACTGGATATAGAACTTGATATTAAAGAAGTCCCAAAAAACAGCATTACTGAACTCTGCTAGAATCCTTCGAAAAGTCTTGGAGATGTGAGGAGTCTTGTTGACACCATAGCTCCGGGACAAATTATCCGTCGGAAAATTCCAATGTGCGATACAGCAATAATAATAATTGTCAACTAATATTCCAGAGCATTAAAATTTCCTCATTTCATTGCTCATACTTCACCATCTTTTCTTGTACTTTGACTTCTACCCATCTGTATCCAGGAATGGAAATATCAGTTATCTTTACTTCATTCTTTTTCTTGTTAACCACAACGATATTGGCCTTTCTAGCTTGAACAATCCTATCACACTGAATCTCTAAATCCTCTCTTAATCCACAACCCTCTAAAACTCCTATTGGTATCTAAACAATTGCTTACCAGATAACTTATTATTTCTCCCATAGCAACACACATTCTACTAAAGGTCTATCGCTTCATTTATCAATCTAGCGTTTGGTGTAGTTGTCCCGTCAAGATATCCGTTTCTTAACGGCGACTAGCTTTTTTGCCAAGCAATCTCGTCAGTTTTCTTAGTGCATTATAAGTGCTTCAGTCTTTCCATCTATTTTATTTCCAGTTCCATCTTCGCTGTATTTTTACGTTCATTTAGTGGTGCTGCCTGTGCAGTATTCATTGCTCAAAGATAAGGGCGATCGAAATAAGTTGTTTGGATCGTCGTGCCAAAGACCTTTTACTTCTTAGGTGATGTTGCATCTGACATGCTTGATATACCATTGTCTCCCTTTTTACACAATTCTCACAGCCTCTTCCCCCCAAACCGCCCTTTTCCCCAACCAATGTAAATTATTGCTACATAAATCTCAAGGTAAAGTTCTTTATTTGTTATCATTAATCCTCAACTTTTTCGGTCTATACATTCTAGTTTTTTTTCCTTCTGTAGCCATGGGAGATGCCTTTAAGTATCTCAGACGTTACTATGACCTCGAAATGATCAATCGATCTCACAAACCCAAGCTTCTGTCTGTTTCACTAGATCGTCTTAAAGAAATTGATTCTTTACCTAACCATCCAAAACACAAACTGCGCCTCTATAATGAATTTGCCCTGCCAAAGGTTTCCTGGCGCCTTACTGTTTCAAATGCTTCTAAAACTTGGGTAGCAGTATGAAGTCTCGATAACCTGGTCTCTAAATACATACGCCAATGGCTTGACCTGCCTATAAGTGCCACTTTTAGCTCTGTTATTCTTTCTAAAAATCAATTTGGACTCATCTTGCAGCTACCACAAAACTTCTACAGTGCCAAACTGTCACCCGTAACGGTCTGAAGTCGTCACCAAATGATAATATCCGAACATTGTGGAAAAACACAAGCTATAGTACCAATATACAACATGATATTTATAAAAACACAGAAAAGGTTTTGAAAGCTGTGGAGACAGAACACAAGGAGCGTTTACAAAGTCATCTTACTACTCAAGGTATCATTCTCTCATTTCTGTTTGACAACGCCACTTCAAAATATAACAAGTTTTGGTCTTAAGTTCAAAAAAGCTGCCCAAAAATATCTTCAGCTTTACCATTCGTTATTTAAGCAACGCCCTTGCAACTTGTAAAAATCTTTCCAAATTGAAACTCAGTCTATCTTCTTCATACTCTTCCTGCGTTGAACCAGAAACCCTTCCAGAAATCTTCATGTTGTTGCCGGCTGCAAAACGTACCTTCGGGAAAGTTGATATACTTGGCGACACAACTCAGTATTACAGTTTTTACCAGGTTCTCTCAAACCTCTTGAAGGTTGTACAATATACGCTGATATTTGTAGACTCTTGTCGCAATGAATTGTAACTGGAGATACCTTTGGACCTGATTTGCTGTTAGTTACTCCACAAAAACAGTTTTACATACTTGAATTGACGGTGTGGGTATGAAACAAACCTGGATAAAAACACTTCTCGCAAATATGAAAAATATCATTCTTTGATTCGTGATTTGCATTCCAGTTTTTGAAAAGTCAGCTTAGTAAATCTTTCCATTAGCTCTTTAGGTATATTCGGTCAATCTTGTATTACTTTCAGCGAAATGTGCAACGCTTTGAACATCGACAACACACACGACCGCTTTCTTTCAACCAAACCTAATATAATTATTCGCACCACATACTACATATTCTGTCGTAAAAACCAGCCATGGACCAGCCCTGAATTATTGTCGTTTTATTAATTTTGTTATTAAAAAATTTAATTTTGTTAAATAGGCAAGCCAATACAAACTACCTTGATTAGTGAGGTTTGTAATTGTATGTGTTTGGATGGAAAAAATAGAGTTTCCATTATTTTTATTATCATTAGCCTTCTAGCTCAGGCAGATCTTATACCGAATATAGTCAGAAGAGCGGGCCATCACCTATGACCAGAGGCCTTTTGTATAATTCTGTTCTGAAGTCTCTAATACATTTCATAAAATTCTTGCTGTTCCCAACAAAGCTGTCTTCTGTAATAATCCAATCCCAATTTGCTCCAAGCATTGTCCAATATTTTTACTGACTGATCCTTGTGCTCCAACAACCACAGGTATCACCTCAACACTACTTACACTACTTAGGTTCCAGTTTCAAAATCTCTCTTTTGAGTTCTTGATACTTTTCCACTTTTTCAGTTTCCTTTTATCCCACATCACGATCTCCAGATGAAGCAATATCAATAATAAAAGTTTTCTTGCTATTCTTTTCCACAACTAAAATATCCGGTCTCCTGGCTTCAATATAATGATCGCATTGTAATGTCATATCCCATAAAATTTTCACCGATTCGTTCTCAATTACTCCTGGATGATGCTCGTACCATTTATCAACCCTCCTTATATCATACTTCCCACAAAGCATTCAATGGACAATCCCAGCAATGTTGTCATGCCTCCTTTTATATTCCTTCTCTTCTAATACTTTTCATCCACATACAAGATAGGTGACTGGTTCATTGATTTCACCACACAATCTGCATAAAGGAGTACTCCTTGTTATGTTAAATTTAACCAAATTTGCCCTCAAAGCTTGCTCTTGTGCCTCAAACATTAGTCTCAACTTTCAGATCACTTTTCCTCATCCATTCCCATGTTCTTTCTCTGTCAACGTTCTCTGGCATTTCACGAACAAACTATCCATACATCTTCTTCGCAGTCCATCTGGCAGCATATCCATTTTGAATTTCTCTTTTGAATGCATTATTTTCCTTTGGTTCTTCACAGTCAACGATGTTGGCTATCTTTACACCCTTCACTACTCTTTCAGTTGACCTATTTACATAACAAGTCAAGTTGTTTTCCTCTGTTCTAGCACACATTTAAACACTTATTAAAACCTCTTCCTCCATTACACCTTGACACAGACCCTATCAACATCACTCTTAGGGTAACCTAGAATGACCAGAAAAGTTATGACGATGCTCCGTGCATCGTCATAACGTTTCTGGTCATTCTATCCGTCGCTTTTAGTTCTTCTTTCTTCCAGTCCAGCACTCCAAAACTATACCTGAAAACCGCAACTGCCCACGAATTTATAGCCAAGATCTTATTCTTTCCATTTAACTTTGACTTCAATACTAGCTTAATTCTCCATTTGTACTCTGTTGCAAATACATCTTTCGTTTTCTTTTCTTTCACCTTATCATACTCTAGAATGCCTAAGTACTTTCAGCCAATATTATCTATTACCTTCATTATCATTTCCTTGGTGGGGTAAGCATATGCTTACCAAAGGAGACATAAGGCAATCCTTGGGTCCACTAGCCTGTAGGTCACCCTTGAGCAAGGTGTGCCACCTACTTAGCTTTCCGTACTGGGTAATATCTGAAGAGTACTATCAGCTTAAACACACATACATGCAACATTTTGCTACATTTAATAAAGAAATGAATAACACCGATAATAGAAAATTATGTAACCGAATCTCTGTTTAGCTACAGGAAAGGCAGTTGCACAAGAGAAGCCATATATGTACTACGTACAATAATAGAAAGAATGATGCAGCATCAGAAAGATCTATGTATTGCTTTTATTGATTATACAAAGGCATTCGGCAGAGTGAATCATAATAAACTATTAGAAATTATGAAGAACATCGGAATCCCTTTTCATGAAACAAGAATTATTGCTAATTTATACTGGAAACAACGTGCAAAAGTAAGATACGGAAATGACTTGACAAGAGACATAGAAATTCGAAAAGGGGTGAGAAAAGGTAGTGTGCTGTCACCAATCCTGTCTAACTTATACAGTGAATTTATCATAAATGAAGCCTTATAAGAGTTTGATGGAGTAAAATCAATGGAATGCGTATCAAGTTAATACGATATGCAAATGACACAGCAGTGGTAACGACCTCCAATGCCGATTTGCTGAGAATGATGGACAGAATTCAAGAGAAATGCAAAGAATATGGAATGAGATGGCTTAGAGGAAGCCATAGATGTAAGAGCTTTATAATGTCTTGAAAAAGCTTACGACTCAAGACATGATAAAGCTCTTACATCTATAACCATTTAATATTTTGACCATACAAGAAATTTCAATTATTGAGTTTTCTTTTAGTGTTTTTTGACAAATCCTTAGATTTGTTTCTCCACTTTTTGGTTAGCTTGATTTGTCCTTCATTGGCTGTTTTCCACGTTTTATCCCCTTCCAATTTTGGTTATTTTGCCTGGGGTTGCCCCAAATACTTAAAACAACTTCTTCACGTCATCATTTGATGGTAAGTGTTCAGCGTTGATATTTTCCCCCCAGACCTTCAAATAACAGGCTGGTGTCTGGAGGGGTTAAATCGGGTTGATGGGAGAAAGGGGCTCTTTATAATTGGTTGGCAGCCCAAGTAAAGATGATATCGCAACAAATGCACTGGTGATAGTGTCACCTCATCACCACCCCTGTTTGATAAGGGCAATGTTTAGTAGACAGTATCTGCTCTCGTTCCTTGTAGTGCTTCCGTTCAGTCGGTATACCAATGTTCTTTGTCTTTGTGATAATTTCGGATATCTATTTCTATTTTCAATTATTTTATGACTGTTTCAATTGAATGAATGACCCCTACTACCCGGCAACCTTGGTTTCATCTCATCTTCTTGGTCTTCCTATTCGTGCTCGTCAGGGTCTTCCATCTGTTAGAGTACAAGAAGTTAAATCTAAAGATAAGTTTTCCATGTGCTTTACAGTATCTCTTCTGGCTCTTGACCAGGTATTGAGGCATTATCAGACTCCATAAGGCTCTGGACAAGCATAACACTCCTCTTTGAAGTTTATTCATTTGAAACATAGGTTGAATTTGGATCAATAGTGTCTGGACTAATTTATAGCCACTGTAACTCGACGGTGGCCATGGCACTTAAGGAAGGGATGGGGGATCGGTAACGATCTTCTGTTGCTGCTGCTGAAGATGATGGTGATGTACCTCTTCCAGTCCACCGCATCCACCCTCGTTTCTTGTCTACGAAATCTGAATAGTTTCCTGCACTGCTTATTGACCGTCATTTTTTTTAGTAATTCCCGATTTCGAATAATACTAGTAGATTGGTTTTTATATTCTTTATTTTCTTTTGTTTAGCCTGAAGGATAGACAGAAACAATGGAAGAAAGAGGACGAAATTCGTAAAGCAAATGAACCAGATCCTTCCATTCCTGAAGGTCATTCTCTGCTGCCTGAAAAGGAAAGAAAAACAACACTAGACTTACTAATTAAATGTAAGTATCACTGATGGACACTATTATTCACTATTACAGTGCCTCGTGTTATGTATACGTCGATTTAATTTCTTTCATACAATTCATCAGCAATTTGTTTTTGTTCGTACTGAGTAGAGTATAATAGTCATATGCGTCCGGACCGGCTTCCGGAAGAACAACTTTGTAGCACATCAACTATATATTATCTGGATTTATTTCAGTTAAGAGAAACTAAATTGATGCGAAATAGCAAGATGATATGAGCATTTTTCCGGATATCATATCTCTTCAACTTTAACACTCGAATAAAAGATAAATTTTGGTTGCCAGAAAAACTTCAGCTTTAAGGGAAGAGGAATCTTGTTGTCAGTAATGTGCTAAGATTTTATTGAAGTTACCTGTTATTATCTTTTAATTTTATTGTTTCTTAGTGTCAGGAGAGATAACATTTTTGGTATATATGTGTGTGTGTATGTGTGTGTACACATGTGTATATTTACACATAGTAACAAATGATCATGGAATTTCATCAACAACAGTGCTCTGCTTAATCAAATCATAGGAGTCATATCATTTAAATAGATGTACGAAAAAACCCTGAACTTTCTACAAACAATACAAAACATTGTGTAAACCGATCGTATAAAAAGCAATTATTGATAACCACAAAACACTCACGAGTGGTGTAATTGCATATCGAAGCGTACACAATAGAGACTCGTTATCTATTTGTCAGTCTTTTGATATGTAATTCGCGATGGTATACTTATTCATATGGCGACATTTTGAAATAAGTTCAGTTCATTTGTTTAATAATTCAATTTTATTAGCGTAACTAAAAATTTCCAGTTTCTCTTGTAACCGCAACGACCATGATTTGTTTAAGTTGGAGTACACCTTAACACGTTTTACAATTAACCAATCGAATGAATGTGTGTGTGTGTGTGTGTGTGTGTGTGGTAGTACTGTTGGAGAAGAAGGGAGAGAACTGTGTTAATATGTCCTTGTACAGATTTGGTAACTAAAGCCAGCTCATTGTTTACGTCCATGTTTCATTAGACATCCAAGTTTATGTTGGCATTTTTAATAGTACTTAGAATGAGAGCACCAGAATATAATTTTTCTTCTTTTTGTCAAGCCAAAACTAGTGTATTTATTTCTTCTACCCTGGCTTCAGTAAACAGCAATGGATTGACAACGTTGTTAAGCATTATTTTATTACTGAATAAGTAGGCTTTATCAGACCATTTAGTTCTTCGTCATGTCAAAATATACGAGTTGCCTTCTGTTTCACGTTGTTGCATCTCGTATACCATTAATAGCTGTGTTTTCCAACAAAATATCTAGTGGTTTGAATAAAACATGTCCAATTAAAAACAAAAGCTAAACACATGGTCATGGTATGGTTTTGAATGCAAACGTTTCACTGTTTAGAAATATTTCAAGAATCTTTCATTTCTTATGTCTGAGTTAATGACAGCTGACGAGAAGCGAGCGGGCTTAGTTTACATAGAGATCAGTGACGTTTGTGCTTTCAAATGCTCTGACTAGTATTGACTTAAATTGCCTGTTTTCCTTAGCCATGCTTATATCTATCTCTGTTTTTTGTGAGTACGTATATCTTTTCGTTAAAATGGCGGCAGTTATAAAAGTGAGCAATAGAACTGCTTCCGAAATTTGTTACGATATCTTTTGTGACCATGTACAGATTACAGACACATCTGAATTTTATTGAATCCATTGAACGATATCCTACTCACTAGCTAAGCAAAGCTTGACACGTGGCCATGTACATTCTTATTGATAGTTTATGCTCCTCTGTTGGCTTCTCAAGAACCTTTAAATTTTTATGTTTACTGTCAAAGGCCATTGACAGCTGGTGACGTCCAAGTGCGAAATATTAAACAAAGGTCTGCATAATATTCCATTGTTTGATAAGCTGCAGCTTTACAGGCCTTATTAGATTTTTTAACCACAGACAAAACCCTTCCCTAAAAATTTCGTAACCTTCTCATTTAGTGAAGTCGCTCATTTATTCCACGAGTGAGTTTTAAATAAAAGCAGGCTTGATAAGGTCTCAGCCCAGTACATCTTGTTAGAAGCGCACATGCCGGGCAGTCTGAAACACATTTAGCCCGGTTAATTGCTCGAGACTCAAGACAGAATACAGGTATCCTGACCAACAGCAGCAACTAGAAGCAACCAAGCGAATGTGTCAGCTGTGAAACCCGCAAGCACAGTAGCCACAACTGTACAGATGTAGTGGGACTTCTCAAGTACCTTCACGGTCTGACATCAAATCGCAATAGCCATGAACTCTGTATCCATTGGTTTTTTGTATTTATTATTTGTTTAAAGGGTTTTTATTGGGCTGACGTAATGACCAGTAAACCGGAAACCTATCAACCTTCTTGTATTTTGTACATCTTGAAAACAAGTGTGTTTCCCATTCACTCAATTCTCTGCTCTCGGACTAAAGAATTAAACTTTCCATGATCACATCAATAACAACCGAAGCAAATGAGTACTAAAGCTTTGTGAGAAAACATACACAAACGTAATAATAATAATAATAATAATAATAATAATAATAATAATAATAATAATAATAATGATGATGTTGATGATGATGATGATGATGATGATAAGGGTGAGAAGAGTGGCTGTAGATACAACATTTGATATAGGACACAACAATATGTTAAGAAAGATTTGATGATTGGAAGGAAAAAGCTGAAGAAGTAGTTAGATGCAGTACAAAAAAGAAGCCGTAAAAGACGTTTAACAGAGAAACCATTGCAGAGCGAGGTTACATTGAGATATGAGAAGGAAGATTACGTATGGTTAAAGTGCAATACAGATCCAAGAAAAACGGCATCAATATTCACTTTACAGGAGCAGATGGTGGAATCAAGAGCGTGGAAAAAGATAAGAGGGCTCAATGATACCGATGAATGTAGGTTGTATGGAAAACAGGGAGAGACGATACAGCATCTCCTGTCTGGATGCAAGAAGCTTGCAGGATCAGAATACATGAAACCACACAACAATGCACTCAACGTTTTGGTAGTCAAATGGGCAATGGAAAAAGGACTACTTCCAGGAGGAACGAAGTGGTACATCGAGAGATCGGGAAAAGGTAAAGTGTTAGAGAATGAAGGCAAGAAACTGTATTGGGATCGGGAACACCGAGTGAGAAGGAACTGCACCACTAGCAGACCAAATCTGACCTTAAGAGACTGAGAGAATAAAACAATTTTGTTGGTCGACATCGCATGTCCAAAAGAAATGAACAGACCCAATAAACGAGAAGAAAATATTATGAAATAAGAACAATTATGTTTTGAGATACGTGAAAGAGGGGAAGATTATAACGTAAAAGTGGTTCCAATAGCTGTTGGATGTCTCGGTGGAGGAATGAATGAACTGAAAATGGACATTCAAAAAATCTTTCGAGTTTGATAACGAGAAAGAACTCCAAGCGTTATTGAGAGAAATCCAAAAGACAGTACTTTGGGAAAGTGAATCAATAATAGATGTGTTCTTGGGACTATTGACTTGAGGTATCGTATGTGAAGCTAACAAAAATCGGTAGCTCAAGCCATCCAAGACTGCTTAGGGTAGTATTAGCGGTCATTACAATGGTCTGATTTTTACTTCATACTCATAAGCTACCGTGAGCCGGATTGGATGATAATGGCTGACTTTATGGTTATCATTAGTATCTTGTAATTTGATATATAGGATAGAAATTGCATTGTTAGTTAATCCAATAGATAATGATAATAACAATAATGATAATGATAATTGAACAAAAATTATAACGAAAGGAATTCTGGACGCAAATTTTAAATCTTGCAACTGGAAAGCACCAAAATATGATGGTCTTGCTAATTTTTGGCTGAAGCACCTTGCCAGGGATTGCCATCTTGCATGGAGAACTAACTACAGCCTATAATGATATCTTACTGAGTCCAGAAAAAACGTCGGATGCAAGTTTTAACCTATCTACTATCGCAGGCCAACAAAATGAAAAACCCGAAAAACTATAGATAAGAAAAAGAATGTTGTAGAAAAGAGGGGAAAAAAAGAAAATTTTAGAAGTAAGAAACAGAATCCTGGGTGTGAATGGTTAAAAAAAGCATTCGACAGTGTACCCCACTTTTCGATAATCGAGTGTCTAAAACATATTTAAAGTCTGCGCAACAGTTGTAAATTTAATAGGTACAACCATGAAGAAAGCACAACAATAGCTCTGTTACATCAAGAAAAATGAACGTCATTGGTGATATATTGCAGGGAGACTACCAGCTCTTTTTTCTGCCCTGCCCTGCCCTAGCCTCATTAAGTTTTCTTCTGAACAGTAAGAAACATGGATATAAAATCAACAAAAGAAAATACAATCACCGCTATTACTTTCCTGACCTAAAAGCATAGACTTCAAATGATGAACAAATCAGCAAAACCTCTGTAACCCTAAAAACATTCAGCAATGATATAAAGATTGAATTTGGAAAGGATGAATGCGAAAGGCTACCTTCACCGTGAGTAAATTGATGAAAACATCATATATAGTTTTCTCCAACGACACCACCATTAAGAAATTGGACTGACATGGAACATACAAGTACCTTGGAATCAACGAAGACAATGGAATATAACACTCAGCTATGAAAGAATACATCAAGGAAGAATGTTACAAAAGAATCGAATTGGTCTTAAATAGTGAATTTAATGCTGACAACAAGATGGAAAAAATCAACACGGTAGACATAGCAGTCGTTACTTACTACTTTTAATATGATTAACGGAAACCCCTGAGAAAACAAGAAATTTAACAGTAAGACTAGGAAGCTCTTTACGAAGGAACGAATAAACTACCCTTAGTCAAATGTAGACAGAACGTACTTACCAAGGTCATCTGATAGCAGAGGCCTAATACAGCTGGAAGCTACTTTCAAGGCCACAACAACTGGCTTATCCATCTACGTAGAAAAATCCGAAGGATCCCTCTTGAGATAAGTAAGCCAACACGATAAAAGTAAATAGGTATACTCGGTAAAAAAACATGTTGATAAATTCAAGAAAGAACTAAATATTAAGGAGTTTACCGAGAAAAAAAAGTTAGTGACTAAATTTGGAAAGAGAGTGAAACAATAATCCAAGAATCAAGACCAAGAGAACATCGAGAAGACATGGGAAAAGGGAATTCATCTTGGAGAATGCAGAGCCAAAATCAGGGAAGTAGATCTAGACAACGAGCAAACAAGTAGCTGGAGGGAACACGACTAAAATCTGAAACCGAAGGCCTAATAATACCAGCTCAAGACCAAAGTTTAGCGACCCATTTGTATAGCCATAGAATCATTAAGCACGGAACCAATCCACTGTGTAATTTTTGTTATCTATATTACGAATCCATTTACCACATAATGTTTGGATGTCCAGAACTAGCGAAGCGGAGTGCATTATGAAATCAATGCTGGGTATTACATGCACTGGAAAATATAAAAGCGTTATAACATCAAAACAAGTGATTTATATTTCATGAAAAACACGATAGTTTTTAACCTTTTCATCATTTACATGTTTCGGTATTCACATACCTTCTTCAGAATGTATATAAAATGTACATTTTATATACATTCTGAAGAAGGTATGTGAATACCGAAACATGTAAATGATGAAAAGGTTAAAAACTATCGTGTTTTTCATGAAATGTTTATCTGTATTTGTGCTGAATCGCAGTTTTGGAAAGTGATTTATANCAAGTAGCTGGAGGGAACACGACTAAAATCTGAAACCGAAGGCCTAATAATACCAGCTCAAGACCAAAGTTTAGCGACCCATTTGTATAGCCATAGAATCATTAAGCACGGAACCAATCCACTGTGTAATTTTTGTTATCTATATTACGAATCCATTTACCACATAATGTTTGGATGTCCAGAACTAGCGAAGCGGAGTGCATTATGAAATCAATGCTGGGTATTACATGCACTGGAAAATATAAAAGCGTTATAACATCAAAACAAGTGATTTATAGTATGAACGTAAATTAGAAACGGTAACAGAAAATGAAAAAGTAACAATTCTGTGATATGCAACTCCACACTAATAACACCATTAAAGCTAAACAACCTGATTTCATTATCAAGGATAAGAAAGAAAGAACACCCATGCTGATACACATGACAGTTCCTTCAGAACTAATTACATCATTAAAAGTGACCGAAAAAGCTTTCAGGTATAAACATTTTGAAATTCAAATCTAAAAGATGTGGGGGGATTAATACAAAAACTGTACCACTCGTCATGGAGATATTTGGAGTGGTTATAAAGGGCATAAAAAAGCACACGTACTAGATTCCAGGAAACATCAATGTAATGGAACCTTTAAGAAATTTTCCCCACTATGATTAGCCCACATCAGTAGAAAAATGTTGTCCATTAAATAAACATCAAATGGCTGTCGTTTTGGAACCCAATAACCTGGGTCAGATCTGGCACTTATCGTAAACAATACAGAAATATAAAGAAGAAGCAGAGCTATTAATAGTTTTTCTTTGCCCCAGTGCACAAGCTGAGAGCTCAGTCAACATAAAATATGTATACTAGCAATACAGTATTCACTACATTATAAAAATTGTTTTGTGAGCTCCCAAGATTTAGAGTTTTTCTACCGTGAATAGGGTCAAAATTTGTACTTAGGGGTCAGGTCAAAGGCAAAGGGCTTTATACGATAAAGGAAATATATTTACATGGACAATGACTTCGCCCTGTGCGTCCATACATAATTAACCATGATTAAATTTGTGCTTTTTTCAATCAGCTAGTGCACTGATAAAGATCTCAAAATAGTACATACATCACTTTTGATACAACCAAATAAACTACAGCAAAGCACTTTAAGTTCTACGTTCCCCTCTAACGACTGCACACTGGCCGATACCGCTCCTTATTTGGACGTAAGTGCTTGATCAAATACATTGTACCAGACAGACATTTTTTCGATAATGCGTTTAGGTGACTGGTAATTTGTGACAAGGATGTTTTATTTACGATTCGGAATACACTTTCGCGCTTCTGCTTATTCTAACATTGTTGATTTGACTGGGGTTTTTTATATGAAACTGGAACTCAGATAAACTTCTGAGATCACTTCAAAGATTTTCTCCACAACACGATTTTGAGGTTTGCTATAAAAGTTGTTAAACCCTCTATAACCATTTATTAAGTGTACAATCCTTTCCATGCCCTGGTGGTACGTTGCCCAAGAAGGAGTGTAATCACGGTTTTATATAAGTACATATTTATATATATTGATATATTCATGAAGTTTGTTAGGAGTAAACTCAACCTTGCTTTTATTGAAATTTTGACCAGAAAGTCACGTACTTTACAGTTGTAAAAAATTGAGTGCAAGGATTTTAAATGAACATCTGTCATCAAAGAAAAAGACGCTGAACTAATGATTATTTTTGCTTTGCGCAAATCACGATTGTCTCTTAGAACAATAATTTTTGAGTGGGGCACTTTCACCTAGAAATTCTTCATTAATAATCATTCCAGCTTTTTCTTGCCTTAACTTAACAGTAACATTTAGCTTTCAAAGATATGTAACAAGATTTGAACAGTTTGATTGGCATCCAAAATTGGAACCCTTATTTAGGTAACCGTCTTCATTAATCTCACAACTAAAAAAATTCCAATCTTCATGGGTTCCTGGAGCACCACGCTTTCCAATCCTAATTTAAGAGACTGACGAGCAATGCTTTTGTACTCTGTCGGAGAATGGTACTACATCTTAACGAGAAATGCTGTCCTTGCTGACCTGTACACATCCCACACCCGTTTAACTTCGACACCACCATGCTCGCGAGGGAAAAATACTATGAAGTTGTATTGGGGTAGGATACATATCATGCATAGTTCGAACTGTGTTCACCAAGGATTTAACAATGAACTCCGACTGCTCCTCGGTAAACCTTGTATTATAGAAATGATGAAGAATCTCCGCAAGTGCCATATTATTTAAAGCAATGGCCTTTAGAGAAAGAGATAACTTATGGCTTGCACTTTTCTTTAATAAATCCTTATAACCGTTACTTCATTCGCCTGATCAGCGTCTCCTCCAGAAAGTGAGAGCGCCTTTCCAAGGTGTTTTTTGACTTATTACGGGAATAAACCTTAACTTGATGATCTTGAATTGAAACAGTTTTTATTTTCGCCCTAGCCTTTATACCAATTCTTACCAGATTTCTTTGCATACATAACTATATATTTTTATGGCTTCACTACAAGACCTGCTAATTTCATAGTATCATGTCCAACATTAAACATCGAGTTTATTCATAGAGATGTATTGTAACTGACAGTAATAACATCATCTACAAAAGCTTGCAAGGGTAATGGAATTATACTTGTTTCATCCTTTTTATTTCTTGTCTAACAACAGCCTCTCTTGCCATTGGCTTACACAGTCGGTCGTTAATCAGTATGTATAATAGTGCACTCTCCAGTCTTCTTCCCCGATTATGTTAAACCCATCATGAACTTGCAAAGCACAGAAAACGACGAAAAACGGTAAAGACCTTCTATCAAACAACGATACATCAAAGTAATGTGAAATTCACGATGAATTTCAAAGAATATAATCAGTACTTGTAAACGCATCGGCAAAGTCCATAAAGCCGCGTAAATCTTTGTACGTAAGTGTCAGAAATCGTCCATTGGTGACTTTATTAAACAGAAAATAAACTTCTGTCAGTCACGATGACGCTGCCAAGATGCAGTTTTACGAAATATTCATGTGATGATTCTTTTACAAATTGCGCTTGAAATAACTTTGTGGAAACTAGGTATTAGTGATACATTGCAAAAGGTTGACATACCATTTTACTGAATTTTTTTTTCGGGATTCGTTTAACAATCGAATATTTCCGCACAGTTTGTATTCGCCAATTTTTTGACCACAACATTAAAGATATCCACAAGTATAAAATCATATTTGCTAAAGATTTTAATTTATTTCTTCACAAGTAACGCCGCGGGTACCACTACTTTTACCACTGGGACAGCCTTTTACTGTTGATTCGACCCCGTTGTAAGTGAAAAAATCCCCAAAATCTACAGAAGCTAAACTCAATTAACGATTAAAGAATGGAGGTACAACTTCTTCAAAGACTTGACATTCAACAAGTTTTATAGAATAAACATAATAATCTTTATTTCTTTGGACTGACATTTTCGCACTCTCGATTTTTGGCCAATGGCCATAGTTCTTTGTGATAGCATTTGCTTTTTTTCTTCGCTGTAGTCACAACCAGGTCAGCTTCTTTTTGGTAACTCATTTTATGATGGTATTGACTCCACCTTTTGCCGCAGAGAATGATAGTGTAGTACTGTTTATGTAATTCAATTTCTTCCTGATGTACTCAATTCGATTTGCATCAGATCTTATGCAAAAGTTGTCAACCCTCGTGAAAATTGCAAAGTACGACAAATTAGTGGTCCATTGCACACCATTTAGTTTACAGGGGAATAATTGTTATTTTGGTAAAAATTTTCTCATAATATTTTTGGAACAGTTAAATCAGCTGTATTTCCACGACAAACACCGGTGATTTGAGCTCTTGGAGTCTTTAAGCGCTCTATACTTTTTCTTTACTCGAAAACTGCCTACTCTTTTGCATTTAACAACCTGGTATGGTCATAGTTTCTTCACAGTTGAAATTCGCACCGAACTTGGGTTCCCTCAAATTATCTTCGCTTCTCCGATAGCTTTGTTGCATTTTTTTGATTGACAATTGTAGCCATAATCATGGTGTAGTGAAAAGCAGCATAACAGCGTCACTTACGACGGATTACTAAGGGGTTAATAAACTTTAGTCAGGGCGCGGTTAAGACACGTCCGTCTTACATCAATTCGGCGAGTGCTGTAGTTATAAATAGTTGTAGGGGTGGGGGTTGGGGGTTGTACCTGCATTGGAACGCCACTTGCAAGGTTGAAGTGATGTTGCTTGTTTTTTTTGACACAGAGGGAACGAATGTTAATTTTATCTCATTCCTATGGCTATGGTATATGTCCCTGCATTTACCGTTCTTAATTTCTTGCTTGGATTTTTTTACCCATTGGTTAATGGATGCTGTGTAACCACACGATGGTGATGAGATTGACGATAAATAATTAATAATAATAATAATAATAAAAATGATGATGATGATGAAAAATTGTATAAGCTTAGTTAAAATGAACGGTAGAGAATAATAAAGTGAAGTTTTTTGGAATGTAAACATTAAATATTGCAATATTTTTGATGCCAGAATATCAGATGTTTTGTAGATTTACATAAAAAAGCAACAATTTCACCGAAATTGCAGTATTTGCGCATGAAAAGAGTTGGATATATGGATATATATATATATTTAATGTATAATAAATCCATAGTATATAATAAACTATATATAATATATCCATTATATATATATATATATATTTATATGTACATATATATAATGGATATTGATTTAATGCAAAACACTGTCTCGTTAGGAATTTCGGGGATTTTATGGGAAGAGTTTATAATTAAAAGAGAAAGACTTTTTTCCCTTAGTCATTTATTATGACTCGCCAAACTGAAAATTAAAAGGCCATAAACATACCTTCAAAACTCATTGTTGGAATACCAGTCTACCATTAGCGCTAACATGTCTTTCTGTGTGTAGCCAACAATGTACAGTATATAGCAGAAAGTAAACACCTAGTTCCCAAGAGGCAAAGATATAGTAAAGCTAGATTTAGCGCCCTTTTTTATGCTGATGTGTGCTTCAATCATTGGAAGTAAAAATGGCTGGTAAAACAATGCTGTGGCTCCTAACATGCCCCACGGGAGACAAATCTTACGGGAGGCCAAGAAGACTGTTTTAAAATTGTAACAAAGCATAGCAGTATGTCCAGGTAATCAGTGAAGCCTTATTCCAGGCCTGGGCATTGTTACCTTCTCTGCAGTTCTTTACGTTGTATGCAGCTTGAGGCTGCATAACAGAGTACCCTTCAATCCAATATCCACGTCATTCTCCCGTCCTTTGGCTTGCCGGATTTTAAATACCATTTAATTTATAGAATTTTTTTGACTGTGCAATAAGAAGAATTGTATTTTTTAAACCTACGTAACAGTTTAAAACAAAACAAATTTTCAAACAAAATAGTATTTATGGGAACTTTTAAATGTGACATTCCATCTGACTTTCAAATTCGGGTAACCCGACTGCCACTCTAGTCGGCGTTACGCCCATTAATCAAACGTAGACATTATTTGATGTAGTGATCCACAAATATGTTTATTGATCCAAAAACATTAAAATATTTTGTTACAATATGAATCCTGCAAATTTTATCTTTTTACATAATTTTTTTTGTTTTTCTTTGATATCTTTACTTATTTTTTTATTATTCGCTTATTGAAATCCCACCCAAACAGATTTTAAAATTACGGGTAAATAATTTTCAACAATTATGATTATTAACATCAAACATTTGCATCAAGAATATGGGACTCATTTACCGGATATATTTATCCATTCCCACAATTTAATCCTGGCAAACTTCTGAATCCAACAGCTGTGAAAACAGATGAGGAAAATACAAATTGTCATAGCCTTTTCATGAAACCAGGAAAGCATTTTGTAGCCCACGCAGTGCACAATTTCAAAGTCTATAAGAGATACAACACATTCTAAGTAGTTAAATTTCCTCCAGGATTTTTCTTGAAACATGGTGACGTGTAATAAAGAATATAACGCAACCAATAATTATTGGATAACAAAATATGTGCAGCCTTTAGGTCAACATTTTCAGCAACTGAATTTATTCCATGCAAAGAAATAAAAATCCAATTACTAATATTGGGAGCTCCGCTTCCATTTTTTCTAAATTAGAGCGCTAAAGACATATTTAGATTAAGTATCTGTCAGATGGATAGACCAGCGAAAACGACTGGATTTTTTAAAATGATATTTTAAACTGTTTTCTGGAAAGTTGTATTTAAGAATGTAGTCATTTTGTGAGAGTTTTCTGTCTAGAACGTTTTTACTAACCTAATTAATTCACTGGGTTTATTGGAAAGACCATCACAAACATTTTACTGAAACCTTTAATAATTACTGTTCCATATGTTCATATAATTGACCCCAGGAACTTGACTTCTTCATTTAATTGCCTCTTAATGACCACTATATTTTCTAGATTAATTTATGTTTCAGACTTTTTAGATTTATTATATCAAATATGTTGCCATCCAAAAGAATAATAACATTTAATTTCCCTTAAATTTATCCTTGTTAATGTTTCTTGAAAGAAAAATTGCTGGTTACATTTAATGACTCAGACTATGTTCAGTCATGTCAACGTTCATTTACTGGCTTTGCCATTTAGCAATAATCGTCCTTTCTTTATTCCTTAAGTAGGGAAATACGCAAAAACGTGAGTCAAAACTATATTACTAATATATATGTAGCTTTTTTAATGTTTAACTATTTTGTTATGAAACAGTACCTTGGAGACCAAAAAAATATATTTGATTTTGTCATAGAAATGTCTTCATATATCACAATTAGATTAAATAAGTTGGCTCTTGTCCACAAATAATTTTTAGAAATAGTTAATGCACAACGTAACAAGTACTTTCTCTCCACGACCTAACAACATTTAATACTTGTTTCATATTTTTATCTGTTTCTCATTCTCAAATAATAGTGTCGTCAAACAACAGAAACAAATGGTAAAACTCCTGTACGCTTCACTTCTTTAGATTCAGTCAAAGGTTTGTAACAAGCAGATTGCTCATATCTATGGGAAGACAGATGTTGTTTTTTCTATCCTTAATGACAATACCAGGACGTTTGGTTTGTATCATGGAATTATTATTAATCTGGAAGTCCCAAAGGATGGTATCATCTTGTGTCTCCGTAACTGGTTTAGGATGCTATTCGTACTAGTTTCTATTGTTTTTTACAAAAAGGTGGTTGCAGATTTTCCATTAAAGATATTGACCTACCCTGTCGTTTTTTGTATTCTCCTGCTGCTAAGATAGAGCAACCAGAGAAAAGGTAATCAATCATTTCTGGCATTTTCGCACAAAATTTACAATTTGGGCCTGCATCGTTGTACAAGATGTTAGCCTCATAATTTCGTGTAAACAAGCTTTGACTCTGGGAGTCAAGAATAAAGCCTTCCGTTTCTGCTTTCAGCGCAGAGCTTCGAAGCCACTGATGGGGTGCACTTGTATCTGCATCGTCATTTTTGGCTCCGCCTGCGAACTGTTTGTGGAGAGGCATTTTTCGCCACAGTGTTTCAAGCTGTTTCATTTCTACTTTTTTAGTGCATTTCTTTCCTTTAAATGCAATCTAGGTGATAGCAGCTCGTCGTTCACTTTTTCTTGAAGTAATTCACGAGAAAATTTGTTAGATTCTTTGACAAGAAAGTGGAGCTTTTTAGAATTTTCTTGTAAGTTAACCAATTGGAGCATGCAGTCATTTGCATTTTCTAAATATTGGAAAAGTCTTATAGTCGAGGCTTTATAGAAGAGTTCTAATTGTATTAACCCCCTTTCCTCTTTATGTCTTAGGATGTTTACCCGGTTTCCTTCCTACCTTTGGTGGTGGATCCTATGGCAGGTGATCTGTTTTCTAATTTTGGTGTCTAATCTTTGTAGTTCACTTAAGTTCGAACTGATGATGTTGAAACTGTATCTTACTACTGGTATGGCTAGGGTATTGATGTTACTCTGTTTCTTTTAAACTGAATTCTGTTTCACATACCGAGAGAAGACAAAATATGATTAGAGTAAGGAAAAAAAGATTGGTTTCCCATAGTTTTATACATGTTTAAGAAAATTAGTTAGCATAGGGGGAACTAAACAATTCAAGACATCGCAAGATGTGAGGAACATTATCTAAAGCTTTTCTGTAATCAATCCATGCAATACTTAAGTTTCGGTGTTTGGATTTCGCATTTTCTAATATCATCTTATTAATAACGAGCTGGTCCTTGCAGCCATAAGAATTTTTCTTGCAAGCTTTGAGGAAGATATCGTGGTCCTCGATATGACATTTGTTCTTTCCGAGAGGATTGATATTAACAGTTTAGAGGATGTTGATAAACATGTAACAAGACGGTAGGTTTTAGGGTTTTCAGTATTATTAGCTTTTGCGGGTAAGTAAGTAGTGCATAAGCAGAAACATTTAGGTGTTGGAATCGGTACTCTCATTGCTTTGTCAAAATTTGAAGGCAATTTTGAGTGTGTAGTGTGTAAGGTATTTAGCCAGAAATTTGGAACTCGGTCTATTCTTTAGGGTTGCCACTTGAACGACATTTTCAGCGCCGTTGCAATCTAGGCATTACATATATCATCCCATAGTTTTTCAGGGATATCAGTAGTATTTCTTTCTAGAATTGTTATCCATTCAGCATTTCAGTCATGCCCTTTCTCAATACCCCAGATATTGTTCGAGAGTTAACGAATCTGCTCATCTGGTGGTATTTCCTCTAATATAATGGCTGTTTTCTCGATTTTTCGGGGAAAGTTTTTGGCATCTATTTTGAAAATTATATTTTGCCTTTAAAAGTTATTTCGTTTCGTGAAATGGTTTAGTCTTTGGTCTTCCACCAGTAGTTTTTGATTTAGCTCTTATTTGATGGCGGGTATTGGTTCTTTCCTTTCTGTATATCATTTTCTTATTACTTTCTAGCTGTTCAAGATGCTATTGCTCTATCTTTCTGTAGTTCATCTAGTAAAGTAATTTCTTTTCTAAAAACTTCGATTTCTTTTTCAATCTTTACTTGCAACTTTTGTTTACTGGGTTTCAGTCGAACTATGCAGACCAGCGGAAACCTCGTATTCTAATTTCTGTTACAAGTTTGATAGTATGTTAGGTACAATCAAAGTTGGTATATGTTTATAAATTTTGATACTAAAATGTTAAATATGTTTGAGCCATTCGGCTATTACGGGAAAAAACCCAGAACCCAGGAAATGATTATGAAAACATAAATAATTTGATTGGGTGCATGGTGGATTAATGGACTGGTGACTTAAATATTGGGTGGGTTTGACTCGTGAGCGACTACGTTTATTTTCTTGAATGCCTAAATTGTCTGGAGGACTAGCCAGGTTTGATTGAGTTGGTTTTTTTTATTTTATTATCTTTTTTTATGTTCTCTTGAAATATTAGATATTTCGAGATGATGCCAACTAAATAGTGAAATATAAAAGTCACGAATAATTAGCGGTTTTGGTGGGGTTTTTGAAAATGCATGAGTCCTGTTTTTGTTTCAGTTTAAAGGAAATTGTTGCTGTGTAAAGAATTTAAATAGTCTTGATGTAAACAATAAAAATAAATAAATTTTGAAACATAGAGTTACAGCTTCTCAACCTGATTATCCATTCGCGACTAATTTTTAAAGTCGTGGTCACAATGACAATGAATAGACATGAAATGGCTTGTAGCTTTTAAGCCTTATTCACACAACAAAATTGTTTGCCTTTGTGTTAGTGGTAATGGTATCAGGATGGGTCTACGCCTTTGCAAGTACCTTACTTTGCAGTCTTAAATGTATTCTAAGTAATTTTTTGTGACCGTTTATTTTTTAAATGGTCACAAAATTCAAGAGTGTACTTGCGTCATAATGTTTTTAATTTCTGGTTGTGAAAATCATTGATAAGCCTATTTGAATTTTACACAAAAATAAAAAGTTATTGCAAGGAAATTTATTTACAAAAACTTTGTTTTATATCTCTACCAAAGACACAGTTTAGTCGTATTATTTTGAAGATTCGAGGCTAAGCAGTAATATTTTAATATTACAGCTGGTCTTTTTCTTTTTCGTACACAGGAGAATCTCGTTTAAAATAACGTCAGAAAGTAATCCCGTATTAGACAGTGAGAAAACGAAAACAATATTTGTAGTTTTAATCTTGTCGTCGTCGACCAAAAGCAAGGTGAAACTATAACAAATGACCAAATGTAGTTTTCTTAAAAGTTAAAAAAAATAATTGTCTAATAAAGTACAGATGTGTTTATTTCGTTAACGTACATCATCATCTGCTTGTTATTTTTGAATATCGACCACCATAACTGTAATAACAAGGTTATTTTTAAGTGAGTGCGTTTCCTAATTTGATTAGAAGTGGAGTAAATAGGGTGGTCAAGAATAGAATAGGTAAAGAATAGAACGTAAATGTACCCTAGTCCTTGTTTATACCCGAAAGACCTGAGTTGGTACAAAATCTTTGGGAAGTGTAACTTATGGGACACTTAATTAGAAGTGTAACTTAAGGGACATTTAATTAGGGGGAAGTACTTTTTTGACAGGATCTTGAAAGACTTTGGAAGGAAGACAGCATACATACATGTACAGTATGCATATATTTACAGCATACATACATGAACTACCCACTGTATTTCTACTAATAAATTGTATTCTCGGTTGGTATTTTTTCACCACTGTATCTTTTTTGTCGTACACAATGATTTATTTGCCCGACTGATTTCAATTGTCATTGATTAGATGTTACACAAAATTCAGTAAAGTAAAATAATAAGTTATGTATGAAATATAGAATCTTGAACAGTTAAGCAATTGTAGGACTTAGCAGCAAGTACCTCTTTGATGGACTGGTTACAATGCCGATAAAAGTAATGACTTTAGTAAGGTTAGATCTGGGGACCTGCTTTGCGAGGTGAATTATTACAAAGGCCATCAATGATGCTTCTTTTTATGTTTCACAAATTAAAATGTCTCCTTTACTTTTAATGTTTTCATATATTTTTATCTTATAATCAGGGTTTTATTTCGTTGAATTAGGTTACCTAAATTAAACTTATTTGCAATGTGTTTGAATACATTAGCCCCGAATGTGGCATTTATTGTTTTAAATATTTTGGGATATAAGAGAACTTGTTTCCTGATAAATTGGGTTTTAGAACGGTTAACTTTACTATTTATTTGTTATTTATTTAGTTACCCGATTATAGATATGTCAAGACGTTCCCCTACAAAATTCATATTGTGATTTTTATCCTTTACAAAGCTTGAGTCTTGTCAGTTTTTAAATAATCTGCTCGATCAGTTAAAACCGCAACGCTTTTATAAAGACTGCCAGAAATGCAATATTTGAATTTTACATTTATTCTCCTTCTATGCCAGAGCTTTTCATTGCTTGGTATCTCCTTTATTGCTCGAGTTAAGGAGAGAAATGTTAAAAGCTTTTTGAAATAAGGAAATAAGTAAAAAGAAAATAAAATTAAATGATTTTGAATTTGCAGTTTTCTTCATTTAAGAGGAATATGCTGTAGTATATATCTACTTTCTTGTGATGTCATGTTTTGACTTGGATTTACTTTTTCATAGTTGGTTCTAACTCATTATTTTATTAGTCCCGCTTATCGTGGCCTGAAAAATCTTAAGTCGATTTCTCACGATTAAATTGTGCACAAGAATAATACATTTATTTCTATTATCTATACATCGTGTTGCCTTGCTTAAAAACAGTACCGTTTGTGCCTTCTTTCTTTATCTTTGGGGATTATTAGTATTACATGTGAAGTTTTGTAATCTTAAACTGACATCACATTTCACTTATTTTTACCTCTGCACAGCACAAGAAGAGATGCTAACAGAATTGCGATCCTTGCCAGTTAGCCGAGATACAGTGCGAGTGAAACAAAGAAGAGAAAGTCTTGAAAAAAAGCTAAAGGAAATCGATTCAGCAATGAAAATCTTTTCACGTCCACGTGTTTTTGTAAAGAGTGACTAACAATTCTTCATTTGTAAAATCTTGTGTAAATAGGATTTAATAATTAAATAACTTTAATAAAGTTTTAATCAGATACGATATGTAAAATTGTTTCACAGATCACTCCTGATCAATTTAAACTGCAATGGAGCAGATGGAACAGGTTAGTTCTTTTTTAGTTCGGACTCAGTTGATGTAAGGCATGTTCTTACGTACTACTAATGTCTTTAGAAATAACCGGGAGCCATGTAGACCCAGGTTTAAACTTCTTTCTGATGCGTATGTGCTCGACAGTCAACAGTCATTAAGCAGACATGAAAGATGGTAGAATACTCAGCGATAACAATTACAACTTCCAGAAGCCACTTGGATTATTCTTCATTTTCTTATCTACCAAATGATATAGGCTGTAACTCCTTATTTTAGTCTCCGAACAATACTTCTATAAAGACTAACTGTTCTGACCTGTAATAAATCAACCTCATTCATCAGTTAATGCTATATCTGATTTTGTGACATATCGTATTGTTGACAACGTCTGGACCCAGGTACCTTGGCTAAACGTATGAAAATGCCTGAATTATATTTTCAATATTCTCTTGTTTTCAGTTTGATACCTCTCGATCATTTGTTTTGCTAGACATGTGATCTTTCCTTGTTATAAACTTTTTTTTAATACAGTGAGCATTCGCCATCCCAGATCCCGCTGTAAATGATCATTAGCTTTTTTACACGATTGTAACTATTTATTTGCTTTAGTAAGAACACCAGAGACGTTTAAGGTTCGGTTGTACTAACTACTGAGGGCCCCATCACTTGTATATAGTTGTGGTAAAAAAGGTAAGGCATTCCAATACGACTTCATGTTGAGAGTAAGAGTAACTCGGGTGATCCATAAATGACTAAGCTCTCAGTACACATACGAAATTCTTATTTTTGTATGAAGAAATATGGACCGAAAAACAAATTTTTTTACTTCTAGATGCTAACCCTTGTTTCGGCTCAGAAAATATATGTTTATCATTTTGGCTTTAAGAAGATATACGTTTATCATTTTGGCTTTGAAGTGTAGGTCACCATCCTTTATTTGTTATTTTATTGCATGTATAGGTCGCAATTAGGTACAATATGGTTTTGTAAATGGTTACAACAGGAATATTGAATTGTTTTTTATTTAGACACGAACCGTAGCATATGTACAAGGTTTTCTTTCATTCAATTTTTACAACTGCCATTGTTTTGATGCTTTAACTATGAAATCACCANGTTTCGGCTCAGAAAATATATGTTTATCATTTTGGCTTTAAGAAGATATACGTTTATCATTTTGGCTTTAAGAAGATATACGTTTATCATTTTGGCTTTGAAGTGTAGGTCACCATCCTTTATTTGTTATTTTATTGCATGTATAGGTCGCAATTAGGTACAATATGGTTTTGTAAATGGTTACAACAGGAATATTGAATTGTTTTTTATTTAGACACGAACCGTAGCATATGTACAAGGTTTTCTTTCATTCAATTTTTACAACTGCCATTGTTTTGATGCTTTAACTATGAAATCACCATTTTTGAATTTTACTTGAATTCAGTTTTGGTTCTAGATATTGCTAGATTTTTTCTGCAAGCAATACAAGATTCTAATGTGATGTATTATTCCTTGCCAAATGGTCCATGTAAATATACTATAATAGTTATTCATTCCATGCTCTTATTATTTTTATACTACCGACTTTTCATTCTATTTCTGTCGAGTAATAAATAAAGCCCGGATATTTATGCACTAAAAAATCTAAAATATGCATATAAAAATGCTGTGAAAACCTCAAAATATGCGATACAAACCTGAAAATATGCACTAAAAGCTCTCTAAGATCACAGGAAATAGCTAAATATAACCAAACTCTTATGCAATGCAGAGGGTAATGAGTATCCAGGTGAGATATCCCATAGTCAATGAGCGTCGCTTGTCTGATAACACTTAGTTTCGAAAAGCTGCGTTCAATGTCACAGCTGGTGACTGGTGTGTATTTGAAACTTGCAATTTCAACCATCTGTACTCTTGAACCGCGAATAATATCCGAAATTACACAAATATCCTCGTACGCAGGGTTTTTCTTTAACACGCTCAGAAGCTTTTCACTACAGGCTTGTGTTAGGTGGTGAAGACCTGAAGTTGATCTGCGCTGCGGATTACATCAGCACGAAATTATCAAGTTATATTGGTAACACAGACAGATGCAAACTTTTCATTGTTTATGTACGAGAGACCCAATGACTGGAGATTTGAATTATTCACTTTGTTTTCGGATTTTATTGTCAAAATGTGCATTAAAGGTTCTATGTTTAAAAAAAATGCACTGAAAACACCAAATTATGCGAAATATGCACTACACCTATCCCATAACCAAAAGGGTATATTTGCATTTTATTCATTTAAAAAAACCCCTCCTTTTGCGTTCTTCTGACAAGAAAGATGAAAATCCGAGCTTGTACGAAAATATTCCTAAAAAAAAATATGCAAATGCATAATTGTCCGGGCGTAAGTAATAATATTCAATTACAGTCGTATCTCCATTGAGAAAACGAAAGTACACCAAACAATACTTATGTTAGTAAGTATTTTTTCGTTTATTTCATCCAGTGAGTTAGGCGATCTGGATTTGTTATTTTTAGGAACCCATTTAACTGTCTAGATATTCTTATCGTCTCTTGGAGCGGTATATAATGGTCACTTTCTTGAATAGCTGTGACTGTGACATAGTTGAGGCGAAATCTGTTATAAGAACTGCTGTTTCCTTTTTATCAGAAGAACAGGTTTAGGTGTTATAAGAATTAGCTTCCTCCAGTTGTACTTCGTCCGCAAGTGGATTACAATCTTGCTAAGAGTGAAACCCATAGTAATGCCCGAAGAATGTTTAAAATGTTATAATATCAAATCTGGTTCATTGGATACATAGTTATTTGGACGTGCAATTAGATTTTGCACCCAGCAATGGTCTACTTGACTGAAAAGCTCAAGGCCACTATTGCTTTTATATCCAGTCTTGTACCATTCGCGGCCGCATTAAGTGTTATGCTTTCATTGTGGGGCTTTTTTCTACTGATACTAAAATGTTAACAGAAAAAATTCTTGTTATAGATTCATGAAGTGGATGAGTTTCTGTGCGGGAGTCTCCTTTGGCATACAGCGTGTGTGTTCAAGCATAGGCCATCTATATTCAGCAGTTTTATATTTATATAATAATAATAATAATAATAATAAGAAGAAGAAGAAGAAGAAGAAGAACTACCTGAATGGTTGACTTTTGGTAGAACAGTGTTGTGCCAAAAAGATGCCAGTAAAGGTAATGCAGTGGATAATTATCGCCCCATTTCCTGTCTTCCTTTGATGTGGAAATTACTAACAGGTATAATATCGGACTGTCTCTACAAATATCTTGATGAAGAAGATATAATACCTGATGAGCAGAAAGGATGTAAGAGAAATTGTAGAGGCACGAAAGATCAATTGCTTATCGACAAGGCAGTCCTTAGAGATTGCAAACGAAGAAGTACGAACCTTTCTATGGCATGGATTGACTACCGCAAAGCATATGACATGATACCACATAGCTGGATTAGAGAATGTTTAGAATTGTTTGGAGTTGCTGAGAACACCAAAACGTTTTTGTTAGGTAGTATGAGTAAGTGGAAGTTGGAGTTAACATCTAGTGGTACATCTCTTGGAGCTGTTGAAATTAAGAGGGGGATATTTCAGGGGGACAGTTTGTCGCCAC
>RDPX01000043.1:1468598-1539146 GCA_003991215.1 Morbakka virulenta | reverse complement strand
CTCTCTCTCTCTCTCTCTCTCTCTCTCTCTCTCTCTCTCTCTCTCTCTCTCTCTCTCTCTCTCTCTCTCTCTCTCTCTCTCTCTCTCTCTCTCTCTCTCTCTCTCTCTCTCTCTCATATATATATATATATATATATATATATATATATATATATATATATATATATATAGTATTAGGAGTAAACTCCAAACAGCCAGATGCTAAGGCTTCTATTTTGACAAAATAATAACATAAAGAAAAAAAGCAAAAAAACAAACAACTTATACATCACAAACAAATTGTACATGACTCGAGATGCAATACATAAACAAAGCCATAGAAGAAGTGCTTCAGAAATTTAGATAAGAGACAGACATAAGATGGACCTTGTTGGTAACAGAGGTCCCAGGCTAGTGACCGGCACTGCCTGTTAGATATATATATATATATATATATATATGTGTGTGTGTGTGTGTATGTATAGGAGAGACAGATAGACAGAGCCTAATGGATTTTAAGAACACCGATTTGAACTACAATTATATTTTTTTTTGCCCCTGGAATAAAAACATGTTTTTCAGATAGATTTTATGGTGCCGGTTTTTGTATTTAAAACTTTTTTGTTCTATCCCCTAAAGTTTTTTAATTTGTTTAAAAATTTAAATTCTTTTTACCTCTACTGGTTAGATTTTTTACTTGTGAAAAATAAAGAAAACCTGCAAGTTAGATGTGAGGATCTCAAAAATCTTGTCGAGATATGCTTTTGTGCGTGTGAGCGCTTTTTTGAGTCTTGAAACTTTGACAGCAGAAATCTGCTGTCAAAGTTTAATTAGGCATACCTTGGTATCTATTTTTCAATAGGTTTAGATTTTGACGTAATCCTTTATGTTCGTCACTTCTACCACCCATGTTTGAAAGAAAAACATTAAAATGTAAGTGTTATATGTGGAATTTCAGGAAAGTTCGTTTCTCTCCCCGTTTCCTTAGTCTCTGACATTTGTTCACCCACATGTTCACTGATTTAGAAAAATTCTCTGACCAGCAAGAAAATTGTAAACTGATTGTATTTTGAAATGCTATTTCAAAACTGCTTAGCATTTTATCGAGAAATGTCACCACGCATCATTTTGAGTATCTTAGATACAAACAAAATACCTAGTTTTATCTTTGCTATACTTCCTCTCCTGCAAATGTCTGTGAAATACTATATACAGTTGTATTCCAATCGATTGCATCACGTTTTTCATCAAACACGTTTGAGGTGAAGGAGAGGAAGAAACACTTTTGAGGGATCCATTAGTTGCAAATGCTGAACATTGCATCTTTCAACAATGAAAACGTCCTTGCAGGCCAGTTCTTGGTAGTGTAATGATTTGCATTATCATGACTGTGCCAAAGACAAAGAACACGTTTTGCACCTTCCATTCGTAGTCCCTTTAGAGAAATGGTCTCCAGAAATATTTTAGTTAAATTCGTCTCGTTCATACTCACTGCATATACGACAGGTACAGAAGACTTTTCTCTATAAATAGACTATTTATGTCAATACAGAAAGTAAAAAAATATATCAAGAATGGAACTGAATCCAAAGGTCTCTTCCGAGTTATATTGGTCAAGTCCTTTAGTAACTTCTGGTTTTGATCTTAACCCTAACAGCTAAGCTTTTTTCGTTATCAGAACTAAATCCTTAATAAGGTTATTTCGTCTTTTGTAATGTATTAATTGTGGCTTACCATTCATATTAGACTTATGCACAATAAAAGCTGTTACTGATCTCCACAAGTTCACCAAGCGTGACATGACAGACTATCGAAAGGGTTCAATTTGAACTTTTTATTTCATGAAGAAGATTCGAAGATAGAGTTCAATTATTTATTACTATTTATTGGAATATCTAGAAAATTCATAACTTTATGGACTCTGTGCAAGCAAGAGGTATAGGAATTTTGTTGTGTCGTATCTTTCAAAACATACCTCAGACAAAGTGTAGAACTCATGATGTAGTATAGGTCCTAAATAGCAGCAGAATGGGGATAAAACAGTGGGAAAGAATGAAGTTTTATTGATAGTTAAAATTGACAATTGAGGGAGTTAAGGGAGTTTCATCAACTGACTTTGACACATTTGTTTAACTGCTATATTTTTAACGATTCTCTCATTCTTATTTTGTTAGGCAGTCGCAAGATAACAGCATTTACATAATCTCCTACAGCCTTTTTGACTCCACCGTATTTCACTTTGGAGATTTTCTTGTTAACATTTAAGTGGAATTTGGATTAAATCTAAATATATCTGTATTTTCACTTATTACTTGGGATAAAGGGTGACTTTACTAATCCCTCAGATAAAAATAAGAACACAAAAGATTTCTTTAACAAACAATCGCTATCTCCTTCATATAATCACTCGGATTGACCAATCGTACTCGTATTAACCTAACACCTTGAGTTAACGGCCCTTTCATTTTGCTTTTAAAAATTGCTACTTTTTTCTGACTAATCAAAACTAGAAAGGAGTATTTATAGCAATTATTATCCAAGGTGTTGATAGTTAAGGGAGGCAAAAATGTTTTTACATTAAAAATTCAGCAAGCGACTGCATAAACTGGTAGTGATGTAGTGTAAAGCTTTGACATTTAGTATTATAAAGAAGCTGGTGACTCATTTTAGATAATTCTGGGTAATTTTTGCCGTACTTTAAGTCATAACAATAATAAACAGGTGTTTGCTATTAGTTTGAAAAATGATTTGATAAACATTTGTGCTTGTCCATTAACTATTATCTGAGGGGATATCAGTGTAATAAACCTCGCTGGTAGTGCTTTCAGTCTCCCTTTAAAATGCCTGGTGATTTACCAAAATGTATTAGTGAATAATCGCAGGTTTTTTAAAAGAGAGAAAGTACTTTTTTGGCAGATAACTTTAACATTGATCAGGAAAATATATTCGTCAGATTCCCATCTGCGATTTTAGTGTAAAATTAAAATATTTATTTGAGATATATTTTCACTTGTGTTTAAACTATCTTTAAAGCTGCAACTGAATCTCTAGGAACTGTATCTCCTGGTTTAGAACTGGAAAATTTGTTTTTTAGCAGCGTTCTTTAATTGCTATTACTAACAGGCCCTTGAAGAAATTGCTGTTTGTTGCAGGATAAAAATGTGTCAGGGAAAAAATATGTCGTACATATTTTCATCCACATCCACAGGGTGACTAAACACTTCAATACCTAGGTATCACACACTCAAAATACAACTTCGCAGTACTAAACAGCTTCAAAAGTAAGTATTTTGGGGGCTTTGATCAGCCTATTTGAGAAGGAAGTTCTAATCACTGAAAAGAGCACCGTAGTGCTGTACATCCCTTGGGCACAGTTGGTGATAATTAGAAGAAACCCCCCAAAATACCAGCACATTCAGTTTGATATGGGGACAGCTATAAAATTTTGATAATAAATATATTTATCATAGTATTTTTAAAAATGCCCTTAAAATTTTTCCCACGGCTAGGTGTGGCTAAGTAGAAATATAATTTTGTGTGTTTCTTTTATCGGAAAAAATCAAAGAAAGAGATTGAAACACCGATTCATGGTTGATGTTTTATGAAAATCATTCAACATTGTGTACCATGAATTTTAAGGAGAGGTTATGTTTAAATAATATCTTCAATATTTAATGGAGATTCTTAGTAGTGGTAACCAGGAGTTTGAATTTGACTTATTAAAATCAACAGAGGCTCTGATACTGAAAATGGCTTAGTTATTCGTGGGTGTTTCTACTTTCTTTTTCTGGAACGAAAGTTGGAGATTATAGTGACCCAAGACCTACTAATATTAGTCACATAAATGAAGCCACTAATTTTCATATCTCGATTGATTTACTTCTTAAGTCTTCTAATATAAGCTCTCTAATTTTAGCTTTATTGCTTTTACCATCAGTTTTCCTTGTCATTACGAGATGCTGTATATTGTCTGAAAAATCTTTCCTTTTTATTATGTATTGGATTTAACAATACTCCTTTATTACTGGCAGTGCCCTATTTGATGACCTATGGTTATGTCTTTAAAACTGCATTTCAGTTGCTTTGAAATTATCAATAGCACTTTCTTTAGTGCTCTGATTTTTCTAGCATTTCTCAGCATTGACACGATCTAACAGCTCGAAACTCGGATATAGGGCTTTGTTAGTTGTTTTCCGTGCGTTTAAACTGCCATATACTAGCTGTTTCCATGATGTTAAGAGCATATATACAAAACTTTAACTTGACTTGTGTGTTTTAAAACACGTTTACTTATCACTGTGATAGTCTAGAAGGAACTTCTCTTGAACCCTTTGTTTCTGCCATGTATTTAATTTGATTATCAATTGCATGCTTCTCACGTCTGTTCCAATTTAGCACTTTCGTAGGGCCTTTGTTAGCAATTTAGAGGGGTTCGTTGATACGATTTAATCAAGCCAACTGTACATTTTATCATAAACCATTTTCTACAGTCATAAGAAAACGGCAGTGCTCCACAAGCCAAATTTTGAGGATAAACAAGCCATGTCTTTTACACAATTTGATGCATAGGACCTCTCATTGAGGCTCAAAAGCAAGGCGTAACCCGCCCACTGTGTATCCATCGCGTATGTTTTTCACTTTAACATTGAGATTGTCTATAATTCGTACCAAATTAGATTTGTGTTGCTTCTCGCCCAATGGGGAAGAATCGTCAATTTTTTCAACCATCGTCAACTCTGCCTGATGTTAATGAATAAAGGTGAATGATGGTATTGTTAAAAAAACAGCACCTTTTACCTTAGTGACGGCTCTCCAAGTTCTGTGAGTGACCTGTTGTAGATATTTCTCTGTTCTACAGCTTATCATTGACACCAGTGGATATCACTATGAATTTATCACTTTAGCTGTTGGGTCTTTTTCTGTCTTCAAAGAATATCTCCTGTTCAATGTAAGATAATTATTCTGTTTGTCATAAATTCATGTAAGGGTTGTAAACCAACCTTTTCACTCCCGAAAAGTCTTCCGGTTGTAGAATTTAACATGTAGATTCTGGGATGAATTTTAAATATTTGTTTAAATTTTATTGGACAGGATTTTCTAGGTGGAAGTATTTTGTCTATTTTTTCTCTTTTTTTTATTGTCCCCATGTTTCTTTGAGAAGTTATGGATGACCTTTTATCAGATTATTTTAAATGTGCAGGAAGCTTTATATAAAACGTATGTAATGCTTAAGTGCTAAGGGAGAAATTTCTGAAGAGTGTCTTCTGAATGAATATAAACTCAAAACTCAACTTTAATAAAATTAGTGTCTTTATAATTAAATCACCATGAGCATTATTTCATTGAAAAAAATAAAAAAAACTGAAATAGAAGGAAAACGATGTCTAAAACCAGGACAATATCAACTAAAAATGAAATTTTAAATGAGGAGTTATTGATAGACTTCAGTGTTCTTGCATGTGCTTTTAAAATGAATTTGTTCTTATATATATATATATATTCCCATGTTATTCTATTTATATTATTTTAGTTCTATTTATTTTATTTAATACTCTTTCTCACATATGAAAGGAGATCAACTATCTTTATTATTACTTCTTACAAAAGGCTGAATTTTTCTTTTCTTTTTCTTCCATACTTAAAAAAATATTATCTCATTTGTTTTAAAGACTTTCTATTCATAGATCTAATGTGTACAAAATTTAAAATGTATGAGTAATATGGTAGTATATATACATATACCTATATATACTTATATATACTATATATACACACATATATATTTATATATATAAATTAGGTCTTCATAAAAAGTCTCTAAAACAAATAAGATAATCGTTTTAACAAGTAGTTGCATAATTTGTGCAAATACTATTACTAACCTTACTGAGAGCACAAACTCTTGATAAAATTAGTTCAAATTTAGTATTATTTTTAGATGATTAAGAAGGCAGCATAGAACTAGCGTTTAGGGACTTGCCTTTCACACTTTGTTTCACACACTTAACTTTATTATTACTGTTATGTTTGCATTTCCATGGAAACAAAATGAATGCATAAGTCTTTAGGTACCAAGGGAGTAAAAATCTTAAAAAACAATACTTTTTCAACATTTTTTGAAGAGGCTTAGATTTGAAAATATGACTTTTTATTCTTTAAGATCTTATCATGTAACCCTTCTAGAGTTAGTGTTTTAATAAAACTCAGGTGATAGTGCTACTCCATTACCTCTCTTCTTTGTGATAAATGCAATGCATCATAGTTAGTAGCTCCAGTCGCACCATTTATCAAAAACACGCCAGCCCACTATAATCACAGGGTTTAATTAGTCAGTCTGTTAATGTAGTATGCCGAAGCGATGGTTTTTCACTTCTCTTTTCAATTTTTCTTGTGACAGTTTTAATTAAAACAGTTGCCTCAGTACCTGGTAGACCTGGAATTCTCAGGGGCTGCAAAGCATCTTTGTGTCCAAGACAGACTCGATATCCTAGAGTAAAGACTAGAGATGGAGTTTTTCTTGTTTCAGACTGGACCGGAAAAACTTTAAAATATAAAAATACTCTCTCATTAGCTTCCAGTAATATCAGAGGTCTTCGTTCCAATATTTTTTGGAGTGAAGGCTGTTCTTCATTCTGACTCAAATGCTTTGCATTGTGCTACAAGCCCCTAAAACAGTATTAGGAATAGAAAACCTTATGTTGATGATATTTTATCTTTGTTTCGATAAGTTTCGATTTCGAACTCTTTAATTTCATGAAAATAATGGGATATTTAGAATGGAGGTTTATTTTCAAAAGTAGAAGTAACAATATAATTTTTTAACAGCTAGCTTATAATGAGCTTTCATTTTTACTACAGCAATTCAAGTATATGATACTGTATATCTCCTTTTCACTAAAAATAATCTTACACTTTTAGGGAATTAACTTTTGTCAAATGTTGAGAACAACTATAGTTTAGAACAACGTTTTGCAAGGGATGATTGGAAAGGCTAAGTAATGAGAATCAAAGTGATGAAGAAAACGGAATCCATACAGAAATTTGCATGCTATTTGCTTCATATTCAGTGGGATAAACAGGATCGTCATCAAACAAATGATAATAACGAAAAATTGGTAGAAAAAGCACTGAAAGTGGGAACATTGTACTAAGCGGGGAAACTATATAGCATTAAATAAAGTGAATACACTGGATTTCAGCCAAAGGCACTGGATAGGTTGAAGGTCCCTTCAATAGCAGATAATCTTACAACAGGCTGTTGAAGTATTTCAAAACACTAAACATGAAGCCTGCCTTTGGATCTTGCTCTTTTTTCTCTATAGAAATATTTAGATTGATGACAATTAGTTGTCATTCTAATATCATTATATGCATTTAGTTTTTATTTTCATAAATTGTTTTTTTAAAATAAAGACAAAAAATAATATCTGGTATTTGATAAAACTGGAATTTGAAGTAATACGATTTCAAACTAAAACATAGGAGTAAAATTTTGATGGTCCAGTGCTACAAAAAAAATAAACAAAAAAAAAGAAAGGCAAATTTCTGGTATATTGGGGTTTATTTTGGTAAAAAGTAACCCAGACTTGCTGTTGTATTCAAAAACTCATTTAACATTTCTTATATCCAACTACATTAATTTACTATGACCTGAAAGCTTTATTTCCTGCATTGAATAACTATAAATCATGGTAGAGATTTTTCTAAATAAAANTTTAAAATAAAGACAAAAAATAATATCTGGTATTTGATAAAACTGCAATTTGAAGTAATACGATTTCAAACTAAAACATAGGAGTAAAATTTTGATGGTCCAGTGCTACAAAAAAAATAAACAAAAAAAAAGAAAGGCAAATTTCTGGTATATTGGGGTTTATTTTGGTAAAAAGTAACCCAGACTTGCTGTTGTATTCAAAAACTCATTTAACATTTCTTATATCCAACTACATTAATTTACTATGACCTGAAAGCTTTATTTCCTGCATTGAATAACTATAAATCATGGTAGAGATTTTTCTAAATAAAAACTATGACTCTTATATCTGATTAAATAAAGAGAAGGACAAAGATTCATCCCTTGATTCAAACCCTAAATATATAGCTGTATAAAACAACTAGTGCTCGCTACTACTACGTGAGCTATCTTTATTGTTGTTTTTTTGGAATTGGCGTATGACAAGCTTTTTATTCTTTGCCTTTTTCCTGATTTTCTCTTCTCTTCTTCTTTATTTTCATCTCTAATTAACTTTGTTTTTTTAGTGTCAATGTTTCAGACTAAACCCTTTTATTCTCCTTAGTCTTCTACATCTCAACCAACAATCTTCTCTCTTTAATTTATATGTTATTCGGTACCCTCTTTCTCTTTGTTCTTAAATTCCTGTTTTCATCACACTTTAGCAACAAAGTGATGCAAACCAAGATTAAGCACTCAATATACTAATTTCAGAGAGGCAATCCAACAATTTTTTTTCACAATAGCAACCAAATAATTTAATCAAGAAACCAAGCTAACTATTATTTGTAAATGTTTACTTCGCACTCACAAGGTACAGGTTTTTTTGTTTTTTTATATCTTTTTGCATTTACAAAAATGCATAAAGATATAAAGAAAACATCTGTTAGGATGCAAATGGTAACTCGTTAAGGATCTTGTTGAATAAGGGATCAGCAAAAATACCTAACATACCGCTAAAAAATACATTAGGCAGAAAACGTATTGTTAAAGCAGCAGGAAGATATATTCTTGTCAATTCTAGTTGTTTTGCAAAGAGAACAAGTGGTCTTAGAGAAGAATAAAGTTAATGATCGGAAGCAGATGCACAAAATGGACCTTCTCTTTTCTTGGCAAACAGCTATTTCTCTCTTTACTTATGCAACAGAAGAAATTTTTAAAGACTTACAGTTGGAATTTAAGGGTATCTATCAATAATGAAGTATTTTAGGAAATATGGGATATTTTGGAGACATCAGAAAACAGCCAAATGCTCTCTGATTATATATTTTACTTTTATCTTGTTAACTTTTATTTTTTACCCAAAAGTTAAAGTATTTCCCTTCATTATTAACATAAGCTCTTTCTATTTTTTTAAATATATATTTCTTTTTCACGCTTTTTTTTTAGTTGTTCAGAAACATATAAAGAGTAATCCCACTAAGTATAATTTTTTATCTTTTCGTGCTGAAATTGTCTAGCATTGACTACCTTATAATAAGACTGGCTCAACATTACACTTTAAGAAAACCCCCTTTTTTAGATAAAATTTTGCTATTTTGAAATATTTTAAAGCAAGTTTAAAAAATGTGTCTTTTTCTATGCTTATTCGTTGTCGCAGGGTTGAAAAACTACCAAATTGTTTAAATTTAGTTACTTGCTCAATAGCAATTATATTGATCTTCACTTCGGAATCTGAATTTTCCCTTTTATTTACCCCCATTCGTTATTTTTCTTGCAGTTGATTGACAATCCAAGCTTTTTACTCACCCTCGTAACAATGCTTAAGAGCTTTAGGAGTATGTCCTGAAATTCTGTCACTTGCACTACATCGTCTGCATGCCTTAAATTGTTTATGGTATTTCCATCATTTACGAAACTACTGAGATCTGTTAAGTTTCGTAATATCATTTTTCTCTTCAAGATGTCCTGGGGAAACAAACATCCTCACAGTACCCTTTTTTTAGGCTTTCTGTAATCCATCAAGATTCCCTACTCTCTTGCAAATTGTTTGTTTCCAACAGAGGTTACGAACGAGGCAAAGGTCATTTCCTTAAAATTAAAGAACAATAGAAGTTTACATAGTGCCCTTTGTTTTTCATGATCTAAGACTTTTATATTCATTCAAACTTCGACCCTTTGACATACAACTTCAGCCTCCTTAATGACAGCCTTTTTTAAGGACACTTTATAAGTCCTAGTAGATAAAACTTAACTGAATGAACTTTTTACATACATAAAATGTAAACTTTATCCAGTAACAGAGGATAATTTCAACTCCCAGAAGACTTTAGCTGAATTACAAGTTTGTTTCAGTTGCTGACATTTAATGACCTGTCAAAAGCGAAGTTGTTCTTTGTGTGACAAGGCTCAATTGGCTTAAGTAAACAGTTGGCATAACACAAATAAGACCGCTTCAATTTTACAAATTAATATTTAACTATCAAATATTAGTATTAATGAAACTTTTTTAAAAGACTGTTTTGCAGAACACTGTTTAAGAAAATCTGTGACTCATATTAGTCCTAAGAAAGATGTAATTTCAACCTCGGTGAAAAACAAGTGCAAGAGAAATGTTGTGTGTTCAAAATTACAACATCTATCGGGCCCACGTCTTATGCTCAAGGGAGACATACCATACAGGTTTGGAACATGATATTTACCCACAAGCTTACCAGAAGTAGAACACAGAAATACAATTATAAAGTATCATGCAACAGTTAATTTATTTTGTTTAATAAATCTATCATATCAATATAAGAGCAAAGTCCATTTAAATGTCTCTATAAAATTAGCATACTCAGAAGCGAAGAAGCTCCTAAAACCCTACACTAAGGAAATTATGTGAAAATGAGTTTCCTGAATCAAACCATCCTGAGTCAGCATTTGATTGACTGGGGGTCTGCCACAACAGTGTATGAGATATGATATAGTATAAATATGATGTGATAACTGAGAAACGAATCCTTTGGACTAACTGGTCGGCAGTTTGCATTTTAAGTCATTCTATACTTTGGGATTTAAATTTTTGGGGCACTCTATTTTTTAGGTTAGAATTTTGAGTCATTCTATTTTGGGGGTATTTGTAATTTGTTCTAGAACGAGCATTCCTGTCAAAGAAATGCCTGTGTGTCCCCCTAGGATCTTTTTGTTCACCCACGTTATTGAGTAATGGTAGCTTTCCTCTTGTATTATCAATAAACAGCTCATTGATGTATTCATCTCATAGTTACTTTTTCCTTTTTGACAATTATTTTTTCTACTTTTGATTTGTCAGCCCAGCTGATGAGCAAGCTCTATAAACAGCTAACGCAATTCTGGACTTCCATTGACTTTGTGAAAGCCATAGATATACAAACTTCATCATGTCATGAACCATTTACCTTTTTTGAAGCTACATTTTGAGAGACACATTTACCATAGTCAAACCACTAAAGTGACTAAGAACAGCACTATAATATTTGAAAAGTACCGACCTCCTTGGTGATAGAGATAAAGTTGTGTTAGAAGTGGTGTCATACTTTTTTCGTTTTTGTTGTGTTTCTTTGATAACGAAAGCCATATTTCTAAAAAAGACTAGTACATAATATACTCCTTATGTGATTGGGTACTGTAGGTAATAGATTGTTTCTTTTATTTTCCATGTTGTTGTATTGATTTTCTTTTCTATGACCTTTATTTTCTCAGTCAAAGATGTGATCTTGTAATCAACAATGTTCCACTATTACATGACTCTCAATATTACCTTTTCGAACATTTCTCTTGTGCTCCCTTCCAATTTGAGCTAAAAATCATTGATTAATTAATGTAGCAGCAAGACAGTCCCTAAAATGCGGTTTATAAACTATAATGTTACGCTGTTTAGGTGGGACTGGGCTCATTAGTTCTGACAATGTCAGAACACTGAATAATGTGTTGTTAAAGGGTATGTCTTAGATACTCACCGATAAAGGACAGACCTATTGGTTCCAGGACCTCCCAATCTTCCTCATAATTGGTTCCAGTAGATCTGTGTAAGGATCTCCGAATATCCCTATAGTTAAAAGCACTGGATAAGAGAACCTTCTGAAGGTGCCTTTACTCCTTTCTAAGCTACCGTGGGTTTGAAATAGTACTTTTCGCTCTTCCAAACAGAGTGGTGATGACATTAGTGCTGGCTGAGGTTGCATCGTATGATATATTATTGAGGTAGTGTTTAGTGTGAGCTGCTCTTCTGTATACTAGGGAATTAAGAAAACTAGCTGTACTTCCTGTCCTTTCTCTACGGTGAATATGTTTGAGTTTAGGACTTTGCTATTCCCAAAAAAAACTTGTAGATGATTTTCTAAAAAGAAATTTAACTAAAATTTAACTAAAATTTTTCATAATATTTCTCTGCACAGTGTAGATCCTAAAACTTGGAAACTTATATAGATCTTAGTAGAGATAAAATTTCTTAAAAGCAAGTTTTAGACATTTTTCCCGTTGCCATAGAAACCAATTTCTACTTTACATTTTATTTTCAGACTTTTAAAGTTTATATTACGTTTGTCTTGAATATTAAAAATATTATTTGTGAGACCACAATTCACTAAAATAAATCTTGTCCTAGTTACCTACTTTAATTGATGTGTGGAAGGTATATATATATATANTTTAACTAAAATTTAACTAAAATTTTTCATAATATTTCTCTGCACAGTGTAGATCCTAAAACTTGGAAACTTATATAGACCTTAGTAGAGATAAAATTTCTTAAAAGCAAGTTTTAGACATTTTCCCCGTTGCCATAGAAACCAATTTCTACTTTACATTTTATTTTCAGACTTTTAAAGTTTATATTACGTTTGTCTTGAATATTAAAAATATTATTTGTGAGACCACAATTCACTAAAATAAATCTTGTCCTAGTTACCTACTTTAATTGATGTGTGGAAGGTATATATATATATATATATATATATATATATATATATATATATATATATATATATATATGTGTGTGTGTGTGTGTGTGTGTGTGCGTGTGTAATTATAATTGCATCGTATTCACTCTTCAAACCATTACTAATCTTTCCAAGATGCAATTTTAGATTTCATTTCGTAGGGAGTCTCAGACTAATCGAATTTATCGAAAACCAAAAGATTTCCTTCATATTTTATTCATATTATCAGGTGCTGCCACAAATTGGTGACAGTACCAAATTACTGTTATTAGTTTCATTACAAGTCTTTTCAGGAAAATTTCTGTTTAGTAAGGTTCTACTAATACAGAATATTGAAATATAGAATTTTCTGCTTTGTATATAGCAAATAGTAACTCAAAACAACAGAAGAAAATTGACCTTTGCTACATCGTCTGTACAAAATTTATTTTCTGAAATTTGTGTCGGCGTTATTACACAGGCTTAAGGTAGCTTATTTGAAACGAGGATCAAAATATGAAAATGAGGTTAGAAAAAAATTTAGACATTGTTGAAGCATTTACCCACATGTTAATTACATTGGTTTGATTGAAATAATTGTCAGCAGAGGCTGTAAGAAATCATAGAAATAAATCTCAATTAAGGGCTACTGGATTAAGAGGATTTATTTTAACTAACGTGGTGATAGGTGGGGTCCTTTATGTAGAAAATGATCTTTTTAAATATACTATCAAACTAAACCAAAACCTGAGTCTAAACGTTCTGAAAGGCTTTAACAAAAATTGATATTTCCACTGTTGTGATTGTGATTTTTAGAGCCATGCAATTGGGTAATACAAATGTTAAATATCCCATGAATAGTTGGAATAAGTTGAATGTTATTTAAAAATGTTCAAATTGTTACCAAATAAATTTAAATCAACGTGAACATATCGAAGTGAGAAGCTAAAATGACTAATTGCCTATTAACTTAATGCGGTTTATGGGGTTCCAGAGATTTAACGTCAAGTTAATTTTTTTACTTTGATAATGGAATGTAATTATTGAAAAAAATGAAAACAATTGGAGGAAACAACACTTAGGCAAAAACAGGCGACTAAAGTGTAGTAGACTATAGCAATTACATCCAACTAATGTTAGAACTAATATCAGAAACAAACGCAATTAGTTTCACAGTTTAGAAAATTATCATTAGTCACTTGACGCATAATTTATAATTATCAATTACGTTTGTAAATTCAGTTTAAATTGAATTAAAAGGTTAATGATGTTGATATAATTTATCTGCTAAATTCTAAGAAAGAGATGATCCAGAGTTAGTTGGTTGGTGTAAAATATCCCTTGACACAGGTCAACTGATTTTCAGTAAAAAATATTTTTCAATGCTTGGTAGACCCGATGCTAATATTTTTGGGGTTATGACAAAGGAAGTAACAGCTGGTGGTTCACAAAAATAGGCACGGTGATCACCTTACGCTGGAACTGAATCGTCATCATTATCTATATCTCTTTGGTTCTTCTTTTTCTTGACGGTTTAAGTATAGCTATGGTTTCACTACTCTGATCAACTTTCACAATCTTGTATTTGACAACCCTACAGTTTAGATCTGGTAGCATACAAACAAAATATTGTATTATAGTAACACATGTTTCTTAATACACTTTGTGATAAGATATGTGGGCTGTAATAAAAAGTAATAAAATGGTTTCAAAAATCCTTTCATTTTCCGCAATATTCTTCTCCCAATAAATCCTAGCGTAGAGAGTGGTCCAAAATCTTAATCAGATAAGATCAATCCTAAATCGTAGCATGTGAAATTTTAATAGCAAGTTATTAAATTAAACTAGTGAATCTAAAAACCTACATTTTTGTTACGTTATCTTTACATGTTAACTTCCCTGCCACGTTGCAATATATTACATCACCATATCGATGTTAATAAAAATATTATCCTTGTGAGACAAGCTTTAAAATATTATGGGATATTAAAACAATAATGTTTGATAGTGAAAGCAGATGGAACCACCTTTAAAGTAATTAAATAAAAAACATTTTTCATATAACTCATATTTGTGTTGCTATTGTAGCTAAATAATACAACTGTCATTTTTTCATCGCTATAGTCGCTGTAATTTTCATTTAATTACTATTAAGTTTTTGTCTATCCTGTTAAAGAGTTTCGCGCTTGATGGTTTGCATGCTATTTATTGTGACAGCTTACTTCTTTTTTGTTAGTTTCATATCGTGTTTCCGGTACCAAATTTTTAGTGTACAGTCACGAACAAAAGTTTAAGACCAAACACTGAAAATAGCGGCAATTTGGGTATTGCATCAGACTCCATCAGCCAGTTGTTCTGATTGGATCATATCAACTGTTTTAATTTTAGTTGTTCCTTTGAATGTTTTCTTAGCTGGTGTCAACACGTCGTTCTGATTTTTGCCGATTTTTTTCAATTTGGAGAATAGCCGAAATGGGGCGAAAAAAAGGTCCCTGGTGGCATTCATAGGGCTCAACTCGTAGCCCTACACAGTCAAGAGTTGACGGAATGCAGCATTGCAAAGAAATTGAGTGTCAGCAAGTCAGTCAAGCATCAGGCGATGGTCAAGTACAAAGAATTAGGAATCTATGAGTATCGGAAGAGAAGTGGAAGATATAGAAGCACCACCAAGCACTACGACATCTTGATGAAATGGATGGTCGTCAGGTCTTTAACACGTTTCATGAAAAAGAGCATCGCAGAACGGCTGCGGTGAGGATCCAAAGTGAGTCACATGACAGTTTCTCATCGTTTATCGAAAGAGTTTCAGTTGAAATCCTACAAACCGGCAAGAAAACCAAGGCTTACAGCTACGATGAAAGCCAAGCACCTGGCATTCGCATTGAAACGCCGCCACTGAACGACAACACAGTAGGGTAGGGTATTATTCTTAGACGATTCTACCCTTCAATAGTTCACATTGCGCAAGCGCCACGTCAGGAGACCAGCTGGCAAGCGAAATGACAATGAAATATCCCCCAAGTCAGATGATTAAGGGGGCAATGTCTAAGAACGGGGTCGGTGGTCTCTACTTTTTGACCCTAGAAACCACTATGAATGGACCGAACTTGTTGTCAGACAAACTCAAACTTCACATTGAAGTCCATACCTGCAATATTGTCATGCAGGATGGAGTACCATGCCACCGTTCCAAATTTGTAACCACGGTTCTGGCTGTGAACAAAGTCAAAGTGCTCGAGTGGCTGGGAAATAGCCCTGACCTCAATCCAATTAAAAATTTGCGGGCGGAATTGAAGGATAAAGTGTCGGAACAACAACCGTCAAGTGCTCCAGAGTTGACTGGAGTGATAAAGGAAGTTGGCTCAAACAAATTTCGACGGAATATTGCCAAAGTTTAATAGACAACATGCCGAGGCGCATGGAGGCTGTAATCAGAAACAAGGGAGGACATACAATATATTGAATTTTGGACAATTGAATGATCATGGATAGCAAAGTTGCATTTAGTGGCATATTTTTCGTGCTCTATGAAGATTTTATGAGAAATAAAAGTAATTGTCCGGCGATGATAATAACATTTTCTTGAAATTTTGAGCTTTGTTCATGAATGTACATTTGCACCTTGCGAGATAAACTGGCACACCCATATCCGGATATAAACTAACACTGCATGTTAATGTTTTTGACAATTTAGATTACCTCGATTAGGATCACGAGTTTTTATATGATAGATAAATATTTATTTCATGAATCTAAAAATAGTTGGTAAATGTCTTTATATGGGTTGTACATGCTTTGTAAGACAGAGTTTGAAGGAATTATGAGAAGAAGGGTCACAGAGAGGACTTCTGTGTTGAAATGAATTGATAACAAATTGATGTTATGACCCTAAGTTTATATCGAAGAGAAAAAGAGGAAACTAGGATATCTACAGGTAATGCCAGTACGAATTAATGGAGAGTGTGTTTTTCAACAAGTCAGAAGATTGAAAGACAAGCCCGGAAGGGTAAAAGCAAAACTGCCTAAACTTGAAGTCAAAAGGTTTAATTGGAAAAATATCTGACTAGCAAAAATTTTCGGATTGTTTCGAAATCACTACAAACCATCTTGTTTGGTTAGTTGACATCGATAACTTCAAATATTTGCAAAGCTCTTTGGATGCTCCTGAATGAAATGCAATTTGGTAACCCACAATAAACTCCAAATATCAAGCTTCTCTTGAAATTTTTAAGAATATGATGACAAGATCTAGTTAGATTTAATGGGCACGTAAAAATGGAATGATAGTTTGGTCGCATGTCTATAACAAGAAAATTGCTACACTACTTCAAACCTTGCAGGAAAAATTCGAACCCTTAGCAACCTTAAGGCTCTCTGTGTTGACAAAGATTTTTATTCTTTTGTTGTTGGTCCTGTCTTGATGGGAAAGCATCCAAAGTCAGTGAGAATGAATATGATTGGATTTGAGAAGAAATAATTTGGCTCGAGGATCAACGAACTAATCAAGATATCTGAGAAAAAATTGGAAATAAAGGAGACACATATGCTTTCACACTTTGAAAGACAGCATTCTGGCGAGTGAAACATGAGGCAAAATCACTGATTACCCTCTTCTTGTTTGTGTAAGAGCAAGATGGATGCTTGTTTGCAATAACAAACTTAGGTTTGAAGAATGTAAAGAAGTAAACATTGACAATCGTAAAAACATTTTATGAGGTTTGCTAAATGTTTCTAATGTTTACATTCAGGTCATTGAGTTTTTTTCACATAGGTCTAAACATGGGCCTAACTTCAGATTAATTTAGGCCCATGTGAACAAGTGCTAGATCAAGTAGGCAAGGGACCACAGCAGAAAAATGTGTTTACCCTTAATGCTCCTGTGACATCTTCGGTAGGTAACTACTCTGGCCCACGAGAAAGAATGACCTTTTACACTTGGCTTACATAAACAGAAAGATGGAAAACTGAGCAAGACTGATTTTTGATAGTGATAGTAGGAAGAAATATTTTACTTTTAACACTGTCAGTTTGCTAGATTTAAGGACAGTGAGAAAAGAGTTAGAGGGAACATAGACATGTGGTAGCAAGGAATCAGAAATTTAAATCCAAAATTTGTGTAAAATTTACGGTTGCTTCATTACACAAAGATAAGAGAGGAATGTTTATAAACTACGGTATCTCGATTCATTTGAAGTCAGAATAGGAAATATGGTAAAAGATCATTTAATTTTTAAATATTACTTTAACAGGTAGTAGGCATTTAATAAGTTTGGTTAAAGAATGGGCAGGGTTTAGCTTATTTGAAGCACGCAAACAGTCAGAAATGGTTGGAAGGTCAACATGGGAGCAAATGGAAGCAAAGTAGTTGTCTCATCTTTTACTTCAAGCTGTTTCCAGTAAAATGTAGAGATAGCGATTTTATCTGACACATATTGCAAGGACAGGAAAACTGGAGTTTCACTTAAAATTTGCTTGTAAAAGTGTCCGTTTTATGTTTAATATTCTTTTAAGATTTAAATTAAACATATTTGCGTTAACAAGAGATCTAGAAAAAGCAACAATGAACATTGAGGTGAATCCTGAGAATAAAGCACGTTTGATATTTTTTTCATCTGATCTGCAAGCTCTAATTAGAGCCTGACAACCAACTTACAAATGTTATTTTAATGGCTAAAGAAGTTATAAAATACACACACCCAACTTCAAGTAAAAGATATTATATTTTTAAAAAGATTTTGAAATTAAGGAATTTTGATGCAGCTCCTATTTTAGAATTACTGGAGAGGATCCTGGAGACACATGGCCACGATATCTTAAACTTAAAAGCGATTTAGTACTTTCAACATAACTAATTGCCATTAAATTTTCGTTAGCCTCCGAATGTGAGACCGTAAAATCCTTTTAGATAAGATGCTGACAGGAAAATAACTCTAATCTCCATTAGATTTGTTTATCATATTCAATTAATACGCCATTCTGCTTTTATTATTAACATTCGCAAGTTCTCATTCTCGTTTTCTCGAAAGCCACAGAGAGACAGACAGACAGATAGATAGAGAGGCGTAAAAACAGAATTTAGGGTTTTATCAATATAGAAGTATTCGGTATCTACAATAACCAAAGTATATTCTTTTGATTAAGGAAAGTAAAGGTGACTAAAATCGATTATTGTCTGGTCTGCCATTCTAATATTTTTTGTTTTGTTCCCAAAATGAATGTCGCTGATTAGAGGGACTCCTTTTAACAATTTTAGAACATTGTCAATAGGTTTAATCTTGATTAGGGAGCTCAGAAAATTGACAACAGGAGATGTGTAGACGTACTAGTATTTTTGTGTGACTTCAAGTTATTTAAACTGAAGAAAGATTTGCACTGCTCCCTTTTGGTATTTCTGTTGTTAATCAAACCATATTCAAGTTTGTTACTGTTAACGTAGGAGTTAAATTTGTAAAAGATTCATAGTAGAGTCATATTTAAAGTCTTGTGAAAAAGAGCACAAAGTTATGATGTACGTAACGTTTCTAAGATGCAAGATTGATCTGTTATGTTCTTGTACTTAGCTGGAGTGGTGAATTGCGAGGGCTTGCGCGTGTATGTGTGCGTGTGTGTGAGAGAGAGACACAGAGAGAGAGACACACACAGAGAGAGACAGAGAGAGAGAGGGCCAGATAAGGAGAAAGAGAACAAAATAAATTTTATTGAGGATGAAACTAAAGGCTATTTTTTCATTGATTGCTATTCTCAGTTCCACATTTTCTTGTAATGGCCTCACAAGCTTATTTGTTAAACTCCATTACTTTTGCCGATAAACTATTCAAAATTTGCAATATCTTTATCCAGCCTTACTGGAAGATGACTATCTTCAACTTTTTTTTAAACAAAAAATATCGTTGTAAATCGAATGAGCTACTAAAATTGTTAATTTTAACTGTGATAGGAAGAGATAAAGGAACACATGCAGGCACATTCATTATTGATTTTAACAGTTCTGCTTATTAGACTGACAGTGATATCTTTTTCTATTGCAAGTTGCTTATCTTTATGCTTTTCTATGCAATAAGAACTGATTCACGTATTTGTATTACATAACTTAGATTTCCTTATGCAGCAAATTACCAATCCATAAAAAGGATAAAGGAGGTAATTAAGTATGAAAATACCTTTCATCTTCATTTTTTACCTTTGCAAACAATAAAGGAGCTCCAGTCCTCTTTTCTCTCTGCTCAAATTATTTTTTATTTTACTTGCTCCCTTTCTTTATTAATATTTCCACAAACATTATCTCAAGCATACTGTGAAAAAGAATATACGATTATCTGAAAGATGACATAATTTAACATTTAGTTCTGCCATAGCAGAAATCTGCGTACTTAGTCAAATAGAAAATGAAATGTACTGTTTGCAGTTAACTTTTAATAAAAAAGATTTATTGAGATATTTACAAAACATACGTAAAAAATATTCCACCTTCAACTGTTTTGCACATACAACTATAGTTAATAAAACAAAGACCTAATCCCTGCAAAATTGTTTAATTTTCTTTAAAGATTTTGGAACAATTTGTATTTTGAAGAACTACTGTTTCTTCTATTTCATGCTACTTTAAAGCATGTTTTTAGCCAGAGGTGCTTCAAAGTCGTTAACGGAAGAGCAACTCAACAGTCCGTAGATTGGTCTATTGACCAATGTACGGACTATTGATTTGTCTTCTCTTTAGAATAGCTTAATATCCACGGTTATTACATTCTTATTACCATTAAAAAAGGTAAATTTACACTGAACGTATTTACCGACAGTACAGTATTGATTTGCTGTGTGGAATCTCAGTTTATACTATCAAAAGTCAGACTCAATCCTCAAAGAATGCATAGGACGTCTAAGTGGGTGCATCAAACCAACACCTTTAGAAATTCTTCCAACTCATTGTGGAGTAGAACCACCAGACATCCGAAGGAGCAAACAACTACTGACTCTTGCAGATTTTTTTAAAACAACCCCTACAAGTGCATCATAAATTTTCTCAAGGGATAATACCTGTCTAAGAATAAAATCAAGAAGACCTTTCTCATCCAAACTAAAAAAAAACAAGTAACAGTAACAACAAGTATACAGAGTAGCTTGGTAGGTAGGTGCAGTCAAAATGGAATGAACGCTGGGAAGCACAGATCATTATCTTAGTCAATATTTTCAAGGACCGACAGCTAGTTTATCTGACTGTGATAACAAACGTAATCAGTGGGTCCTGCTGAATCGACTGTCCTCTGGTTATGTATGATATCGGCTTTTCATGAAAAGAATTGACTTTGCAGAATCCGAGCAATGAATTTTTGGTGATGTACAGATTTTTATCTATGTTTCAGTTTGAAACATTATCCTTATACGAGTCAATAATTGGAACAGTGGACCATGATTTTAGAGTATCAACATTACCTATAACCCAAATACATAGTTAAAATTATTACGTGCAAGTTCATACGAATATGTATATGTTATAATTACTATTATTATATTTTTTAGTTTATACAGCTTGATGATCTGTTGGTGTTTTTCGATGTCAGCTGTCTACAGCCTGTAAACTAAGGTGACATTATTTTTTCGTCCACATCCTTCTGTTCTCGGGAGCATTTTTTTTTCTGATTTCCGTCTTAGTCTTTCTTCTTTATCACTCAGTTTCCGTATGTTATCCTCAAAATTTTCGTTGTTCAAAGTAGGGTGATCTTTTGTAGATGCTCTTTCTTTATTTTTATGGCAGTCATTCTGTGTACTGCTCGAGATTCTTACTAACAGGTCGAAATGCTCTAATGACCACTGGTGACACATTTTTTATTGACCACATGTTCTTTTTCCCTAACATAATTAACATAATTAACAGATTATTAACAGATTAACATAATTTCTATTTTTTCATTTTCCTCTGCCCCAACTCTCTTATCTCCTTGGGAGGACTATGTCAGTTATTGAGCTTTGTTCCCCTCTTGTGTTCAACATCTACATCTGGGTTTCGATGTTCTATGTAATCATCACACTGGATCCAAAAATCCTAAACTACCTTTACATGACCAGACTTAATAAAATCTTAGTTAGAATGCTCACACCAGTTAGCTCCATGTTTTGCGTTATAATCCCCACATAACGAACAAATCCACAATGAACAATTTTGGAGCCTTATTGTGCCTTTTTCATATTTTCTCTAAGTACATTTTTCATATTCACTACCTTTGTGGTCAACCATTTCTCTTTTTCCGCAGCACATTGGGCACAACGGTGATTCCACCGTCTTATCCATATTGAAAGTGATGCAATTTGTTCTTATTGCTTGTTCTTGTGCAGAACAAATATGCTGTCTTAACATTCAATTCGCTCTATTGGAAATATCTCAAAATTCTGTTTCCATCAATGTCATTTGCTTTTTGTACAGTATTGGCCGTATATCTTCTTGTTTATCCAATTTTGTTCACTCTATATTTTCTTTCCCTCCTTGAATTGTTCTCTAGCCAAATAATCCGGTTGAGTTAAACTACTTTCTTTAACCTGCAGTAGCAATGCCCACATCCATTTTCCATCATTCCATCATCAATTTCTAAGATCCCTAGATACTTGTATTATTATATTTACTATTATTATTATCATTATTATTATTATTATTATTATTATTATTATTATTATTATTATTATTATTATTATTATTATTATATGAAATCTAGCTTATTGCTTTGGCTGGTGGAGTTGCCGATATTTTCCTTTTTGGAGAGCTATAACAAATTGCGAGGGGCCAAAATGTTTCTTTCAAATTTCACATGTCAAGTACATTTCAGAGGATTCTAGCTGTTCCCAACAAGGCAGATTTTTGAATTAGTGCAATAATTACATGGTTCCCTAGTTTCTCTATCCNATCAATTTCTAAGATCCCTAGATACTTGTATTATTATATTTACTATTATTATTATCATTATTATTATTATTATTATTATTATTATTATATGAAATCTAGCTTATTGCTTTGGCTGGTGGAGTTGCCGATATTTTCCTTTTTGGAGAGCTATAACAAATTGCGAGGGGCCAAAATGTTTCTTTCAAATTTCACATGTCAAGTACATTTCAGAGGATTCTAGCTGTTCCCAACAAGGCAGATTTTTGAATTAGTGCAATAATTACATGGTTCCCTAGTTTCTCTATCCAATTTTTAAATTTATTAGAAATACTGTCTATTGAATCAACAACTGCAGGAATAACTTGAGTCCTATTCATACCCCAAGTTCTTTAAAGCTCTAATTTCAAGTCGTGATATCCCTTCATCTTATCCTTTTCTTTTTCAAACTCTACTATCAAAGGGACGTACAATATCAATGACAGTGCAGTGTTTTTCTTTCTTGTTTACAAAAACAACATCCGGCCGTCTTGCCTTTATTTCTTTATCACACTGGATATTCATACTCCAAAGAATTTTCAATGCATTGTTCTCAACAGATCTTTCTGGACGATGATCGTGGCACTTTTCTTGTCTCTCTAAACCATATTTTTCACAAAGTTTTCAATGTACCAATTTTGCCATATTGGAATGACTACTTTTATATTCTCGCTGGGCTAATGTGGTGCACTCACAAATTATATGTTCGACTGTTTCTCCCTTTTTACCACACGTCCTGCTTAAAAGAGTATCAAAACTCTTTTCGATGTTGTGTTTGACATAGCTCGTCCTGACTGTTTGTTCTTGTGCAGAGACCAACAGCGCTTCAGTTTGAACCTTTAAGTCTCCATGCATTTGCCATTTGCAGGTATTGTTATGGTCAAGCAAGTAAAAACTAAGATTCGAGTCCTAGAATGTTATGTGTGGTCTGTTTTGCTTTATGGGTGTGATGCTTGGACCATCAATGAAAGCATGAAGAAACGAATAGAAGCAGTGGAAATGTGGTTCCTGAGAAGAATTCTTAGAATATCTTGGACTGACAAAGTGAGCAATGAAGTGGTATTAGAGAGAGCAGGAATGAAAAGAAAGTTGATGAAGGTAATTAGAAAAAGACAACTGCAGTTTCTGGGTCATGCAATGAGATGTGAAGGAATGGAAAACTTGGTGTTAACAGGGAAGATTGAAGGAAAGAAAAGTAGAGGAAGACAGAGACTGAAATTCATTACCAGCTTGAACAAGGATCTCCAGTTCAAGAGGAGTGACTGTGAAATTTTAGCAGTGACAAAAGAGAGAAATAGATGGAAGACCATGATCTCCAACGTCCTGAAAGGATAAGGAACTCAGAAGAAGAAGAAGAAGTTATGGTCAACTATGTCCAGCAATTGCCTAACAAAGTGACTAAACATAACTTTTTCAGCCCATTTAGCTTTTTATGTGATATTTCATGATAAAATTTTTATTTCTGACCAGTCAGGCAATTACAAGTAACTTTTTGGAACTTCGTGAGAGTGAAAACGTCAGGCCCTAACTGTACAGTACGTAAGCAATTTTTTGACTGTTGGAATAATGGGATTTCACGTGAAAAATGATGTGAAATGTCATACAATTCGTGGCCGGGTGGTTAAGGCTTCTGACTGAAAGTCAGATGGAATCGTCCCGCAAAGGTTCGAATCCTGTTAACTGCGTACATTTTTTATTTCTTTTTTGTCAAGAATATTCAAGAAATGGTTTAAAAACAAAGGCAAATATCTCAGCTTCAGGATACCCGAAGAATAAAATCGAAACTCGACCGTGTAAATTCATCTGCAGAAATGGATTTCAATTCCATATTTTCTCTTTTGGTAATCAGTGACTTGGAAATTTGTTTGTTAACAACATCTCAATTTAGCACTTTATTATTAGAATGTTATTGTTTTGAAGTTATTATTATTGATAATTATTATTATATTATTAAATTATTACTAATAATAGAATGTTATTAAACCATTATTATTAATCGAATGTTAGAATATTATTCCTTGCAACAGTCAAAATTTGCTTATGTACTGTACAGTTAGGCCCTGAAATTTCCACCATCTAAAAGTACCAAAAAGGTACTTACAGTTGTCTAACTGGTCAGAAATTGAAAATTCTGTTATGAAATATCACCCTTCTGAGCAAAATTGTGCTTCAGTAGCAAAACAGTTTACTTGGTGATTTTTGCCAAGCGTCCTCAGTGAAACGTGGCGTGTTTTCAAAATAATTGTTCGTCTAATGTTGAACCCATCTGATAATTTTCAAAAGTGCGCAATTTTACTGAAGTTTTTTTTCTGTTTTGAACGGTGAATTTTAGTGTGACAAAGAGACGTTTTTCTTTCCAAATCCAAATTCTTAAATTTTACAGAAGAACGCAACAGGTCAACCATGTCACAAATCTTTGAAGGTAAAGTCTTTAAGCTTTTCTTCAGTGATTTCGGCCATTACGTCATGCACTGCAAAATGAAATGTGAAATTTGATACGACACTTTCGGGTCTGTGGGAGACCAAATGATTTTTTTCTTTCCAAGGGATGTGATAGCGCTAACTTAAGTATGATAAAGCTAAACATTGCATAACAAAATATTTATCTTTTGGATAATACTCGCTTGCTCACTCGGACATTTCCTCACTTTCAGTATGGACATCTATTTCCTGGTTTTCTTTTGGATGTTTTCGAGCTCAAGTTCATAGGGCCAGCCATACTTCCTCATGGCCCTCACCTGGTCACATAATCGTTGTTCAGTCACTCCAATTTTTAAGACACGAAGCTCCTCCTGTTCCCTGAACATCCGCTGTCTGTAGAATCTAACAAGTCTACCACTATCGTCAAAAGGTTTGCTTCGATAGAAATATTCCATAACTACCTTGCTTACTTTGATTAATTAGTTAGACGAGTAGTATGATAAAGGCAGGGCCAACACTGCCCAACCTTGGGGCACCTGCCAAAGGAGGCACCTTCACATACAGTTCCAGCCCATTTTACGTCGTTAATTGGAATACATTGTTCAGACATTTTTATTCAGGGGAGGGTGAGTAATAATAAGATGCCCCTGTCACCAGTATTTTTTCCCAGACATAATTCTAGGAATATTGCTGATCAGAGCTGAAGACCTTTACCTGGCCATAAGACAAAGAATAACCCGCCAGACTTCAACTTGGTATTTCAAACCTCGGAATTTGAATTTTATTCAGAGTTTTATTTCTCTTAAGTTGACTGCTAGCCAAGGCTAATAAGCTGCATCTACCCAGGGTTAACAGGTACTGCACCTTCCCAAGGGTGATCTGGAGGTAGTTGTGGCAAAGGGTAATCGCATTCGCCCACGTTAAAACTCCACAACAGGAGGGATTTTAACATCAACACAGGACGTGTTATTATTATTATTATTATTATTTGTTATTATTATTATTATTATTATTTATTATTATTATTATTATCATTAAATATTATTGAATGTTTATACACCATCTAGTAATGGGTGGATGAAACCCTGCATTCAGTGTCCAACAACAAGCCAGGAAAGTTGAAAGCAGGCACATGTTCATTTATTATCATCCTCATCATCATCCTCCTCCTCCACCTCCTCCTCCTCATCATCATCATCATCATTATTATTATTATTATTATTATTATTATTATTATTATTATTATTATTATTACAGAGAATCCTTTTAGGTAGATAAAACAACAAAAATATCACATCAGACGAAACGGTCTTAAGCGCACAAGAATTCTATTGACAGTCTTGAGAGAAATCCAATCGCATTTTGGAGAACAATCGTCGGATTTCGATCTGAGACATATATTTGGAAATAAAAAAACGGAACATAACTGCACATTTGTCACCAAAAGCTGTCAATCACCATGTATCAGCTCCTGGAATAAAGTAATGAATTCTTTGTTTCAAAAGCTGTTCACTTTTTTAAGGACAGCAATGATATTTCGCTTCCCAGAAATAAAAGCTTTAAGACGTTGGGGTTGACTGCAAAAAAATTCTTGCTCTTATGTCATTGATACACTGATATATATATATCACCACATCGTTAACAACAGTTCAGCTGCTTTCAAGCATCAAAGATAAGCATGGAGATAAATTCCTTTACTAAACTCAACAGTGTGCCATTATTTCATATATCCTCTCTACGTTTATTAAACTGTTGGTGGACATTCTTGGCCATGTGAAATGCAGCACAAAGTGTGCATCATTGACTGACAGTGTGTTTTGAGACAAACACAGTTAAATCGCATGAGAGACAACCAGTGCGTATACCTGAATAAGCAGGTGAAAAATAAAGGTAAGCATGTCCAATTTGTTGTTATTGAGCTTTCGTCTCTTGTTTTCTATTTTTAAAATATGGACAATTTTGAAAGTTTTCTAAAAAATTTAAACCTCTATTACAAAAAAAATTTGTTATAAAAATTACAGAAAGAGTCATCAAGTGTTCATATATAAAAGGCGACTCAAAGATTGGACTTCACTAAAACTACTTCCGTTTCCATAAATGTAAGCTCATTTACTTTGCTCGTCCTGAACTTAAGAGAATTCGATGCGAAATTGTAATGAAATGTTTGAATTAAGATAAATGACAGTTAAAATGATTAATATAGAGCAATTCTGACTTCTCGTAGAAGGCTCCACATACAATCTTTCCCAACTAAGCAGTTGTTTAACTTCCAGGAGAACAGTATCTCTCTCCATATATATTGTATAAAATTTTCTCATATAGTATTATCACTGAGAAACTCATTTGTTTATAATAGTAGTAATAATTTTTTTTACACTATATTCTTGCCATACACTTGAACTCAATATGGCAATTAATATTATTATTTATAGATGTAAGAGCTTTACGATGTCTTGAGTCAGGCTGACGATTGGATATTATCCCTCGATACCTAGCTCAGAAAGCTTGACGATGGGAGAAGCTGACGATGGGAGAAGTATCTCTCGAAACGTAACTCAGACAAAGCTAAAAATTCAAAACATGATAGAGATTTTACATATATGGCTTCCTCTGAGCCATGAAATTCAGAATTTTCAAGATTATTAGAGAAACATATGGAGATGATATTTTTCAGCCTTTCCAACATCTAGTAGGATTACTTATTTTTTGTATCAAGAACCTGCCAATGTAAACTACCAGTTACCGACAACTTTAACATTGAATTAATATATCTGCTAAATTAAATGATGATTTTTAGTAGTACTTTATTACCTTTTTGTTGTTGTTATTATCTCTACTGTTTGTCCTTTGGTGTCTACTATTTTTTTATTTTTAAACTACTTTAAACAGAAACAAAGGAAGTGAAAGGCTGCCATGTTTTACCATTGAACTTATAGTTTTATACTCATACATTCTGTCACATTACACAAACCATTGCACTATTCATCACAGTATAGCATTACATACAACAAACATACAATATTCTTTAGAAAAGTAAAAAATAAATGAGCAACGAATTGTTTCAAACCAGTTACTCTGGTTATTTTAGCCACATGTTCTGCTTATTGAGCTGTAACCTCTCTTTTGTAACGAGATCGTTTTTGCGACCAGTTCTATTATTCGAGTGGCCTGTTCTTTCATCTGATTCCAAGGTTGGATATTTTATTCAAATCAAGCATACAGACAGAGACTCTTACAAAACGACGACTTCTCTTTTAAAGTCATATAAACTGATCCTAACATTCATGAAGGTTATTGGGTGCTTTCCAGTAATTTAAATAAGTAATAGGTCACGTGTTTGTTTACTTTTCTTAAATAACTTAATACGGATTAGTGGTTAAGTAGGTTAAAATAAGGTAAAATCCAGTTTCACCTAAAGAAACAGGAAAACAGGAAAATTAAACAAAAAAAGTAGGATAATAGGCGTATCATTTTATGTTGTTAAGAAATGTATGGCGACTACAAAAAGTAGCTTTATTAGACAATGTTTTTATTTTTCACATCGTTAGCTTTAATTATTAGGATTGTGTTAGTAATAACCAGTCACAATAAATGGTGTGTTAATAGATTTTCAATTTCTATAATAAGGATTGAGTTCTTTTCATGTCGAAGCGCACGAAAATTCCTTAGGAAGTGGTGATAGTCGAGGCAAAATATGTTGCAATAAATGGTCCACTGTTCGAGGGTTATTTTTATATTTTTAAGGTGAAATGAAAACGATTAGCAAAATAAGGAGAATTTTAGAGTGAGCCATCTAGATTTTAAACTAACGTATTATAGCCAGGTGATGATAAGAAATCAAAGGAAGTAAAGTTAAAGTATCTTCAGAAAGGAAATTAAGGGAAAACCTTGTTTGATGGAAAGGTTAGAATGTGAAAATGTATTAGATTTCCTTACAAATTTAGACACTTGTGTCGAAGAGGATATTCTCTTAAAAGGAATAAAGCATTTTGGACATATTAAGTCACTAGCGGAAGATCCTTTAAAAGGAAAGGAGAAAATATTGTTAAAAGGACATTGAAAAAAGTCACATGTTAAAAGGAACCCTGAATGTTCGATTAACTCAGTTAAGCCTTCGGTGATACGCACAAGCCATTTTGTCTAAACTGGTGTTTTTGGGAATTTTTTTTTTGATGTCCTCATGAGTGACAAGTATTGTTGGACGGCTGTAGAAGTGCTACACATAGGAACCTTTTGACTATTGATAACTTTTGATACTTTAAATACCTTCTAGAGAAGCTGGCAAGGAACGTGATATCAGGCTTGGGATTGGTAGAGTAAAACTGTGATACTGGTAATGGATTGTAAAAGAAAAAATTTGCTTAGAAAGTCAGTGATTACAAAGACTTACATGACATACATTTTAGCTATTTAAGCATAACAATATGAACAGCTTGTGAATAAATTAGGGATGCTGTATAGCCTGCTGCAAAGAAACTTTGATTGGCAAAAAGCTCTGAATGTTAACCAGAACTTTTATTCAACTATAACAATGAATGCTTGTTTGTAGAGTCAATTGACCATTACCAATGTTTAGCGGAAGGTCGACATTTAAGGAAAAAAGAGTTGGTAGACAAAGTCGTTTGGACCCTTTTAGTAATTGGTAGGAATTGAATAAGGGGATGAGGTCCATAAGGAGTTGTTTAAGAACATTGAATTTACTACAAAAAGGTACCAAGTTGACCTACGCTGGGGATTAAGTGATAAAACGTTACTAAGAATTACTGCAATGCTCTAAGTCATTTAAAAAGTTAGTGGAAAAAACTGAAGATATCATTAGACATGTTATTGAATTAAGATCAGGGTATAAATAACCAATTAGATGCAGGCGTGGTCCAGCCTGCAAAAGAACATAAGAATAGTAGCAAAGTACACTATCTAGGACATCAATTAGTTATAAGGAGTAAAGCGACGACTGCGAGAAGTTTATGATGCATCAACTAAGCCATCAAAGAATGATTTTTTGCACGTGAATCCTTCTATATAGCAAAGGATTTTTGAAATATTGTTGAGATTCCAAGAAAACAAAGTTACTTTTACAGAAAATCTTGAAAGAGCGTTATGTAATGTACGATTTTGTAAATAGGTAGGGATGGATTTTGGATGGTCTTGTGATAGAGATTTTGTGGCCAAAAATGTTAAAGGTGAATCTTTAATTACATTTTTCAGATTCAGAAGAGTTAATGGTCTTGTAGTTCAGTCTGATAATCATGCAGCAGCAAGAAACCTGTCTCTCAAGACCAAGAAAAGATTAAGAGAGACAAGGTAGCTAAGAAGATTCAAATCAAATTACGAAGCTTTGATAAACTAAGATAAGAGTAACAAACTAAAGAAAGAGTTAGATTACGACTCATGTCATATACAGAGGGGATTTATGAGAAAATGTCATCAAAGACCCAAGTAAAGGTTCTTAGAATAGCACGGGATATAGTAATGATAAATTTAAATTTGATATTAAAAGATTAATTAATGCAACTGCCATTGAAAATGTAACAAAGAGGGCAATACGAAGTCCTGTTTCGGTCAAAGCCATAATTCTGGTTCAAGAGTTTTTTTGGCAAAGGTAAATTGAGATGACTATTCCCAGGAGCTGCTAAGGGTAAGGTGGAAAAGGTTCATGTTAGACTTGAACACAACAGATGAAATATGTATACCACGGTTTTGTACAAAATGGTCTCCAGTGATGATCTTCTAATGTACATTTGGATTTAGCTAAAGGCATGACTAGTGTGGCTTTCCAGGGTTATTTAAGACGTATAATTGCATGTTTTGGAGCACCAGCCTTGAATGTCTTAGGCAATACAAGACATTGAAGTGTAAATTCGAAATTCTCGAAAGGCTGACAAAAGATATTAGGTTTCAATAGTTTCTTCACGTGCAATGGATGCAATAGAGATTTAGCTTGGATCCTAGTCTATGATGGATATTTTGAGCTTTTAGTGGGTAGTGGATAGCATTGTTTGAAGAAGATGCTGGGCAATGCTAAGCTGCTTTGGCACGAGTTTTACACTATACCGTTAAAAGTTATAACTCCTTATGACTTCTTTTGAATGTGTATAGTTAGGTTCTTGTAAATCTTTTTGACTCCTTGGCATTAATTATTTGGTTATCAATCTCTTAAATTATCTTAAACTCTGAACGTTCATAAACTCTAACAACTTCCTCTTTTGCGTTACTTTTGCCAGAAGATATGTTTTTTTCTATTTTGTTTTGAAAGCTTCAGGTAAGTTACAGGAATGTAAAACCCATCATGAAGAGAGATTGTTAATGACGTTAGTACTAATTAAGAGGTAAGTTCCATAGATTTTGTATTCTTTTCTACGCTTTTTGTGCCATTATTTATAATTTTGATCTTGTCGATGCGAATCCAAGAAACTCGGGGTCGATGTTTGTGTGCGACAAATTTCTTCCACTATCCAATTAATTTTACTTTCTCAAAATGGCATGTATTTTAACATTGGTAGCAGATTGTAATTAGCACACATAATGACTGATTTTTGAATTGGTCCAAAAGGTGCAAAAAGTGTACAACTGGGCTGTAGCATTTTCGCGAGTAGACAAAATGGTAATTTCTAAAATGCTCCTAAGCCAACATGTAAATAAAACGTATGCCGGCATTTTTACAGTAAAGTTATTACAAATTAACCCACTTCAAATGATGTTTCCTATTTTATAGAATGAAAAGGTGTTCAAAAAGTAATTAGATTTAAAAAAATTCTAATCAAAGTTACTTTTTTATTTCTTACGTAGTAGTTTATCTTAATATCAAAACACACACCAAACAATCATGTATTTTACTTTTTTCAGAATCAGTCAACCATTCTACCAAGCACAAAGGCATTTTTACATCGAATACCTATTTACATATGAAAACATACTCTGCCAATTCGATAACTTAATTTCGCATTATATATTTTTCTTTACTATAAGCTGTTACGAAAGCAACCAATATATTTTCTGTTAAAGTGTTTTCAGGTCTGTGATAGAAACAGGGAGCCATATCACAGCCACAAATGGCCACAGGCAAACATTTCTATTCGCTGGGGAACTGATAAGCCATTTATTACCTTTACCATACAAGGGTCAGAGTATGTACCATTTTTATTCAAATAGCTATGTTGGGATAGACGCAAAAGTTCCGCCAAGTCATCAATATAGTTACAAGCCAGTCGTAAGATTTCGAGTTTCGTCATTCGTTTTCTGCCACGAGGAATGGGTATGCATTGTCTCAGCATATCTAAAGCACCATTTAATGAACGCATTCTTCGCCTCTCTCTGTCATTTGCTCGAAACCTTCGACTGCTCTTTTTAGGATCAAGGTGGACCATGCTGTAAATTCTTCTTTTTTGTCCTGACGTTTTTTTGTAGCCTTTTTTCGCCAAGCCTTTATCGGTATGAAGCATGGTATCGTTGTTTAACGCGAATTCTTGCGAGTTTGAGTCATCTATATTGTTCACACATATCGTTTTGTTAAGCATATTCTCTGAAAAATACAAATCAAACATTGCATTAAATTCAATAGAATACAGAATGAAATACAAAATATAGAAATATCAAAACATAATAACATTATTAAACTTAAGTGATTCACAGTTGTGTAAGTGGAGTAATCAGTCTCTAGCTTTTCTTGAATCACATAAAAGTACTACAGCCTCCCTATGAAAACAAATTGCTGTACGATTTTTACAAACCTCTCAACAAAAAAGAAAAATAGCTGTAGTATTAGTACTCGCAGTGAGAATTGTAGCCATATGAAAAATAGTAATATGAATACCTCTTCCAGTCCAGCTTGCGTTCCTGTCATAAATTGTCAGTTTCAGAAAAACAAAATTCACTGTTTATGATAAATAATTTTATTTCCTGTTTATTAATAAGACTAAAGGAATTCATGAAATTTTCGGACTTTTTTGACAGGCAAAGTTTGATTAACTTATTTCATAATTCATTAACATTAGTAGATATTTACAAAGATAGCTGAATTAATGTGTTACTGTCTCAGAATTATCACCTGTCTGAGAGTCAGATTTGTTTTACTGACAAAACAGTATTCTACCTTACTACCGGTAGAGTTTTTAGCTTGACTTTTATCACTTGTTAGAGTTTTTAGCTTGACAGATACTGAATTTGAGTTGACATGCTACAAACAGAAACTACCAGAGATTTCTGACAAAAGTGAATTTAAAAATTTTTAGTTTTACTTGAAGATATTAGAGACATTATATGTGGTTTAGGAATGAATTTAAATTAGTGTATTTCATAGTTGTATTAATGTATTAAATTGGTTTATGATAATATAATTAATAACAAGAAATGACCCTTTTGAAAAAACTAGCAATCTCTAATGTCGCTTGAGTGTCTCTTCAATAATTAAAAAATATCCTTACAAAAAGCCCCCAAGGTCCCCTGTCTTTATACTAACACAAACATCATTCATCACGGTTTGCTAGTTTTTGTCTTTCAAATCATATTTCTGTTTTTCCAGGAAACACAATTTTAGAATATGTACTATTTTGCACTAACCACTGAAAATTAAATTTACTGTTATTTTATTAATTAGACAAAGCCCAATCTTCAAATCTTTTTTCAAATTCCAGAGAATACTTACTGTAGCTACTTTTACAACTGTTACGATAATATGTTGTATGATTTAATTATTCTTATTACCACTATTGTCACTATTATTTATATTATGCTTGTTATAATTGTTATCATATGAAGGTCTCTTTCTCCCCCCTCTCTCCCTCTCTCCTTCTCTCCCTCTCTCCTTCTCTCTCTGTCTCTCTCTGTATCTCTCTCTGTCTCTCTGTCTCTCTCTCTCTCTCTCTTCTCTCTCTCTCTCCCTCTCTCTCTCTCTCTCTCTTTCATTCTCTCTCTCTCGGTCTCTTTCTTTCTCTGTTGTCTTTTCCATCCCTTCCATGGGATACTTTTTCTGATGTCTGAGTAGACTGCTCTTAACAAGGGTGTTAATAGGTGATTAAGGGTAACAAGGAGTGAAATGAAAGCATATGATGTTATTAGAACGCTTAAATAGATAAGTAAGAAACGTTAATTACTGGCAATTGAAAAGGAAGGCCAAACAAAGAAGCAAGTGGGGCAAAATAAATTCCTTTCTAAAGATTAAAGACGTTACAAGTGACTGATTGACTGGCATTTGGAGAAGGAACAAAAGCTTTGGGTTTGTTCAAAAAAATCTGTTTGGTGTGGTGTAAGTAAAGAAAATAGAATTAATCTTTTTGTAATTAGTAAAAACTGATCAAGATGATTTGACCTATGCATCGTATTTAATCCCTAGAAAAGAAGAAACTTCTGTAACGAATAAAAAACAATTATGTCAACAAGCTTGGCTAATTTCTGAATCTGAATATGAATCTGAGGATCCAACTGAGATGTTGATTGTGGATACGTCACAGGAGCCGGTGACGACTATAGAAGCGACGGAAAAACTGGGATGTGCACCGCAATACTTTCCGAATAGAAGTCTCACTGGAAGTCTTATTTATTGTTTTACCTTTGTTAGGAACTTGTACTTATTTCAAACTCTTTAGGTTTCCAGTTTCAAATGGTAAAGAGTACAAAGACAATCTAATTTTGTATATGTCCCTTGTCTCTCTATCGTAGTAATTTAAAAGGTGTTAATTGCGAAGTGTTTGTCAAAGAAAGGAGCAAAGTTTGTAGTATTATAAGTGTTTTACACAAACAATACACACAGATATATATATATATATATATGTAACTATACAAATATTTAAATATGTATATGTATAGTTTACTGGAGGAATAACTATATTGCTTGCGCAACTAAAACTCCAATTTTAACATATTTACTGTTGATCAGGGAAATACGATATGGTTACAAACATAACAATTCTATACTATTTCCACGATGTAGGTATTTCTCAAGTTGATTACTATGGCTCCGTTTTTTACAAATATTGAGGAATCTTCAGTATAGATACAAGCTTTTGTTTATATATATATATATATATAAATATAAATAAATAAATATATATATATTTATATATATATATGAAATATATATATATAAATATATATAAGTAAATATATATATGTATATATATATACATTGGTGCAGCTCTTCGTCAATGACAAGAGAGGATATGAGAGGATATGAACTTAATGTAACATAGCAGCTCTATTTATTTCAAATTTAGTTTACCGTCAGTTGATACTTTGCACAATAAGAAAAAACCTTGCAATAGNCAAGTTGATTACTATGGCTCCGTTTTTTACAAATATTGAGGAATCTTCAGTATAGATACAAGCTTTTGTTTATATATATATATATATATAAATATAAATAAATAAATATATATATATTTATATATATATATGAAATATATATATATAAATATATATAAGTAAATATATATATGTATATATATATACATTGGTGCAGCTCTTCGTCAATGACAAGAGAGGATATGAGAGGATATGAACTTAATGTAACATAGCAGCTCTATTTATTTCAAATTTAGTTTACCGTCAGTTGATACTTTGCACAATAAGAAAAAACCTTGCAATAGTTTGTTCTGTTACTTACTTTATTGTGTAGTCCGACACAATTCTAGGCATTTTGTTAAGTAATTTATCCCACACTAAAATACTTTCCTATTCGATCGAGGAAATATATCAAGACTGATACTGGTACCCACCCCCACCCCCCACCCCCACGTGCAATGGTCACTTGCGATTACTAAATCACCGCCGACTATATTTTCTGTGGGGAAAATGTGGGGAATGAATGTTGCCACAGTCGGTGAAAAAGAATAAATGAATTCTTCACAAAGACATATTTGATCCATGACCTTGGAATACTAATTTATGTTTCTTAACATTAAAACAATTATAATACTGAGTGATTTTACATAAATATGACTGACAATTACACAATAAAGAAAACAGATATTTCATAAAAAATTACCATTCTTATTTATATTGGGTAAGCTCTAGTGGTACAACTCTACTTGAGACTTTAGAATAGGAGTTCTAATTACAACCTTTTCATTTCTCTTATTCTTCGTTGTGAAAATATTGGCCAATGCTACTGCCTTATTGTTAAGTATATCCCTATAGCTTCCTTAGGTATTAGTCTTTTTTACTATTTTCAAACGACAAAAATATTAAAAATAGTTTGGGAGTTCTGTTTATTAATTCTATCTTAAAAAGGATTGTGAGGACTATTTAAAACTTTAAAAGAATATGTGTATGCAGCCCTGTAGACAGAGGACAGAATACAAGTATAACTAGATTATGAATAGCCTCACTGACTTTTTATGCCCAATTGTCAATAATATTTATTCCATAAAAATCATATTTAGATTATCTTCAAAATATTTTGCAGAAAAGTATCGATAAATATATATATCTAGTTACAGGTATTTTAGTTTTCTAACCGGAAGAATAAGCGATTTGAAATTTTGGCAAAGACTGATATTACTCATAGTTTGCTTTCCCCTTTTCAATTTTAAGCATAAAATAATAACTCCAAAAGTACTAAAATCACTTACCAAACGAAGTTTATGGTTTTTACGTTTTAGTCAAAGANTAAATATATATATCTAGTTACAGGTATTTTAGTTTTCTAACCGGAAGAATAAGCGATTTGAAATTTTGGCAAAGACTGATATTACTCATAGTTTGCTTTCCCCTTTTCAATTTTAAGCATAAAATAATAACTCCAAAAGTACTAAAATCACTTACCAAACGAAGTTTATGGTTTTTACGTTTTAGTCAAAGAATACTAATTAAAAAAATTAGCATGGTTTTTGTTAAAAATTATTGTTGTTGTAGTTGCGATGAACGCTAGTTTGTAGTTAATAAAAACTGGAGATTCTATTAAATTACTGTTAAAACTAATTTACTTGATATTGAAAACAACCACAATTTTCTTGTTTATAGATTATTTGCTTACAAATAGAAAATAATTTTGTCTGATACCTTCTTATAATATACTTTTGAAAATTTTAGCTAAGATTATTATATTGTAACCAGATGATAAATAAATTCTTTAAAAAAATACTTACTGCTCAACTGACTTTGGCTAGTTTCTTTTCCAACCTCAGAACAGGATAAACACTCACCCAGGTCTTGTTCCATGTGTTCCTCAGTCTGATCGTTTGGCCTCTTTGAGCTGTGTAACAGCATTTATATGGCACGTGCTGCTGTTCTAGTTATTGTATGTATTTAAGATATAAGTGTGAGCTCATTATACAGAATGAAGTTCATTGTTAGTCAATACATGACTAGGGCTAACAATTAAGACAGAGATGATTTCAGGGTTACCATGCCGCAGACTTCATAAAAGACTAGCGACAAATAAAAAAAACAATGGAGATCGCCAGACTAGGTTATAATTGAGCAAGATACTTAATAATCCACTGTTCTGAGGCCTAAAGCACTGCTTTTAAGTTAGTATCATTCCTGAAAACGTATTTTAATAAATTATGAGTTGGACAATGATAACTATCTAAAAAATTCCAAATGTATTTAAAAGTAACAAAATTGATTGGTCTTTTAGTGATTATTCTAATGTTTAAAATGCAAAATAAAGGGAAAGGATGTTAGTTAAGTCCTAGATTTAGAATGATCTAAACCAAATATACTTATTAGCAACAACTTTTGCCTAAGTAGTTAAAGCGCTTAAGGAGATGATAGCTTAAATCGAAGCACCCCTCCAGGCTATTCTTCTAGCTTTCCTTATCTTTTCATAGTGGAAGAACTGTAAATTAAATGGAAAATTATTCAGGACTTCATCTTGGATTATTGATTAAAAAATTCGCACACCTGTTAAATAGCTGCCTTTTTTTATCAAGAGTTTACCTGTGCAATGATTTTTCCCATTCATGCCCTATCATTAACTTTTTAAATTCTATGTCACTACAGAAAAGGTAATTTAATAACTCAGAAATGGTTAACGTTGCTGACAGACAATATTGAAGATAAGGGCACACTTATAATATCGAGATGAGACATGTTATGAAGCTTATTCTAGCAACTAGAAACACAGATATTTTAAATAAAAATTATATGTATTATGCAACAGGTTACGTACAAATATCTCTGTGGTAAACATAGTCTTTTTGGATTAATAACTGTAAAAAAACAACAAAAAACGCATAGATATTATTTTATTCAAAAATAAAAAAACACAATAATGAAAACATAAATAAAAGATAGTTAAATAAGAACAATACATCCGAAAATATATTTTTATGACGAAAAAGAAGAAAACTGGGATTTATCAGAATTAAAGATTGGTTTTAGAACTAACAACCCTATTCTTGCATGGCGTTAGATGTCTTACAATATACCACACACTCGTAAAAAGTTATTACTTTGAAATGGTGATTATTATTTACCTCTTAATACCAATAGAGTACCCATATGTCACACCAATAAAGCAGCATATTACAATTCTTGATCTAACAATTATAAATGTAGTACAAATAGATCATTTCCAAGTATCTTTTTTTTCGTTCAGGTTTCAGGATATTATGAACTCACATAAATTCATAGGTTTTAAATAATATCTGCATTTTGACTTTTGGTGGAGGTATTGTTTTAAAAAAGCTAAAGACTTATCCACTGCTCCTGTGTTTCAATGTATTCAATGCCATTTATATTTTAATCGATTTATATTGTGGGCAATTTGTATGTTACTTTTGTGATATTAGTAAAAGCAGGTAACCTATTATTTTGTGGGTGGACTGTTACAACATACACAGTGAGAGTCCTTGTAGAGACTTTAAACCTCTTGCTGTTAGTTAACAGAAAAGTATCAGTTTTCACAAAAGGGAGTTAAAATAGGTTAAAGAATGATACCCTTCAGAGAAGAAGATTTTCTAAACGCGTATACGTCGCTGTGCCAATAATAAAAAAAACTATGAAAATATCTGACTGAAATTCTGAAGTGAGTATATTACCGAAAATGGAGCCCTTTGAAGTTGTTCAAAGGAAACCATTAAGCACGTGTACGTCGTCATTTCACAGATGGCACACTGATTGAAAAAGGACATAAGAGACATCCGAAATAACCATTTTGTCTCGTAACATTCTAAAAGCCTTAATTCAAATGCTTTTGTTAAAAATGAGTTCCCTGTAATATTTTATTAAATATTTTGCCTTGACAATTCAATGTGACACATAATGAAGATGAACATTGTGTACACTGGGACAAGCCTTCTTTATTTCCATGAATGTCTCTCGACCTTAAGATAAACTTTCTTTTGTAAACAGAATGTCTGAGAAGTGCATCTTTATATTATAAAATAATATTCTTCATATGTTCACACGAGTTATGTCATGCTTTCAACGAAAGCACCCCTGAGAAAGTATGTGTCATAACAATGGTAACTTCATTTTACACGTTGTTGCAAGTGGCGATAATGGCTATCCATCTATGGATGACAGAAGTTTCTGATACTGACTCAATCAATTTTTCTTTATCGTATTGTCCAACTTAAACAAAGAGCAGATTGCCTTTGTTTTTTTTACAGAACCTGCTGATAGTCTAAGTCATGCAATTTTCTACATTTTGGAAGGCATCTCTAAGTTTTTATACCTGGAATCAATTGATATGTATAGTTTACCACCTGAGGCATCAAGCTGTATAAAGAAATTACAGTAATTCTGAACAGATACACGAAAATTTCCTCTTAACTAACATGATATATAAAATCCTTTTCAATAGAAGGAAAACGTGGCCTGTAAGCCTATTTACCTATCCACACAATATCAAGAAATGTACTAGGTAAGAACACGTGGTAGCCAATGATCTGAAAATGTTTGCTACTAGTGTGGAAGAAAAAGGATTTTTGGTAAATCAAAACTTTGTATGAATGAAACACTTAAACTCAATTACTACGTCAAGCAGATACCATTGATTTAAAGCGGCTAATAACGGAGAATTTAACTTGACCGCGTAAGATAAGCTGTTTGGCGTCAATGAGCCCATTGTAAGGGGGTGTGGCCACACCCAATACCCCTTCTTTTGTTTTAGAGATTCTCTTTGTTCTGTTGATTAAAGGCCTTGCTAACACATTAAAGGGAAAATGAAATGGATGTCTTACTATGTATTTCTCTCTTAGATAGTAGTTTTGCGTAGTTCTAGTCGCTAGAAAGGTAAATTTACTTTAAAAGTAATTAAAATGCATTTTGAAACAATGAAAGTGTGCGTGATTGGGTCGTTCTAGGCTTTTTTTTTATCGTGTTGCATGTTTACTTTAAAATAGGAGATTTCGCTTACGTTAAACATTAATTTGTCAAGGAACACATTTAATCCAAGCTTTTAACAAAGTTTTTCAAAGACCATTAACAGATTAAGAGTTGTCTGTCCCATTAATGCATAAGAGCGAATATACAGCCTTTGAAATAACTTGCTTGACACAAGAAATTTGAATCTCAGAAGCTAGCATTTGCTGCATTGAAAAAATGTACACTACTTAACCTTTGGAATTATATCTGTTTAAAGGACTCTAAAACCACTACATAAATGTTAAAGCAAATAGGCCTATTTCTGTTCCTTATGAAACAATTATTTGATTTCGTGATACATTGAGAGTCCGATTTTCTTATTTTTTTCTTACTTAAATCTCAGTACGTTATCCAATTTTTCCTTTCAGAATAAATATAACTCCATTATTGAATGAACCCAATTGTTTACATAGGTACATATTCAAAGGATTGTGTTCTTTGCTCAGGCAGTATTTGAGTATTACTTACACTTAAACTAATAAAGTCAAACACATTAATAGACTATTTTATAAAAAAAATCTGATAAATTGTATAATTTATGTTAGAATAACGGAAAGCTAGTGTAATAAATAAGAACAGAAAAAAACTCAAATCTATATTGCAGTATTATTGTAACAAAATGGGCATTCTTATATCTCTACAGTCTCTTCTTGTAGTTTCATATCATTTCAATATCTGTTATCAATTTACCCATTTAAACAGATTTCGAAACATGGAAAACTCATTTGCATTGCTTTGACTTGAAACAGTATGTTATTATTCAAAACTGTGAGCAATATCTATCCTAAAATGAATTTTTTATAGCTTGCTCTAGATAGAGAAATAAAGCAAATTAATTGTTGTTTTTAAAATTGGTAAAAGAGGAGTAGGAAAAATTCTACAGAGAGCGGCAATTAGGAGACATTTAAAACAAATATAGTACTCAAACAAGGAAGTAAATTTGTTACCAATATTCAGAAAGGGAATATTTACGTATGATCAACTAACTGCTGAAGTAGATTATTATTACAGCTTAGATGCAGGTGCCAAGGGAAGACAAAAAATTCCTCTTTATCACCTTTATACATAAATACAGATAAATATTTATTATTATAATATCTGTATGGTAAAATTGACTTAGAAAATTGTAAAAGCAACGTAAGACATTGCAGTTGAATAAATTTAATTAACATTTCAGTAAACAAGTAAAGAAAAAATTTCTTCAAATGAAAAAAGAGACGTAGCTTGAGATCACGAAATATTTGTAACTCTGATTTGAAAAACGGAGATATTTAAAAAATGAGGAAATAGGGTGTATTAAATTATCACAAATAGAACGACAGAGATCATAAAATTAGGTTGCAATTATATCAAAAAGTAGTCAGTTTCAGTAATATAGTTCACATATAAATTTCCGTTTTCAAAATATGGCGTTATGATCCAACCTATTTTTAATTATTTTCAAACGAATATTATATTTTTGTGACATAGAATATAAGTAACATAAAGTATAAGCTGAAAACCACACATCAGTGAGAAAAATGGGCAGCGTGATTCTGCATAAAGCTTTAAATGGTCATTGTTATACTTCAGCACAAAGAGTTTCTGTGGTACCGTAGTCAAATCTGTTGCTTACAAAACTAAAATAACGAAGAAGTAAACGGTTTTAACTTTAAAGGAAACCAATAAGTATTGTTCAACTTCAGCGACTAAGGCTGAAACGCCACAATTAAGTGAAAAATAGTTTTCACCACATTTTTCTTTATGTTAAAAAACCTCAGCGCACCTAAAGTTCTCTTTTCACTCAGAAATAAAGTTGATTTAAAGGAAAAACAAATATCAGCACAGTTGACTTGTCTTTGACCTTAAGAAATCTCAAATTTCATGTAGAATGTATAAAACCATTTCTCTCAATTTATTACCCTTTTCTTTCTTTTTTTAATGTCATTTTCCCCTTGTAACTGGGGTTCAGACGGTGTCCTTCATAGGGATTTGGCAGTGAGGAATTTCTTGGCCGGATGTCCTTCATGACGCCAAACAAGAACTTTTTCTTTTGCGAACTTCCAAAGTCGCCCGCTCAGGGAATCGAACCCGGAATATTTGGTGACGGTGCAGTTGCACTAACCATTGAGCCATGGCTCCTCTTCTCAACTTAATACACTAAAGTTGACAGTAGTTTTTAGAGTGACAAAAAACACGCTTATGTAATAGGACTATATCAAAATTAGGATACCATAATAATATCATAGATATTTTTGTAGATATTTTTATTTTCCACTACCATTTGTTTGAAAGTATGTATATGACAATATAACACACGTCTTAACACCTTTCCAAATAAAATAATACCTTACTTCAATTTTTAGTTCTCCAGGTTACAATATCCTTTTCTCATCATAATTCTATGTTATTGTTCTACATACCTAATAGCTGAACGAAAAGAACATCAAATACATCAGTTACTGATACTCCTTAGACACTACTACTACTACTACTACTACTACTACTACTACTACTACTACTACTACTACTACTACTTACTTCACGGTTATACTTCTTCTTTTTCAAGTTTTTTGTGATGGTCATCATCTTGTCAAATATTCATCCTAATTTCTGTCTTCCATGGAGAACGGTAAAGAAAAAAATGTTTTTGACCAATAGGAAAACTTAATTATATGGATGATGATAGCGATGATGATAATATGTAGTAGTAGTAGTAGTAGTAGCAGTAGTAGTAGTAGTAGTAGTAGTAGTAGTAGTAGTAGTAGTATATTTTCTCTTTTCTTGGTCTTTAAACTTTAGTCGAATATTTTCACTGGATACTCAGTCACACTGAATAATTTCAAGCATCCAGCACCTTCCCTACTCTATTTGTTTTATGAAATCAGTTTTTGTACTGTGGCAAAGTTTAAATAATTTCTACTTGACTGTTAAATTTTCGCTATCTTTGTCTACGATAATAATAATAATAATAATAATAATAATGATAATAGTAATAATAGTAATAGTAATAATAATAAAAACAATAATTGTTATTATATTATTATTATTATTAGTTGTTGTTGTTGTAGTAGTAGTGGTAGTAGTAGTAGTAGTAGTAGTAGTAGTAGTAGTAGAAGTAGTAGTAGTAGTAGTAGTAGTAGTAGTAGTAGTAGTAGAAGTAGTAGTAGTAGTGGCAGCACTAAATAAAATATAAAGGGCAATGAAAATGTCTTGGAATAAACATTACCCTAGTATACCTGGCGCTATTTTGAGTTAAATTTTGAAATAAGAGTTGTTGTTCTTCACAGTAAGGACTGTATAATAAGTTCTAATAGGTATCTTCATCTGTAAATTTTAACCAGGCTGCACTAGCCTGGTAGACAACAAAAACTGTTATTTTCTGCGTGAAGAAGCATCAGTCATTAAAACTCTATCTTTCTGAGGAGCCGGTCTAGACACCTCCTTAAGATAGTAGTTGTACACTGTGACATGAGAAAGGTCTACCTAGTGAGCAAATGTAAATTAAAAATACAAATTTAACTAAAATTAAAAAAAATAGCTACGATTATGAGGAATACTGTTTCTTAACATGCACAGTGACAGAAGCTTCAAGTACAGTACAAGAATGGAAGTGCATAGAAAATAAACATTTCTTTTTAAAACCCCTAAGTCATTAGCACAGGATCTTTCAAGGCTGCAGGAAGGCCTAAAATTGTATAGAGATCAATACAGAAATAATGGAGATACCACTTATAGAAAAAAGTACAAAGCATCTTACTCCAGATTTCCTAATAGCTTATGGGGACAGAAAAAAATATGCAAAGACGAAATCACGAAATATAATAACCATGGCTAAATATTTTGAACCACAACAAAATCAGAATCAACGAAATCAAAACCATCAATCTGAAATATACAATATCAAAACGCAGAAGAAAACGTTAAAGGAAAAAAAAAGAAAGTTAGTCCATTTACTAGGTCAATGTCTTATTTCCTCAGGGCTGTTGTGTATAAGGGAAGAGCAACGCCCTTCATACGGTGCCACCGTTAACCTAAGCTGTGCGGATCAGGGATAAAGCACTGATCTAGAGATGTATATCTCTATAATAATTCCCCAAGTCAAAGCTGTATCAGAGCGCCACAGAATTCGATGGCTGTCGGTAACCAGCTGTTGACGTGAGTGTGAGCAGGTTGGGCGTGTGTGGCTTTACCTGGTACAAGAATCACCAAAAATCCCCTGGACGAAATAAGCTCATTTATCCCCTATGGCCATTAGTTTACGGGAGTACACCCAGAGAGAAAATCAGGCAGATGTCGGAGATGTAGACCGAAAGGTGCAAGTAGCTGAAGTAATTCAAACATAAATCATACAAGACTCAATACGATAGCAGGCAATACTATAGATTTTCGATATGTTATATCACCTTTGCCCAATCAACGAGGTGACTTGCTGTGACTGAGAAGTAGGAGGTTACAGGAAGTTCACTTAAAGCCTCCTATGTGTTTGAATATCACATGATACCAAACGTTCAGAAAAGACCGAGTAACAAACAGAAAAGGAAGGGTAGCCATCCTTTTTAACAATAAAATCGCAACAGAATAAATTCATGTCAAAGACACAGGTAAATCAAAAATAGACGAAGTGAAACTGCTACTTTCAAACAAGGAACTTCAAATTTTCAGTTACAATTTCCCTTCAGATAAGGCACTAAAACTTCTAGTTATAAGCATCCTACCAAACAACTCTTTAGTCTTTAAAGTCTTCAGAGATTTTAATGGCCTTTTACTTCGTTGTGGTTATAAAGACTTGAATGCAAAGGGAGAAATATCAGAAGACTGGCAAGTATTTAACAATCTATAGCTACTAAACAAGTCAAGTGATGCCTGTACATCTTACTCAGGAATGTGGAAAGCAATTTCCAATTCGATCTTGTCCTTGCAAGTAATAATGTCAGTAAAGGTACCACAGGAGAAGTAGTTGACCAATTGGCATTTAGTGATCACAGACCTACCAAAATTACCAGATACCCTAATAACCAAAATTACTACTAACACTCTTCCTCGCTTGAACCACAAAAAATCAAACTGTGAAAAGTGTGATAGATTAACAAATATTTACACGACCAAGATTAACACCAAGACCAATAAAGTCGGCTTAAATGCTAAGATATTCATATTAGCAATAGTCAGGGCTGACAAAGAATCCATTTTAAGGGGTGCACGGAAAGAAAATAAACCATATTAGTCTGAAGAACTACAACAGTTGAATAATGGAATCACCGAGGCAAGAGATCAAGCTGAAGAATATCCTGGTCTATAACACTACATTATCATTAAGACATCATCTGTTGAATTTACAAAGTCATCAAATGCAGCAGTGGAAAAAGTCTAGCATGAGAAAATTCTACCCCTTGATATGGAATGTGATGGAAGGAAATTGTGGAAATTAGTTTTGACACCCAATCGGGCAAAATCGGAGAGAAGCCTTTTCAACCCCAGACGACAGCGAAATATCTAAAGCAGGAAAAGAAGTAGCTAGCCTATTAGTAAAACGCTTTGATTCGCCAATGTAGGAGGCAGGAGAGTCCTTACATTGTAATCTGTAAACTACGCTGTTCCTCTCTTTAAGTGGGATTGGGTTCTTTGGTTTTGACAGAATCTTCCTTAGGTTGAATGTTGTGAAGAAAGAGCATTAAATGTTGTGTTGTCGCAGAGTTCATCTTAGATGCTCACTGGTGTTCTTCACGTAAGGCAGACTAATACATTTCAGAAGTTCTTAATCTTTAGGATTAGGGTCAGTGATTCTGTATAAGGCTCTCAAAATATTGTTAGCATGGTATCCATTGGATAAGATAACTTCCTGAAGGTGTTTTCCTTTTTTTTAAAGGTCATGTGGGTTGGAAATAATTCTTCTTGCCCTTCCAAACAGAGTGATGCTGGTACTTTTAGGAGATGAGACTGGATGGTGTGATGCATTGTTGCTGTACTGGCCAGTGTGAGTTGGTTTCCTGTAGACGTTTCCTATAAAGCCAGCATAACGTTGGTATGGCGCCACGACTCGAAACAACTCGATCCCTGTCCACACGTAAGTCTTCTGCACTACCAAGATGTAAAATAAGCCGTACCTAGTCATTTCAGATGCCTATCGATGGGAGTAGTATCTCTTGAATCGTCACTCAGAGAAAGCTTACGACTCAAGACATGATAAAACTCTTACCTCTATGGCTTCCTCTGAGTCCATAATGTTCAGCATTTTCAAGATCACAAAGAGTGTTTCAGCAGTCGAGTATCCTGATGACATAGTACGTATTTGCTCTGAATAAGGAACTGCTACAGCACCGGTAGGAATTCAAACAACGTTTAACAACATTTACAAAGTGGACTGAGCACTGGGTACTTATGATCAAGAAGAAAAAGACTAGCTATATCATACCTTTACCTATCTGAATAACAAGATCCTAATACAAATTACCTAGGAGTAACATTAGATTCACGACTTACGTGGCAAGCATATTTGTAGAATAAAGAGAATGCATGAAATTTACCTGCTTAAAGCACTTGCTAGCTCTAACGTGGGAGCGGAGGATCACTTGAGACGTGGAATCACCTATGTTTAGTATGTATTCCCATTCCTAGAATATGGAATTTCAGCAAAGGATATAGCAGCTGTGAGCCACTTTTCATAAGTATCCAAGATTTTGTAATCAAAAGAATCGAACAAAAGCAAGAGTAGTGCGAACAAAACCCATTCGTAGAAACAGAGAAACTCGTGCTGGGCAAGGATCAGTGGAGGATGTAGGAGATCTCAAATTAGTCTCCCAATTGGAGAAAGCAAAGAGAATGAGCAGGCATTCAACGTACAAACAATCAATAAAAATCATTTGCAATTGGTTCAGGTGGACCAGGTTTATTCCCAAAGCTAAAGAAACTGCTCAAAACCTGAATATTCCATAATATGCGCACCTTAAAAAAATTGATTTGACTCCTGAACAACCTTGGAAAATCAAAAACCTGCTTCATATTAACATTTCTATATAAGAGCTATATAATAAAATGAAATGGGTATTACTAATCAAGAGGCACGAGTTTTACAGAAGATATAAAGACTTTATCTCTGGCTCAGGTTAGAGTCGATACAGAGGTTCACAAATACGCTGCTAAAGATGGAAGTGATAGAACGTATATCACAGGATCCAACGACAAGGCTGAATGAATGGCAGGCAAAACTGCAGACATTCATCTCCTTAACCAAAGAATCAGCCTTAAGAGTTCTGCAGTATTTCTCCATGATGCAAAATCTATTTTTTTGGAAATAAAATAGTATGTTTTTTTTCGTTGTTTTTTTCCCTTCAAAATTGTTCATGTGCACCTTCGTATCAAGGCTGTCTTAAAAATACTTTGAATGCATTAATAATTTGAGAAGGTGAATTGGAGTAAAGAATTTCAAATGTAAATAAAATAAATATATATTGGCAATAAGGCAAATTTACCAAACGTACATCCCTTGATTACAGAAATGTTAAATCTAAATTCATCCTTATAATGTTCTGTTTTTACAAAAACTGCAATCACCTTTTCCAAGTCTCCTGGATCGTTATTATGCTTGGACATAAGCATCATTTTTAAGAGACGTTCCTGAGCCATTGATGCAATTAAATACACGTGTAAACTATTGTATTGTATTAAAACGTCTATCGCACTCACATGCCATTACAAACAATGTGAATCCTATCAACAGGAGAACGAAGATGTTGTGAAACAGAACTTCATTGTAAAATTTCATAGCATTGGCAGATGAGTCAGCTTTCCCTAATGCTGCTGAAATATATGACAAATAAAAAAATATATGACGTCAGCAATCCAGTTGTGAAGACACAAAGTGAGGCGTTGACAGATTATAGAATATTATATAATATAATATTATATATAATATAATATTATATAATATTAAGAAGGGACAAGACTCACAGTGGTAAGAAATCCAGAAATTTGGGAATCAAGGTAAGTTAGTAATATGATCTGTGAAAGGAATTTACTGATTTCTTATTTAGTTTTCTTCCATACAATCAGAAATTATATTAACCCTGTTCAATAACCAATTCCAAGCAGTGTCTATTGTAGTGCATATAAACCACTTTGGGAGTCTTGTCGCAAATTAATTTCTCCATACCGATAAGGTCACTTGATATGGAAACTATTACATCATATCCTCTCATATATTTTATCTCAAGACTTAGTTATTATAGAACGTATTTGGTTTTTTCAGCATCAGGGAACCCAGTAATTCTGTGTTATCTGGCGACCTCCACATATAGTCAACAAATAGGATACAGAGTTTTTTACTATGTGAGGTTGTTTTGTCATCTTATACAATGAGCTAAATTGCATAATATAGATAACATGTGATTTGTGCGAGAATCGTGACTTCATCAGTAAAGGTAATTAGGTTATTTAAAATTCTTAAATTGTGAGGTCTCAAGATAAGTTAGCCACACTCTCCATGTTATTGTTAAAAACAGCTTCGTCAAATCACTCACTCCTTTCGTTGGTGTAGAGAGGTTAACCATCGTCTGCACGTTGTTTAAAGTATCGATCAAACATTGAAAGATTGTTTCCTCTTGCTCGTTTGAACTCCTGGTTTCTCTTTTCCAGACATTCCAATATTTAAAATGACATGTGTTCTGAACACAGAATGATGTCAGCGGTTGTAAGAGCAAACAAGAGAAAGTTCGTTGTTGAATAAGTTGAGGATGAGATGTTCACAATTTTAACCCTCCAACTTAAAAAGCTATCGTGATCTACGCCAATTAAATAAAAGCAGATGTCCCATTCATCATAGGTCAATCACTTCTCTTTCTCCTCCTACTATGCGCTTCCTAAACCTTTTCGAATTATTTGCAGAAGTGTTGGAATGTCATGGAAAGTTTGCAATCAAACTCATGAAGTACCCTTTGTTAGCCAGAAAAGAGATGTCATCAAGTTGAGGTGTCCCGTTATTTGCAGAAATGACGGAGATCTTGCGTAGATGACCATTGACACAAAATTTGCAAGTGATCTAACTACAATGTTGTTTATATTTTTGAGGGCTTACTTCCAACCAAAGAGGCATTAATTTTCTATATTCGAAAAAACACCGAACTGATATTATTATCCAGTTCTAAAAATTGCTCAGGTTCATATATGAAGTGTTTTGGGGCAATGTATTTCAAATATACTGTGTCCGGTTCATCGCAGTTTTTTTCAGAATTTTCAGAATAGTAACAGTAATAGTAATAGTAATAGTAATAGTAATAGTAATAGTAATAGTAATAGTAATAGTAATAGTAATAGTAATAGTAATAGTAATAGTAATAGTAATAGTAATAGTAATAGTAATAGTAATAGTAATAGTAATAGTAATAGTAATAGTAATAGTAATAGTAATAGTAATAGTAATAGTAATAGTAATAGTAATAGTAATAGTAATAGTAATAGTAATAGTACTAGTAATAGTAATAGCAATAGTAATCGTAATAGTAATAGTAATAGTAATAGTAATAGTAATAGTAATAGTAATAGTAATAGTAATAGTAATAGTAATAGTAATAGTAATAGTAATAGTAATAGTAATAGTAATAGTAATAGTAATAGTAATAGTAATAGTAATAGTAATAGTAATAGTAATAGTAATAGTAATAGTAATAGTAATAGTAATAGTAATAGTAATAGTAATAGTAATAGTAATAGTAATAGTAATAGTAATAGTAATAGTAATAGTAATAGTAATAGTAATAGTAATAGTAATAGTAATAGTAATAGTAATAGTAATAGTAATAGTAATAGTAATAGTAATAGTAATAGTAATAGTAATAGTAATAGTAATAGTAATAGTAATAGTAATAGTAATAGTAATAGTAATAGTAATAGTAATAGTAATAGTAATAGTAATAGTAATAGTAATAGTAATAGTAATAGTAATAGTAATAGTAATAGTAATAGTAATAGTAATAGTAATAGTAATAGTAATAGTAATAGTAATAGTAATAGTAATAGTAATAGTAATAGTAATAGTAATAGTAATAGTAATAGTAATAGTAATAGTAATAGTAATAGTAATAGTAATAGTAATAGTAATAGTAATAGTAATAGTAATAGTAATAGTAATAGTAATAGTAATAGTAATAGTAATAGTAATAGTAATAGTAATAGTAATAGTAATAGTAATAGTAATAGTAATAGTAATAGTAATAGTAATAGTAATAGTAATAGTAATAGTAATAGTAATAGTAATAGTAATAGTAATAGTAATAGTAATAGTAATAGTAATAGTAATAGTAATAGTAATAGTAATAGTAATAGTAATAGTAATAGTAATAGTAATAGTAATAGTAATAGTAATAGTAATAGTAATAGTAATAGTAATAGTAATAGTAATAGTAATAGTAATAGTAATAGTAATAGTAATAGTAATAGTAATAGTAATAGTAATAGTAATAGTAATAGTAATAGTAATAGTAATAGTAATAGTAATAGTAATAGTAATAGTAATAGTAATAGTAATAGTAATAGTAATAGTAATAGTAATAGTAATAGTAATAGTAATAGTAATAGTAATAGTAATAGTAATAGTAATAGTAATAGTAATAGTAATAGTAATAGTAATAGTAATAGTAATAGTAATAGTAATAGTAATAGTAATAGTAATAGTAATAGTAATAGTAATAGTAATAGTAATAGTAATAGTAATAGTAATAGTAATAGTAATAGTAATAGTAATAGTAATAGTAATAGTAATAGTAATAGTAATAGTAATAGTAATAGTAATAGTAATAGTAATAGTAATAGTAATAGTAATAGTAATAGTAATAGTAATAGTAATAGTAATAGTAATAGTAATAGTAATAGTAATAGTAATAGTAATAGTAATAGTAATAGTAATAGTAATAGTAATAGTAATAGTAATAGTAATAGTAATAGTAATAGTAATAGTAATAGTAATAGTAATAGTAATAGTAATAGTAATAGTAATAGTAATAGTAATAGTAATAGTAATAGTAATAGTAATAGTAATAGTAATAGTAATAGTAATAGTAATAGTAATAGTAATAGTAATAGTAATAGTAATAGTAATAGTAATAGTAATAGTAATAGTAATAGTAATAGTAATAGTAATAGTAATAGTAATAGTAATAGTAATAGTAATAGTAATAGTAATAGTAATAGTAATAGTAATAGTAATAGTAATAGTAATAGTAATAGTAATAGTAATAGTAATAGTAATAGTAATAGTAATAGTAATAGTAATAGTAATAGTAATAGTAATAGTAATAGTAATAGTAATAGTAATAGTAATAGTAATAGTAATAGTAATAGTAATAGTAATAGTAATAGTAATAGTAATAGTAATAGTAATAGTAATAGTAATAGTAATAGTAATAGTAATAGTAATAGTAATAGTAATAGTAATAGTAATAGTAATAGTAATAGTAATAGTAATAGTAATAGTAATAGTAATAGTAATAGTAATAGTAATAGTAATAGTAATAGTAATAGTAATAGTAATAGTAATAGTAATAGTAATAGTAATAGTAATAGTAATAGTAATAGTAATAGTAATAGTAATAGTAATAGTAATAGTAATAGTAATAGTAATAGTAATAGTAATAGTAATAGTAATAGTAATAGTAATAGTAATAGTAATAGTAATAGTAATAGTAATAGTAATAGTAATAGTAATAGTAATAGTAATAGTAATAGTAATAGTAATAGTAATAGTAATAGTAATAGTAATAGTAATAGTAATAGTAATAGTAATAGTAATAGTAATAGTAATAGTAATAGTAATAGTAATAGTAATAGTAATAGTAATAGTAATAGTAATAGTAATAGTAATAGTAATAGTAATAGTAATAGTAATAGTAATAGTAATAGTAATAGTAATAGTAATAGTAATAGTAATAGTAATAGTAATAGTAATAGTAATAGTAATAGTAATAGTAATAGTAATAGTAATAGTAATAGTAATAGTAATAGTAATAGTAATAGTAATAGTAATAGTAATAGTAATAGTAATAGTAATAGTAATAGTAATAGTAATAGTAATAGTAATAGTAATAGTAATAGTAATAGTAATAGTAATAGTAATAGTAATAGTAATAGTAATAGTAATAGTAATAGTAATAGTAATAGTAATAGTAATAGTAATAGTAATAGTAATAGTAATAGTAATAGTAATAGTAATAGTAATAGTAATAGTAATAGTAATAGTAATAGTAATAGTAATAGTAATAGTAATAGTAATAGTAATAGTAATAGTAATAGTAATAGTAATAGTAATAGTAATAGTAATAGTAATAGTAATAGTAATAGTAATAGTAATAGTAATAGTAATAGTAATAGTAATAGTAATAGTAATAGTAATAGTATTAGTAATAGTAATAGTAATAGTAACAGTAATAGTAATAGTAATAGTAATAGTAATAGTAATAGTAATAGTAATTGTAATAGTAATAGTAATAATCATAGTAATAGTCATAGTAATAGTCATAGTAATAGCCATAGTAATAGTCATAGTAATAGTCATAGTGATAGTGATAGTGATAGTGATAGTGATAGTGATAGTGATAGTGATAGTGATAGTGATAGTGATAGTGATAGTGATAGTGATAGTGATAGTGATAGTGATAGTGATAGTGATAATGAGAGTGAGAGTGAGAGTGAGAGTGATAGTGATAGTGATAATAGTAATAGTAATAGTATTTTTTTTTACATTCAAATACTAACAGTACTTTCTTTTTAGTAGCGCAATTTTACTTTCTTTAAAAGTTTATTTCGATTTAGCTATTTAGCTACATTACGTATAAAATCAATATAACAATGATGTAAATATATATATGTACTTATATAAATAAATGAATAAATATATATATGTACTTTAAACATATTTACGTATATATATATATATATATGTTCAATGCTACGATGGTAGCATTTGATGTATTTTATGATCTTTCCTAATTTATAAAAGTTATTAATTTATCATTAAAAGAATTCTCTAAAATCTAAACTAAGCAGTTTGTAAAGGTTAACGTGCCCTCTAAACACTACTCCCTTTCTCCTTTCCTTTTTTGTAAACTTTGCTGTTGTTGTTTTACAATCACTCCATCCTATACTTTAAAGCAGTCTGTTGCTGGTTCCATAATGAATTGCTTATTAGAATTTAAATGGGAATTTTTTAAAATTCATTTATTTCCAAAATTGATCGGCACAAGAACTTTGGAAAATTATGACAAGTCGATTTTCACCTGTTCTCATTTGTTTATTGTCTAGCCAAATATGAAAAACACAGATAAAAAAGCATTTGACGTTATCTTCATTTGTGATGGTCCTAATGCTCCACAAAATAAAAGCAATACTTTAGAAGCATTTATGCATTGTCACCATTTATATAAATGAAAGATTCTCCGTAAAGATTTTAAATGTCTCAATTAAGATGTAGCTATAAAAACATGAATAATTATACATTCAATTTGAAAAGTCATTAAATCTTGAATTTCTGTACGGTTATTGCCACTAAAGATTACAGTAGCCTTTAATTTGACCGACCTTTCAAGGCTACCTCTGTTAAATTTACTAAAAGCATAAATCGAATGGTAATTTGAGGTATTCTGAAGAGAAAGACCTATACAAATGCATTCCGTCTAAATTTGGCTTTTTCTAACATAAAATCTCTTTAATTTCTGTAAAGATAAATGTGCAGCTATTCTTTTTTTGTTTTTGTGTGTCATTTATGCAGAAAAACTTTGTTAATGTTGTACTTTACGTTTTAGCATTTAATAGTTCAGTGTAAGCTAGTCCAAATTTTCTTCAACTGAATTTAAGAAATTCGACATTTACTATAGATTACAAATACGTTCTAAAATAACTAGGTCTTGACAGATTACAAAGACAAAAGTAGAAATATTTATCTTTCTTTGTGTGGTTAAAACGAATAAACAATGTTCCTTGATGAAGTAAATATGTTTCTCTACACTTATAGTTCGTACCGACTGTATCAGCTGAAGTGAGTGATTGCGTGTGCACATGATTGTGTCTTTTTTATCTGATTTTTTGTGTGTATGTAATTACGAAATAATAGGCTGAAGTATGGTTGTCCTTTAATATTCCAAGTAACCAATGAATTATAGTGCTCAAAGTTCAACTAAAACAAATCTAGCAATTTATTTATTTCACACAGACTATTACAAAAATTCTACACAGATTTTAATCCTTGCTAGCAACTTGTAGTTCTCCCGCAGTGATCTCTCGTTTTCAGGTAGCCTCGGTTGGATGTGACCTGTTTTCCTAACATATATTAAATAACATCGCTTTCAAATTTAATGAAACTGCTCAGTCTTTGCATCTTCCTAGAACACTTCATTGTAATGGGGGCAAGGTCCAGTGCCAGGTGTCATTTTATTGTCCTTTTATTCGGTATTTGCACCATTAGTTGTTTAAAATGTAACATTCAATAGTTATCAATAAAACGACGTTTATTTTGGTCTAAAAGCATATTTGGTTGCACTGAAGTGGAAAAGATCCTAGGATAAGAAAACACAAGTCAAACCGTATTTAATCAATAAAAAAATAGAGGCTTGAACATTTAATATGAATAGACTCTAATGCTCCTAATTAGTAGAAAGACTTGGTTTTATTAATTGCTCTAAACTGTTTTAATATAAAAATTTCCGCCTTTTTTGTTTCCGCATTTGAAGCAAATGAAGCTTCATCTTCTTTTGCAAAACTCCATTAGCGCATGGGATTTTTCAGTTAATACTAGGCAAGTCCTGTAAATATTACTAATCTATTTCAGGGTCGTACTGGCTCATACCTGTATGTGTGACATTGTGATGCCAGGTATGTAAACCATATGTTTAAGTAAGTTTAACTCTGTCCAACTATAGTACTTTGCTATACTGTTTAAAATAAAAAAAAGTACATGGAATATGGATGTTTCAACTTTTGCAGTTTCTGATCTTATTAGCAAGCAATCGTTGATACCAAAAATGCAATATTTTGACACACGGATTTTAGAAAAAAAAATATTTCGAAACATTAATAATGATAAATTTTAGAAACTATATTTTGGACATTGATATGTTACTATAAATATGTTTAGAGAATTTGTTATTTAAGAGCCCCTTCGCTGATAAGAAGAATTATTTAAGGAAGTTGCTTATTGAAAGGCGGTGCATATTGGAGTATAATGTTTATTTTGAAAGAAGAAATAAACTTGACATGCAAACTCTGTTTTTCTCCAATAAACTGTGCTTACAACATCAAAATAAAATAGCTCCTCAGTTGAATTTTATTATATGACCAATAATCTATAGTATCAACTTCCAAAAAAACTTCTCTTCCTTTGTTGATTGTCTAATCATCTACCTTTGTGGCGCGGCGCTTATTGAAGGGTGGCCCTAATTTAGTGCATGTCAGAAGAAATACAGCATGACCAAGATTAGGAAAAAGAAAATATATCAGTTAAAGAATGGAACAAGTATTACACGCGCCTGATGATGGGAAAAGTATCTCTCGAAACATAGCTCAGAAAAAGTTTACAATTCAAGAAATGGTAAAGCTTCTATATATATTGATTTCACTGAGTCTATGAAGTCAAGAATTTTCAAGACATTTTAAGCCATTTGTTAACAGCCTAAAATTCATCATGAGGTCAGCAACAATGTTGGACTTTTCCAAGGGAAAGGGAAAGCAGATACCAAGTTGCATGAAGAAGGGAGAAATAAAAACACATAAAAGGTTTATTCACAGATTCAGGACCAGACACTCAGATTATTGGGAGATCCATTAGTGCAATGGAACTCAACTGCTGGATAAAAAGTATAAAAATCCTGATGTAAAGAAGGTACATAGCTATTGTTCATAAGATCAATGTTTCTTGGAGGTTATTCTCTTAGATTTTAAAAAAATGTGAGGATTTGAAGAACTTTGTTTCGCGACGTTTTATAAAATCGACAATGTTTTTGAATACTTACACTAATCAGACATTGCACATCGCAAAAGTTAAGATATTTGCAATTATAATAAATGTGCATATAAAAATGCTTTTCTATACCTTACGGTCAAGTATGTATTGTTATTGGTTAAAAGAATAAAATAAATGTAGACATTGTAGATTAAGGATTAAAAATCTAGAAGGGCAAACTACTTATTTTTTATTTCACAATTACTTTGATTAAATAAAAACAGAATTGAGATCGCTAAAGATGTATTCTGTAAAGCAAATAGCATCCTGAAGAACAGAAATCTTCCAATGAAGACCAAACTTAATTTGCTGGAATGCTATGCTATGTAAGCCTTGCTTAATGGGTACAATCCTTGGACGATCGATGAATCAGACTAGAGGTTGTAGAGATATTGTTCTTGAGAAGAATGTTGAAGATATCATGGACAGAATAAATTAGCAATACAGGTGTTAAACAGGATTGTAACGGAACATATGCCGGTGAAGGTAATAAAACGGTAGAGATAATATTTGGGTCGTGTTATGAGTAGAGAGCATGGACAATTTTCTGTTGACTGGAAAAGTATGGGGGAAAAGAAGAAGGCAAAGACAGAGTCTGGTATTTGTAACAAGTTTGAGGAAAGACATCAATGTCGGAATGATTTGTACAGACTATGGTCGCCAACATTCCGGATGGATATGACACCTGAAGAAGAGGATATTTGCATCTGTTCCATTTAACTGGAAATCATAATGGTTTATCACAGCTGTTATAAATCTTAAAAAGACCCTTTCTTTTCACCAAAGCAAGTTATAAATGTAGATGACCCTAACTCAAGTACTATATCTGCAATCATAAGGATGGCTACTTGTAGCTATAATTTTTTTTTGTGAAAGTTTTAAATACATCTTTGCTTTCAGTTAAGAGTAAGCCTAATCTTAGTGTGCAGTAGATTTTTATGGGCAGATTTATACCTATCCCATACTGTTTCATTAACTAAAACAACTTATTAGAAATATAAAAAATCTTTTCAACCGAAAAATTTGGTTTACAGTGGTAGAAAACAATTTCAGGTGTTTCGGCTATCCATATGACGCTTGTTCCAGGGTAATGAAAGACTCCTGTCACCCTTAATATAACATCATATGGCACTGGAGGAATTTTATCAAAACCTACAACATGAGATCTTCCAAACTTATTTTTGTATTCATAACAAGTTGTGACTTAGGTTGTATCTGGAGAAACAACTTTTAATATTTTCTCTCATCGTTAGGGCTATGATTTCCTGTATTGTTGTTATCGGCAAAGTAATGAATACTGCAGTGTTGAGGACAGTTTTGCTCCCTTTGCCTCTTTTTCTTTTTTTCCCCGGGCCTAGAAGGGGCTATTTCTTTTATCTTTTTGAAGAGATTTGGAGTCTACTTTTTGCAAAACTTCATTCCAAACCTCCCCAATACAACTGATATTGCATACCTTTAGATAGGAAGGTCGAAAAATAAAGGGAAATCACACTTCTGAGAATGTCTGGCCTAGAAAAGAGACAGAATTTGGATTGTTTAGAGAGGAATTCTGACTACTCTCGGTAAAAATCCTTTGCCATTGGTAATTTTATGATACCCTTGTTATGAATTACTTTTTTAGCTATTAGAAATTTATATATATGTTGATTGCTCCATCTTCACAGATCACCGCCGTCTTTTACGTCAACGTCAAAGTTTCCATCCTTGCTATTTCTCGAGTGACCGCAAAGATGACTCTTCAAACCAGCCGTCGATTTACAGCGCTTACTGCAAAGATGGCAGATGAACGTAAGTGTCCTCACAGGATAATTAGATCTGGATGCGGAATAAAATCTTTGTCTAAAGCTTTGTGTGTTTTCAGTTCCTCCACTGACTTGCATACTTCACTACAAACTACGCAGATGTTGCCATCAGGCCGTGGGGCTAGTGCAGAAAAAGGCCACCTCTTATGTGATTGAATGTGATTCTCATAACCTGCTTTAGAATGTAACACCCTATCACAGGTCTCGCACTTCCAGCCGGCAGTGTTGGAACCCAGCTGCCTTGCAATTCCTTTCATTAAGACAGAAGAACAATCTCGAGAAATAATTCATTTCATTTCAAACACTAATGGAATGATAACAAAACACCTGCCGTTGTACAAGAACTAATATACTATGTTCATTTTTGTGGGAGATGAGAAGGGTGTTGGTATTAAAATATTTTTATGTGGTCTTCTTAATTAAATTATCTTCATAAAACTTTGAATTCATTGAGATTGAGGATTCAATATGTGAATTTGACTCAAGAAGTATAAATTTGAAAAAATATAAATGTGTATTGCCAATTAGGCAAATTTACCACTCTTATGACTAACCTATAACAACTTCGAATCTAACATTAATCATCAAATATTAGTTTTTGCAATAATTTTCATCACCTTTTCCAAGTCTCTTGGATCAATATCATGAATGGCTGTAAGCGCCAATTTTAAGAGTCGCTCCTGCACCGTTGTTACAAGTAAGTATGAATGTGACCATTGTATCGTACAAAAAACATCTCTCACATTCACATGCTATTAGAGGCACATGAATCCTCTCTTCAGAAGAATTAGCATGTTAAGAAACAGCACTTCGTCGTAAGGTTTCAAGGCAGTGGACAAGGAGTCAGGTTTGTCCAAAGCTACTGAAAATATATGACATCACTAGTCCAATTCTTAAGACGTAAATGAAGGCGTTGGGAGGTCATAAGCTTACAAATTCATGACCTCAGGTATATCAATATTGTGTCCAAGAGAAAAAGGACAAGACAAAGTGATTTAATTACAGTGCTTTGCAATACAGAAATCACAGAATCAAAAGTAAGTAATGTTGTGATCTGTGAAAGGCATTTACAGATTTTCTATGTAGTATTCTTTAACCCCATCTCCAGGTGCATTTCTCCTTTCATAGAAGGAGAGTTGAAATCAAATTGACAATATTTTGCTATGGGTTTTGTAATCGATACTTAAATAGGGATTATGACTAGTTGGTGGGGTCCATTTTATAAGTTTTCTGTATGCAAGGCGTAGCAAAGCTAGTTTTATTAAATCCGAAAAATGCCCGATTTCAAAGGAAAGCTTAAAAACATCTTTGAGTTTTAACTCTCATAGTTTTAAATAGGTTCAGAGCTTTGAGTGCCTTTTGGTATTCTTTTAGAGTTATTGACAGGCCTAGTACATATCTAGATACGTCAGAGGTGCATTGTGCTGCGATAGCAATCCTTTTTGAGCGATATCTTTGGTTTTTGGAGAAGCATTGAGGGTTTTGTTGTAAGTAGCTTCATAGGCTAGGATATTTTTATATTAAGTACCGATGTTTTAGTTAACTTTGAGAGTCTTGATTGTATCTGTGTTCTCTTTCTTTTCCTGAAGGGCAAGGAAATAATTTTTATGCTGCTCATTAGAGGTTGTAGATTCTCATCAACTTCTTCGAGTACCTACAGTAATTCAACTCCAATAGTTTTTTAATTACATAGAGTTCAAATAAATTTAATACATTAAAAATAGGTGACCAAAAGTCATTTACGCGACTTAAACAAAAAAAAGGCCAAAATGTTGATAGAGAAATTACATTAAGTGAATAAAAATTTTAATACAATACAGCTAAAAGGTACAATGAACAAGAAACTAGCTTATGATTTATAAACAACAATAATGAAAATAATAAAAATACATTAACAGGTTTCTTAAAGGAAAAGGAAAAAGGTAAAACGAAACAGGAATAATGTTCACAGAGGTTTATTACACCTCTGTTGAAAAATAATAAGCAATAAACAATCAAGAAAGAAGTATCCTTTAAATATGTGAATGGAATAGTCCACAGTTCATGTAAAAAGGATTCTCTTTTTAGCTCTAGAAAAAATACACGAAGACATCCCTTTTGTTATTGAGATAAGCTGTTAAGCAAACATAGTGCAACATTATCAAATTGGATGATGACGTAAGCTATTTAGGTCATTAAATTATTGTTCCAAGTCATCATGATTTAGCAATAGCTAATGATAAAGTTATCCATTGTCCTGTAAAAAGAAGTGCCATGGAAAAACGCATCCTTTTCCAACTTCCCTAAAACATAGTATAGAGGTCTGGAACTCACAACTTCTTCGAGTAAAATACTCCCTAACTCACTTGAGGTTAAATTGGCATTCCTGGAAACATTTTTAACACATTTCTTGCCACTGTGAATCAATCTTTCCCGAAAGCACACCATTACCTTGCCTTTTTAATGTTAAAAATCAATTTACTATGCTGACATAAAGCAGATTCTTGAGCGCGTTTGCTATTTACCTCACTAAACACCTTGTGTAGATCTCGGGGAACATTTAAAAATGTGTCTCAATTTCTTAGAGGCCACAATCAAAGCAACCTCTTTACATGGATAAAATTATCGAAAACCACGAAAAAATATAAATATATCAAAGTCCTTAACCATCAATATGTACACACATCATAACTGTACAAATGAAGAATTATAAGTTAACCTTTTGAAGTTCTACCCCCTGCTAACTCTTCTTGAAGGGTAGTAAAAACAAGAGTTCAGCAAAATCTACATCAACATGTTATGCTATTCCAATATGCTAAACTGAAATTTTTTAGATTAATGTCCAAATACTTATTTATACAACTGGATGCCAGGGACTACTGAGAACAGTGTTCTTGGCATTCTCTAAAATAAATGGATTTTTGGACCACTTGATTTTGAATGTCAGGACTATTGAATACCTGCTTATGCAAGTTCATACTTCTTGATATTATCTTAATGCTGACTTGGACAAATTTCATGTTTCACCAACTGACTCAGCACCTGTAACAAGATCAACTACATAACATGAGCATCTAAATTTGGAGGTGGTGAATGAGTACTCCAATGAATTAGTTTTCTCATTAAGCCTTCGTAAGCAATTTGTACTCTAGTAGTGGATATTTTCCACTTACAGCAGATCAGTGGAAAGGATGGTGAAATGTCCCTTGTCACTCATTAGGATTGTCAATTCTTTCAATAATGCCCCCTTGGCACTGTTCCTTAATGATGTCATTGATATTCTTTGAACAATTGTTGTTGCTTGTTAAGGATGGTTTAAAAAAGGCCTTATTGTATGGTAATAAAGAAAACAAATCTGGCTTGAAGTTTGATGACAGGATGTGACTTTTGCGGTTCAAGCATAAGATTACTCTCAAAAGAGTTTGAAACAGTAAAACTGCTGTCATCAATAGAGATACCAATCTTACGCACCTTTGGAGTCAAGTGAAAAATAGGAATCAAAGAAATAACTGAAAATAAAAGAATACTAATTTTCCATCACAACTTGCTGTCGGATTCTAAGGCAGTTGGTCCATAAAGCAAATATCTAAATCTTGAACGTACACCAGTGAGTTTACTGGGTCCCTGAAAATCTCGTCAGTAACAAAGTACCTGCACTGATCAATCAAACGGTCAACCTCATGATGCCCTTCACTCAATATCACAGGACAAATAAAACTAAATCCAAGAAAAAAGTTTTAGAGTTGCTACTTTTAAAACTTTCTCGAATGTAAAGTAGAGCATATGGATTTTACTGAATGCGCTTTAATGGGGAATTCTAATGGCCCATAAGTTGACTCTAGTTGAACCTTGATACATTATACTTACGTGAAATGTTGAAGTTTTCTCCAAGCACACACTTCAAGCTCTATCTTTGATGTTACAATATTTGTACTATAGAAAGAATGCGGATGATGGGCCCTTTTTGCTATGTATCTGTTGTGCTAGAAGCTCTAACCATTGCTCTTTGCAATAAAACACTTTTAACCAGATTGATATAGCTTGCTGGGAGAAGAAATAGAATTTGCTACTCCTATATAAGCTGGCGTTTGGATTATACTTGTGCCTATAGGTGATGTGGTTTTTCTAGAGAGTCCGTAAGTATTTCTTCCCAGGAGCCTCTGACTAAGGTTAATTTACTTTATTGTAGAACCAATAATGATACGTCCTTTGACACGAAATTTGAATGTGAGCTTCTCATAATTTTCCTGCTTCAAAAAGGTCTAAACGTATAACCAGGAATACAATTAACATTAATGTGGTCTGGTGAGAGGAAAAAGAAAGCATAAATTCTTACTTTTTATAAAACTAAAGCAGCCTTCTATAGCAGGAAAAAGATTGCAAAAGGACTATGACTGTTTTATGGATACAATACCAGATTTACAGTTTTCAAGATATACATGCCCATTGAAACTCTTAGTAAACAGGGGAAATGAAATGAAAAGGCTTAGCTTTGGACTTACAACATAAGTAACTTAACTCATAATATTTCCCCCTGATAGTTTGCAAGCCTCCGTTTCAATAAACAAAGCATCTAAAACACTAATAAAAGTTAATGTATAACAAACTGATTTATAATAAGTTATAAGTTTTTCAAAAGAAAGTATGTGATTGCATTGTTTTTAGAAATTAATTTCTATTACATGGAAAAACAGATGCATTAATAAATTTATTGTAAAATCAATGAAACAGAGCTATTAATTGGCCTTGCAACGATGCTGATAAATTACCAACTTTATTCAATGGTCAATTTTCTCCAAAATTTCTTCTTTTAAGACCTTTGCACCCAGGGCCATTTTCTGTGGTCACACCAAAATGCTCTGGTTAACTTCCCTATATATTGGAACCAAGTACTATGAGAATTTTAAGTATGAAGAGATCGGTGAGGATATCAGGTCGTTAAATGTACAGTAGATGAGAAGACATTTTTCGTGGAAAGAGAAAGAACGTTTTTAGCGCTTATAGCCTTGAAGAGGTCAAACTACAGGGATTTAATTTGTCGTGGAAGAAGATGACTGGATCAATGTTTCCAAAATATTAGCAGGAATTGAATACATTAGCAAGGATTTCAGTTACCTTAACAGTACAATAGTATCATTCTCCTCGGAAAAAAAACGGTAAAAAAGAATCATAAGTTTCCCAGGAGAATCCGACTGTTTTTGGCTACAGGGAAGGAAGGAAAGGGTATTTTCATTGTAAACAACAATAGCTACCATCCTCAAATCGAATGCTGAAATTTCAGTCAAAAAAAAGATTATTTTGTCTCTGTCTATTAAATTTGTTGAATGTCAAGGCATTGAAAGAGTTTTACGTCCATTCATTAATCATCAAAAAGGATTAGGCTCTGTATATTTGAGAAAACCCTCCTTGTGTTTTTCTACATTATCGAGACGGATGTGAGTTGATTTTTGGTTTTAAGTCTTTTTGGGACGATTTCAGGCATTTAAGTACAAAGATTGGTCGCATCAGAAAAGATGTTTGGACAAAAATATAATGTAGTGAATAATGTATGGCGAGTATACATATATTTATGTTAACTTAGCCGTCAGCTGGGACAGTAGAGAAAAGACGAAGATAATATTATAATTGCTTTTGAAATAATGTCAAAAAGCTTCCTATGGCATAATTTAAGCAGTACGCGAGTTCTCGTAGTTGGGCCTCTTGATAAAATATTTCATGTCAATATGGTTTTATTGTTGCCTGGTATTCTAGAAAATCTCCCAAAGAGGGTACTTTCTTTATCATTCACTGTTTGAAGGATGATGCAATTCCATTTGTTCTACTTTGAAAGATAATTTTTTTAGTGGTGGACAAAATATTGGTTGTGTGAGGTTGGGTAAGATCCCATTGTTCAGCTGACGTACCATACCGCTTTGATCTTTTGTGAAAACGGGGAGATTGCTTACCAATTACTCTTGACTTTTGACACAAATGAGATGTTTTTAATTTGCTTTTCTTGCTCCAAGTGAATTGCATGGAGGATTAGTGAAGTCCTTTGATCAAAACAGACACTTCTACATTTTTTTGACTAATCTCAAAAAAATGGAGTAGTTTAGTGAAAAATTAAATATTTTAACCACAGTTTATATATATAACGAACGTCAAAAATAACTTTCCAAGTCACTTTCAAAGTTTATATAATTGAGAGAGGTTTTTGCAAATAAGTATAGTACCAAGCTATTTTTGCAAAAAGTTGGTTCTTTAAAATGAATGAAAAATCAGAAAAAGCTTCAAAAACATGATATTGCGATGGCTTTATCCAACTAAGAAAGGCCCAAATCTAAAAACAAAAACCAAGTTGGGCCTACATTAGATAAAAAACATTATATAAATATCATATCCCACCTCTTCAAGTTAGTTAAAAACACTGCACTATGTGAGCCGAAATCCTTCAAATCAACCAAATCAAAATTCTTCATAATTGGGTGTTGACACCTTTGCGAAAGATAAAACCCCAGCGCCTACCATTTTTAGTAATTATGATAGGCTCCCTGCTGAGAGAATCTAAGTCATTTTCGGGCCACTTCACACTTGTTAGATTTCTCGCCGCGATAAAAATCACGCGTCGCAAGTAAGTTTAGCTTACAATTGTTTCACATGGAACCTTTCACACTTGGGAGATTTTCCTCACAACATAGCTCATGCTAATGCTAAAGTATTTGCGAGATTTTCTTCGCAAGAACTTTAGCAGGATACCAATATCTATTGTATCTTTCACATTAGCGTTTCTTTCTCCACGGGGATAGCATGCATATCTGGTCAGTACGGTTGTACTCAGTGAATTTCAAAATAGAAAGTAGTCGTTATACCTGATATATAAAAGAAAATTAGCACCTTATAGAAAACTTGTCTATCGTAGGGGAACTATAACTAATCATAGGCCACGTAAGTTACAACAATACATACTTTGATATAAAAAAGCTAATTACAGCATATTTCCTTTCTTGTACAATTGAATGAATACACACGCGCTTTTCTTTTGGCTTCTTGTTTTTCTTTTATATAATATGTATGCCATTGCAACTCTCTTCACTCTATCAAGCGTCATTTTTCCAAGACTTGTTGACAACTGAGTGATGCTCTGTACCCAGGTGCGACAAAAAAAAGCGCAAGTGTGAACACTTGTGACGCGTGATTTTTTTCACCGTGAGAAATCTCGCAAGTGTGAAGCAACCTGTCCCTTTTCCTCCCCTGGCTTGAACTTTAAATTTGATAACCACATCTTTAATTAGTTTACATAACTTAACCCATTAGTATTAGTAAGCAACCCCTTATTATGCAGATCGATTCATAAACCATTCAAAGATTAGGAACATGAGAAATGAAAGTATGTACTGCTGACGAATCAGTTTCCGTACACTTTAAAAACTTCTAATTTTTATTATTGGGGAATACTAGTCAAATGATATACAATGTTTGAAAAAAGTTTGTGACAGGGTGACTCAATCTATAAATGAAATATATGTTAAGAACCATTTTGGATATCTTGTTTCCAAACATTTGAGCCCTTTTAAAAAGACATCTTTGTTTTAGAGTAAACTATTTTCATATATTCTTTCTGTCTTTAGTTTACCTTAAATATCGAGAGGGATTCGTGAAAATTTACTGGTTTACAGTAATTTACATGTATTTTTTACCGGTGTTGAAAAACAAACACAAAATTTAAGTTGAATAAATCAGGGTGAGGCACTTCAATATCGTTTTACAAGACAAAACTGATTACCAATTTATAGAACAAATCTATTAAAACAGGTCTCTGTCATATACATGAAATCGACCAACCCTTAACCAGCTCTCAGTTCACGAAACCTATACATTCTCATCAGCTTTAATTTTCTTTGCAATTATATGTATGGCATCTTAATGACGTCATCGAATGACACGCAGGCGATCAGATAAAATTATCTTTTGTCTATTGATCAGGTAAACTTTGCTTCCAGTAATCTCTTTGGTCTGGTTAGGTTCCTCATAAATCCAAGAATGTACTAACCTACATTTACTTCAAAAAAATTAATTTTACCAAACACAACACCTTTCTCTAGTCCTTTTTTTAATTTATGGACAACTACAACGCCTTGTATTCACAAATAGGCAAGCGACCCACTTTCAGTTTGCCCTTTTCAGAAGAAAAGAGATGACCCTCAACCTAAACCTTTATCTGCTTGATCCGACTTAACCTGATGTGTTGTCGTTGTACAGAAGGTTGTTGAGTTCGGAGATCACCTTTGCTACGGAAATTCTTTAAAGTGATGCCGTCATTAATCTTCTGTGCAACTCCTGACAGAGATATATTTTCAAGGCAAATATGTTAATATTTGTTACAAGACATTGTTTCCCAGTTGTACTTTCAAACTTTATTGGTGCTCACTATCCACAGGAAATAGCGGTAGAGTGACGGCTCGGACTGAATTATGTAACCATTTTCGTACAATGAAGACATGGCTGCCTCAACAGGGTAGATATTTTGACCAGCTATAAACTTTGGAGAGAAACTTTGACCAAGATATAAACAATTCCACTGCTGGAACTAGATAAAGATATTGGGAAAATATTACTTCGCGAAGTCATATTTATCTCATTTAGTTGTAAATAGTTGTGTAAAGGTCACTGCTAAAGCTTCGAAGTCTGAACATTCCCTGCTGCTGCTCACCTATTAACTGCAGTAATCGTCGTGGGAAAGCAGAGAAGCTAATCTTCTTTCACCATTAAGTGACAACTATCGGGTTGTAAAATTGACTGCACACAGTATAGCATAACTGGCATATTAAATAACGAGAACCAAGTCTTCTAGCTTATCTGGTAGACCTCGCAGAATCATGAAACCTGATATTGCTTCTCTGAATATTCAATTTCTTTCCTTTAAGAAACTGTACTAAAAAGGAAAAGCTTTAGGTTTAGCATAGCACGAAATTATGTTAAGAAGTTGTTAACTTGGAATTAATATCACATAGCATAAGGCAAGTAGAATGTGTCGGTTATTTAGAAGTGCAGTATTACGTTAAATTTCAAACCAGTGCACGTAGCATATTTTACTTAGTTAATTAGGCCCATGGCCAACAGATGAGCATACTGTCACCATCGCACTCTGTTTTGGGCTTCTCTTGTTACATCAGTCCAGTTTGTTCCCTGGTGTCATGTGTCTCTGAGATTGAGTCCATTCTTCCCTTTGGCGAATGTGTTGGTTTGTTTGCGTCGATACTTCTGTAGCTTTGGGGTTTTAACAGGGTGGGGGTGCTGACCCCACGCCCAGTCTTCCTCTTTTATCCGGGCTTAGTACTGGCTGTATTATCCGAAAATATCACAGGCAGAGTAACGTCGTATACCACTGCACACAAAACATAGCAAAAATTTCCTATGCAAAGGCTTAGTAGGGTTACAGATTGCGACAAAGTAATTTCTGCACTTCGCCCCTACCTTATCGTCACCTACAACATTTGGCAAGTGAAAAAAAATATATATATATATATATATATATAGTCAGAGTGCTCAAACTACGCATGCGCAGTGAGCTCCGCATTACGCAAACGACAGGTTCCCATCTCAGATAGAGTGCTCAACCAAACTTTCGTAAGGGAGCGTAATTACTCAATCTACAGACATTACTGTTTGTATANTATATATATATATATATATATAGTCAGAGTGCTCAAACTACGCATGCGCAGTGAGCTCCGCATTACGCAAACGACAGGTTCCCATCTCAGATAGAGTGCTCAACCAAACTTTCGTAAGGGAGCGTAATTACTCAATCTACAGACATTACTGTTTGTATATATATATATATATATATATATATATGTAATAGTGACAGAGAAAATAGCAGACGAGATTCTAGCGGACGAGATTCTGTGTGTTTATATATTCTGTGTGTTTATATATTCTGTGTATATATATATATATATATATATAGCCATACAAACACAAACACACTTAATAACAATTTCCAATTTAATATCTTTCATCTCTTTCTTTTTTCAGATTATCTATATTTTTCTCGAAAGTATTGCTTAGCTTTCTCTGTGACATAGCGAGCTGATTCATTTCTCTTCTTCAAATACTTTATCATAGTTCTCTGAAATTTAACAACAAATATTTTCCAACATCCATCTGTCTTACCTCATTTTCATTCGTCACTCTTTCAGTTGAGCTAGCTTTTAAGACCGTAAGAAAGAACCTTTTCTCGTTTTGTTTAACAAGTTTCAAACAATTACAAATGATATTCGAGTTTTAACCATGTATTCCTCTTCTTCTTACTTATACGTGTCCTCTATGGATTATGCTTCTCATATCTTCTTCTAATATCACTATGTCTATTATAATCTGTAACTTTTAGAGACACCAATCTACAATCTCAGAGTTTTATAATTAATACTTTTTATATTGCTCTATAGGGAAATTCCCAATAAGACGAGTTTTGACTACAACAAAGAACGAGCACTTTAAAAAAGATAAAAATAACTAAGAAATTTTAAGATCAGAAAAAATAGTATAAAGGATACAGTAAAGATAACGTTGGTCCATGTCCTGTTAATTTCCAGGGAAAGGGCAGGCCAGGGTTCCAGGGCGCCAAAGTCTACCAAATAGATATTACTAGAAATGTCCGGAAAAATCAAATGCTTGGTTGACATTAGGAAAGGTTCTTTTTCACCAAATAATGCAGTCCTGAAATAAAATTGAAGTTGCATCTGTCTGGTTGTAACCCATCCATACATATACGTTTTTACTTTCTATTCTTCTCTCTATCTTTTTTTTTGTATTTTTAGCTATGCATCTATCTTATGACTATCTATAGTTAAAACGAGTAGTAACGTATCGGTTTTGGTATTCAAGTTCCTTACTTACGAAAGGGTTATGCTATTAAAGGCAATTTGTATCAGAGCATCAAATTCGAGTAGCAGTACAAACTATCCGAAAAGGAAATTGAATACATCATAAAATCATGTTTTTCTTTTTTTAAATGCACTTGTTTAGTAAATATTGCAAAATAATAATGTATAACGAGAACAGCATAAAAAAAGATGGGATAAGGATATTTTTTGTATGTTAACCTGGTATAGGTTTCATTAAGCTAACTGAAAAACAAAGAGATATATATTTAGTTCGAAGCACGTGTTGGCATCTATGAAGAGTATTGGTGTATATAGTTTATAAACTACGCCTGAAAATGATCATAAGTGAAGTAAGCATATAATTTATCTCTGAGTATTTTTATACTATGAGGTAATTTTAGGGTAACAAATTCGGCTAGAAAAGTCGATGTAAAAAGTTATCAATAAACGATTGTAAAATGATAAAATTATAGGCTAAAATCGTTAAAGTGACCTAAACGGCAGTAAATAGGTATGACTTGACAGCAAGAACATCAACAACAATAACAGAAAAAAACCCGGGTTCATTTTGTATCTTTCTGATCTCCATACCTGGGGGATGTTAAAAACGAGGAGCAACTAAAAGTTTCTAAATTCAGCTCAAATGTGGAAATGCTAGAAGAGTTGTTGTTATTATTATTACTACTGTATTATGTGGCTGAACAGTATGTTGAAGAAATGTGGCAGCCCACAACCTCAGATACTAATTGCATATCCAAGAATCCTTGCAGTTCTTAAAGGGTAAGTCTTTTGTATGACTCAAAAGTAGAAGTTAGGGCTTGTAAGCTCAATTCATGTGTATAAGCCCTTCGAAATGATGTATAACGCTCCAATTATTATAGGTGTTACCTTCATCTCTCTGCAATCCCAAATTCTCATTAACTTCCATTTTAGATTTTGATAAAGGTCCGATATTTCCTGTTCTTTTCCTGTCGATATATTATTTTTATTTTAATATTAACTGTAATTATAATTACAGTTATTTTTTAATTTGCAGAAAAACAGTAATTGAAATCAGTGTGAAATAGAGGAATAATGTAGATGATACTACTACTACTACTACTACTACTACTACTACTACTACTACTACTACTAATAATAATAATAATAAAACATATGCCCTTTGGCATACATAACAACATGGTTCTTTGTGCCTTTGCGTTGTTGTTTTAAAGGGCAATAACAAATATCCAGTCTAAAGACAATGCTGCAATACCAGACTTAGTGCAAGAACCAAGATATCTCTCCATGTATTGTCAGCTATCAGGCTAGGAGTGCTGTAATCATGAATTGTTGTCATACAACAACAACCGCTTGAGCAATTTGCCTTTCCTCACTGGTTGTGAGACACCACTTGCAAGGTTAAAGTGATGTTGCTATTTTTGATTTGGTTTTCTATTTTATCTCACTCTTGTGGCTACGGTATTGTACATGTGCCTGCTTTCAACTTTCCTGGCTTGTTGCTGGGCGCTGAATATGGGGTTTTCACCCATCCATCACTAGATGGTGTGCAACCACTCGATAATGGAAACTTTTTATTTTTTCATCTGAACATATACAATTACAAACCTCACTAATCAAGGTAGTTTGCATTGGCTTGCCTATTTAACAAAATCAAAATTAAATATTTTACTAACAAAATCAATAAAGCGACAATAGTTCAGG
>RDPX01000043.1:1357477-1467327 GCA_003991215.1 Morbakka virulenta | reverse complement strand
GTGACAGTTTGGCATTGTAGAAATTTTGTGGTAGGCAGCTGCAAGTTGAGTCCAAATTGATTTTTGGAAAGGCAGGTCAAGCCACTGGCGTATGTATTTAGAGACCAGGTTGTCGAGATTTTCTGCCACCCAAGTCTTAGAAACATTTGAAATCGTAAGGTGCCAGGAAACCTTTGGGAGGGCAAATTCACTATAGAGACGCAGTTTGTGTTTTGGATGGATAGGTAAGGAATCAATTTGTTTGAGAAGATCTAGTAAAACAGACAGAAGCTTGGATTTGTGAGACTGATTGGTCATTTCAAAGTCAAAGTAACGTCCAAGATACTTAAAGGCAATAATAATAATAATAATAATAATAACAATAATAATAATAATAATGATAATAATAATACATGTATCAAAAGACTGCGCCAATATACATAATAAACTAGTAATAAAGGAATGAATAGATCATATTCTTGTAGGGTGCCTTATACTAGCCCTGCCCGTAAATGAAATGTGGCATGACAAATTAGAAAAGCTCATACACTGGAATGTCTGTAAATACTTTGTTATAAATACTCGAGAGAAATGGTATTAGTATAAATCCAATAAAGAGATCAATAAAGGAAACGTAACTATCTAGTGGAATTTTCAAGTTAACTTACACAAGAAGATACCATCAAACAGACCTGAGATTTTAATATATAGTTATAAACAATTCAAACAAATTACAACTACAAAGACTTCATTACTATCATAGAACCCAGTAATAATATTAGACATAAAACAAAGTTGAAACCATACAGAATTAACACCAGATGGCCAAAAGCTTTAAATTTATTTACAACATATAAAAACACCAGGACCATAAATTGAATCAGTGTTAATTAGCTCAAAATGAAAACGCTTTTTCTACTTAATCAATAGTGACACTTTCATCCCTCATACTTATTGCAATAGAGTCAATAGCCAAATCTCTTTATATGTGATAATTATCAACACCACCCAATATTCGATAAATTTGTTTTTCTTTTTCCGTAGACAAGATCATTACGATGGTTTCGCCTTAAAGAGGGAGAATTTTTCACCTGCGAACTACCACCTCAGGCTCTACATATTACTTAATTGTCCTTGAGGCTGTTAAAAAAATTTACCAAAATCAGGGAGGTATTCAGCAAAGACCTTTACCTTTCAACCAGTTTCTACAGCAGAGCAGCTCTCTAGGGTTAACGCATATGTTTAGGAAAACCTTCCTGACCATCTAACTAATTTATTGAAAATTGTTCAAAGAGGTGCGGAAGTTCAAGTAACTAATAGACGGGTTTCTGATGACGTATTATTGTCATCGTTTTCAGTCTCCACGCGGTTTCGGGTGCAAAATATAAACAAAGATGGTGGATATCATTGTATTTCCCTTAATTACTACGTGATTTAATTCTGAAAACCATCCACTTCTTAATGTAATTTTGGCAAGATCTCAGCCGCCATCTTACTCCTGTTTTAACTATCACTGTTTTGTCTCGACTTCCAAACCAGGCTTTGATTTTTTTTTCGATAAATGAACTTTGACACCGTCTGAAGATATCGATTGTTTTTTCCCCAACCCAACAGAAAATGTTTTGGTTACATCGTCAATCAGCGTAAAAGCTTAATTATTCACAGCCTGCTGACGTAAAACCACTATCTGCATAATAATAAGAAACTCTAATCGAGCACGAGGGTCCAAAAAATATTTCAAGAGAAGTTTTTCTTGTTCTTCTACTGACCTTTTCTCAAAATGGCAACTCCTGTTAATCTCATGTGGGCGAAAAATTCTGATTACTTTAAAAATCTCCAAAAAGGAAGATCAAGAAAAATATCTGAACAAATTAACAGAGAGAGTTTGTTGAAACATTCAGGCAGATTCTTTCTTAGTGATTTCTTTTCACGCCAATATATAAGATTTTCTGTCATAAATTTTGAAAGCTTTAATAGCCAAGAACGGAAAACTCTTGAGACAACAGCTTCACTGACCTGAAATCGGTACGCAATATCCTTGTTTGTCAAACCCATTCTTAATTTAACCAGCACTAATAAAAGATGATCTGCGACTGTTGAAATGTTTGTACCAGTATCTTGTGGTCCATACTGTAACAGCCAATTTCATGGCTAATACCTGTATAAAATTGCAACATAAGTCCACGACTTTTAAAATTTCTGTAACGAAAGACAGCTTTATCTGCTGTACATAGTTTCTTGTTCAGTTTCCTAATCTCATTAGTCATCTCTAGTGAGTCACTTTGGGTCATCTTAAGGAGGTGTTGTGTCTCTGCAAGTTCTTGTCTCAGATTTTTAACCTCTTCTTCCAAATAGGTGTTTCTCGCTTTCAACACTTCAACAGAAAATTCTAAAAGAAAACATAGACATATAAATGAGGAATAAAAACAGACGATTTCTGGTACAGAACAAAAATCTATATGTTATGTAAACTACTGTCTTAACTGAGAACTTTGAACATCTATGCAAGTGAAAATTAAATAAATCTTTCATCCATTATTAATAAAATTATCCTTTAAAAACCTATTTCCTACAGCGTGCCACAACTGAAAAAAGAAACCCTAACTTGATAAACTTAGGAATACAAGGGGTGGTGGGAATAAGTGGGGTGGGTGGAAGTTTTGCTCAAAGTAGTGTGTCTGAAATAAACGGGGTGTGTGGAAAAATTTCCAAAAATAAATAAGCGTCTATTCCAGACTCGAAAGTATATAAATTAAGGAATGTTTAAAATATTTTACCTTGTTTTTCAAGGTCTATGAGATTACTGCTGTCCTCTTCTTCATTAATCTGTTCCTCAGGGAACGTTTCCACAGACTGGTCTTCAGGTTCATTAGGTTCTACAACACTTTCATTTTCCTTTGATTTTCTTCGTAATAAAAGTCGTTCATGACGTTGACGTTTTTGAACTTTGTTTGACTTATCGTAAAGTTTGCGCTTAAATATCGTAGGGGTGTAAGCTGGGCTGGAAGTATCATCAGACTTCTTACCTAATAACATCAAAAATTAAAGAGTCATTAAAATATCCATCAATTTTAATTAACAACAGCTAGGCTAAGCAGACAAAATTTTAAAATGTCAAATCAATCCTTAGATCTTACATAACATACAAAACAGTAAGAAATTGTTATTTTATTAAAAATACTAACCAGATATGAAGTGTGCACTGTAGATTCTTGCATGTTCGATCTGTTGTTCACTCCAATCTAAGCTTTGATTTTGCCTCAACCACTGCTCTCTCAACTTCCTATTTTTCTTTGGTAACCGATAAAAAACCAAATCTTTTTGTTTAGTACTTCGATTCGTGCAGCCTACAGCACAACAAGATGGCATTTTCTTCGTAGTAAATGTAAATATAACTAAAAATCAGGATAACAGTACTGTACAACGCACCACAACACACTGTTCTCAAGCAAAAACACGAATGGCGCCGATTATGTTTTGCACACAATTTTCCGCACATGCGTGCGCAGCACCCAAAATCAAAACAAAAACAAAAACACAGAAATCCGTCTATTACACAATTTTTATTGGTAGCATTTCATTTATTGTTTAAGTACGACAATGTGTGTTAGTTGGTGAGTTTGATAAGATGTTTAAGACCGCGTAATATAATACTAACACATAATACTGAAAGGTGAGGTTAGTATAGATATAAACAGAAAATTGGATATCAAAGCATTACCTCTTTTCATCAAAGAGCAAGAATTTTCTTTTTCCATATAACTCATAACAATCATCTTTATTCTCTAATTGTCTTTTTTTCAAAAATTGAAATATTGTTTGTATTAACATTTAAAAAGTTTAAAAACTTGTGAATCCTGAAATGTGGAGGTGGTGTTTTGTACGTTTTAAAGGAATTTAAGTGAAAAATGTGATGTTTTATGATAACAGAAAAGGCTTCTTTAACATAATTCTGCGAGGACTCAAAAATGTGGTTCTTCAAGGCATTGCATCATGAGAAGATAAAAAAAAATTTTTCAATACTTTCAAGTTCTAAAAGCAATTATCAGTTGGAAATAATAAACTTTTGATGCGAAGTAGGAAGGAACAGAACATGTATCCAAGTCTTGATATTCAAAAGTTAAAAGCATGTATAATGATCTATCATTTGTTCAAATATTTAGCTACTAACTTTAGCTTGAGCATTGTTTTTCCTTTTTTCAGACAAATATACCGATGTATCCGGAAGGAAACAGACAGGATGCATCAGAGTTGCTGATGGCACTATGTTGATGGACAAACAAGACATCCTAAAGAGATCATCCCAATATATCGAAGAACTATTTTCCAATACAAGGGGAGACTAGCCAGTAATAAGTAAAAAGATAAAAGGTCCACCTATCCTAAAAGAAATGGTGAGATATGCAATGAAGGGGATGAAAAAGGCAAGATTGTCGGTCCAGACAACATATCAGTTGAAATTTTAAAAGTTTTGAATGAATGGCGTCTGAAAGAAATTAAAAGCATCCTCAACACACCATTTACGACACAGGCAAATTACCGTCTGATCTTCTAAAGTCCATTTTTATCGCCATTCCTAAGAAAACAGGAGCAACAGAGTGCTCTTTACATCGCACAATCAATCTTATGCGTTACATTGTGAAAATCATGATCCGAATCGTAATGCTTTGCTCCAGATCTAAAACCAATCCTGAAATATCACCTGCACAATTTTGCTTTGTTAAAGAGAAAGGAACAAGAAATGCTATCTTTACACTTAATTCAATTATGGAAAGATTAATTGAAGTACAGAAAGGTCTCTTACTATGTTTTGTAGACTACTCAAAAGCTTTCGATAGGTTCAACACGACAAGCTGTTTCATATTCTCCAATGCCTGAGCATCGACGGAAAAGACTTGAGAATTCCACGTAACCTGTACTGGGAACAAAATGTAGCCATTAGGATTGACAACGAATACGGCGACTTCCGAGCTATCCTTAGAGGCGTAAGGCAAGGGTGTGTTATATCATCAGACCTTTTTAATCTCTACAGTGAATATATATTGAGAAATATTGGCGACATGGATGGAATAGAAATAGGCAGATAACACATCAACAACTTAAGATATACCAATGACACTGTCTTAATTGCAGATTTAGATACAGACTATAAAACATACTTGATGTGGTTGTCCAAAAGAGCCGAAAAATGGGCTTGGACTTCAACATTAACAAAACAGAGTGCATGACTGTACCCAACAAATAATCACCCTTATCCCGTGAGCAAAGTCGTACCAGTCAAGCAGGTCTAGCGTTTTCGATACTTGGGTGTTATCCTCACATGCAATGGAAAATGTAAGGATGAAATAATGAAAATAATAGCACTAGCGAAAAATTCCTTCTCCAAGTTACGCGCTACCCTTCACAATCAAAATATCACAATGGATACCAAGAAAAAAGTTTTGAAAGTATACGTTTGATCGATACTGTTATATGGTTGTGAGTGTTGGAACATCAGCTAAGCAACTCAAGCAAAATTAGAAGCAGCTAAAATGTGGTTTCTGAGATGAATAATTCGCATATCATAGACAAAACACAAATCTAACAAGAATGTCCTTACCCTGGCCAAAACAAAAAGATCACTCATCAATACAATACGGTAAAGGCAGATGCAATTCCTCTGGCACATTATGAGGCATCCTAACGCGGAACGCCTTTCTTTGTTTGGAAAGATCTAGGGAAGAAGAGTCAGAGGAAGACAAAGAAAGACATTTTTATGGTCCCTAAACAACTGGGCTTCGAACAACAGTCTGAGCTGTAATGAGCAGATCCATGCCAGCAGTAATAGGATGGCTTGGAGTAGCAGGATCGCCGATGCCATTATCAGGTTTTGCACCCAACCAACCAATCTGATGTTTCATTTAAAGAGTAATTCCCATTCTGCATTCTTTAAATTCATAATTGATAGAAGAAGAACAATAGTTCCTAGGGTTTACAATATAGCTTCTAACAAGATCGTTTCTCCATTCAAAGATGGTCTGAAGTAGCTTTATTTATAACTGTGTAAAAGATTGAACAACATGTTCTGAAATATTACTATATGTAATAGGCATTATTGTTATTATTATTATTATCATCATGATTGTCATGATTATTAACGAATATTTTTACTAACTGTAACAACAATATACCGTTTTAATGGAAGTCCTACTAAAATCGGAAATATGCCTAATACTCTTAGCCCCTTCTTCTGCTATGTAACAAAAAAGCCAATAGCCTATTTAAAGAACAGAGAATGGTGAGATCGACAGAAAAGAGGTTTTGTCACAACTTGTTACAACCAGGTGGACAGTACTCTAAAACTATTTCTAGTTCGCAATGGAAAATTAAATCTACTTGATGAATTTGTAGAGAAGTTAGTTGAAAATTCATGCCAGACGTAGAAGCTAAGATTATCGTATGCAGACAATAAAAAACAACATTCAACTTTTTTTATGGACCAATCTTAGACAAAGGTTTTCTTTTCCAATAAAGACAATCGTTAAGGATAAAGGATATAAGATTTGTCAGAATATAAAAATTTTCAGCATTGCCATGAAACGACTTTAACATTTTCAAAAAATCTGGATGATTTATTTGTTAACACGGTATTCAAAAAGGCTAAGAACTACAACAGCTTTGTAAAAAAGGCATTATCTTGTTTGGCACAAAGGAGGTTGTTTTGAACCAATATTTTTAGAAACCGCGAGGAATAATTTTACAAGGTCCGACTTGATGTTTTAGGTTGCAAAACTATTTAAAATTTAATATCAAAATTCAGTCAGCCCAATGAAAGTATTAACAACACCCAGAAACTTAGATTAAAAAGGTTTACAATCAAGAGATTTTGATGATGATTGAAGTCCTTGAAGGAAAACTAGAATTTATGTGGTTACGCCTACCCAGTAATTATCAGGGTTTAAAATTGCTTATCCCATGTCAACCTGATATTTAATCATTTTTTCGCTCAGAAGATTATTTTGTATCTGAAACATTTACTGTCGGAAGAATCAAAATTAATTTAGTGAAGAATAATTGCACAAACTTTAAAATTATGAATGCTATGCTATCTTGGTAAAGATATTTTTACCTTGAAAAGACAAATCAAAATCTGATCTAGGTTAAATATGGTCATGAAGAATTCAAAAATACAGTGGACATTATTCTGGGGACCAACATGGCCATTACCAAAGACCTAGCATCTCTGTTTGGCCCCATGTTATATAACGTATGTGAAGATTCTTCAGCTCGCTCCTCTGCAAAACCATGGAGAAAACAAGAGAACATGATACCAAATATGAAGCGAAGTTTTAAGGTTTTTTTAGTATCTGTCGGTTACACAGGTCACCTTTTGGCAAGGTGTACCATCGATAAGCCACCCTGCTAAATTCCAGCAGTCCCTCTTCCTGTTTGCCATCCTGTCTGAGTTTGGATGTGCACTTGGAGGATAGTGCTATGGATAACTGGAATTTCGCTGNAAAATACAGTGGACATTATTCTGGGGACCAACATGGCCATTACCAAAGACCTAGCATCTCTGTTTGGCCCCATGTTATATAACGTATGTGAAGATTCTTCAGCTCGCTCCTCTGCAAAACCATGGAGAAAACAAGAGAACATGATACCAAATATGAAGCGAAGTTTTAAGGTTTTTTTAGTATCTGTCGGTTACACAGGTCACCTTTTGGCAAGGTGTACCATCGATAAGCCACCCTGCTAAATTCCAGCAGTCCCTCTTCCTGTTTGCCATCCTGTCTGAGTTTGGATGTGCACTTAGAGGATATTGGAGCACAGAACAAGTGCAGATTTGAGAAGGTATGCCAAAGTAGTAAAAGTGATCAAAGAGGCTAAATAGACTAGACTCCGCTGGTTTGGACGGCTGATGATGAGAAAGAAGGAAAGTATTATGAAGGAAGTGTACCATCAGAAGGCAGTTGGAAAAGAAAGTAGAGCGTGCCAAACATTGAGATGGAGAGAGAGAACGCAAAATGATATGAAAACAGTTAGAGCCGAGGAGGACGATGCAAGCAATAAGAAGAAAGAAGAAGGTCAGCGGAGGGTCATGATACTTAGCGTAAGGTTATCGTAAGACATAACTAACAGATTGAGTTACTGCAAAATAATAGCAGCTAAGAGAGAATTCAGTAATATCAGAAAAAACAAAGCGAACCAGTTAAGCAAGCTCAAAATGTCGATTTTGCTTTAATGGGAACGAAACTTTATAAACAGTAAAAGATAAGTTCATTTTTAAAAAAGTTAAGTTCTACTACTGCATACTGTATTTTGTTTACTTGAATCATTCCTAAGTGACATTTAGATCTTGCATGAAAAATTATACCCTTTTTTGGGAGTCTTCCTTGGGAGGAATTTGATGCAACAGCAAATCACAGGCAATATAGAGCTGTCTCTTGGTGATTCTATTAGAATAAATAATCATCGTTCTAATATCGAACATTTCTGTACAGCACTTCTTAGTCGAACAGAGGCAAATAAGTCATGAAGTGAAAGTTTGGTTTCTTCCCAAACGTAAATTTATCTAACGACAAATTACTTGATACTTCATCACATCTTGTACTGCATTATCTAAAGTATATGAAGGTAGGATTGGATTAAAATTAATCTATTTTCAGTCATTAATTAAAGGATTGTTTGATGTTGATATTCTGAAAGTTTTATTATCTTCTGAGACTGAAAAATATTAATAAATGTATGGAAACAATTTGAAAGAAGCATTCGAAATTTCAATGTAACGTTTAAAATCTCTTTGAAAGTTTGTAAACAATTGCAAGGGATAAAGATTATTTTCAAGACTGAAGCTGGTACTTAATAATTTACAAACTAATATGAGATGTTACCGACATTGATGTCGGCAACAATATCGACAGATTTGCTATGCAAAAAGCAGGAAAGGTCCTTTAAGCTTATAATTGTGTTGACAGATTTGGAACCGGATGGGACTAGATCTAACACATACATGTTATATTGCCACATTTATTAATAAATGTTCACATTTGTTATAAAAAGCTGTTGTTTTCAAAATATCAAAATTCAGATGACCTGAAATGTAGAAATTAAATATTACTGTAGATCAGCCTAAAGACGCATAGGCTATAATAATTTTCCAGTTGCCCCTTTCTCATTATTGAAACTAATGCTTAAGTTTCATTATATTTTTTTACTAAATGTTTCTTTCTCTAAACACAGATAAGCTTTTTATATCTTTTACCAATGGACTGTTGTATAAACTAAGCTCTATCACTTCTGTACACTATAAAATGTACTTTTCGTTTCTATCGGTACTGGTATGCAAAACTGATACCAATGAAATATTATGTAATATATTGGGAATATATTCTTAAGATTATTAAGTCTCAACAAAATGTATGGTATTATTATATGAATATTGTGTATTTCCTCGTTATATTTCATATAAACATCTGAGTAGTTTATAAGTGGACAGTTAATTAACGCGATAGCAATTGTACCAGAGAAGTAAAAACAGTATTCAAAATTGTGGTTTAGTATTGAACATTTTTTTAAATCCAGTTTCATTTTCTATATAATGTTTCAGTTGTGTTATCACTCAGTACAAAATTATGAAATGAAAATGAAAAAATGTAAAGGTTGCAAAGAAAAAGCGCATTTCTGCTTGAAATTAAGATTGTTTCAAAAATCATGTTATTTATTCTGTAGTATCGTTGTTTTCAATTCTGCTTGTTTTACACTAATGGATGGGTGAGAAAGGACGGACAATGATGTGCGACGTCCCCCCGTTATAATATTTATACTCTCTGTGTTCATAAAATAATGGTTCTTGAGGAAAATAACATATTATGTACTTTAAAAAATGATCTGGCAGCAATATGTTGCCTGTAACATTTTATAATCCGTAAGAACTAAAGTTATGTGTACACGATTGCTTGCTGAGGCATACTACCAGAAATATCGAGGGGAAAAAATCGCGTATTTGTCAATCGAGTCAATCTTTCAGTCTTAACTCTCAGTTTTGCAATTGCTTTTTGGCATTTTCCCTTATAATTTTTTAACTAAAATAATCCTAAAGAGACTTAAAATTTCACTGTTCTTAAAACTAATGTGTCCAAATGGCAGGTTGTACATTAAGACTCAAAATATTTAAAGTGTACGTGTGTGTGGACGTGTGTGTGTGTGTGTGTGTGTGTGTGTTATAGGGGGGGATACAGTACTACCAAATCCTGTTTTAATGCTCTGTTTGATGTTCTTTAATCGTATGACGTCACGTGGTCCCGAAAACGTCATTTGCCCTAGGAATCCTCATCTTCCTAAATCGTCACAGCACTAATCAATCAATTTTTTACTCTGATAAGCAACAGACACATTTTACCCCCCTCTCCCCCAGTAGGTGAAAAACAAAGGAAAAAAGAAGCGGAGGAAGACAAAGATTAACATACTTGGGAAGTCTCAAGTGCCATATTGAAAAGTGCATATCAATAAGTGAGAAGGAAAACATAAAAGCTGGAGATCTGCTACATATGCTGCGAGAAAGGAATCTGTGGAAAACCTTGATCGCCAACGTCTGGAATGAACACGGGGATATTAACCCCGCAATTTTCGAAACTTTTTGAAAGGAGATTTAATATTAGCCAAATAGATTAGTAAACCAAACAATGGTTTTGCAATTAAAAACAATACATATTTGCCATGAAAAACTCATAACATTATATATCTACTTACTGGTGTATAGCTTTGGTTGACTAACACTCTTTGTTACCCAAGCCATAAAAATTGCTAAAAATATTCACCTATGTTAACTCAAGTTCAGGTATTTTACTTTTCTGTCAGTATGTTTCTTAAATTTTCCTTGAAAACATAACTAATAACTCCCATAGAAGAGGACTTTTCTGGCTCACCTACCTCACGTTTGATCTGGGTTTTTGAGGGTATAAAGTAATGATTTACATTTGATATAGGAACCAAAGAATTGAAACAGTGCGTTTGTTCAAATAAATCTCTATTGTTTATTCTGATATAGCTCACAGCAATATAATATGGTTTATCATGGCTTAGACTGTTAGTTTTTTTGCTTGGATAGTTTTCGAGAAGCACATCTATCAACAGTACTGTTTTGTTTTTCCTTCTCTGTTTTCCTTTTGGAACGATTCAAGGTTCAGTGATTGAGTACTTCCCCTGGATAGAAGATATTTTGGGCACATTTTAGGATTGACAGCTCAGAATATTCGTTTTTATGAAATTACATGTAGGAATGTTAATGTTGTATGCATTAGGGAACCCAAGTGCATGTCTTGGGAGGCCCCTAAACACAATTTATTGGTGTGAAAAATTAATTTAAATTTGGAGTAAAATAGCTTATATGGATGCCAAGAAAAGGACAGAAAAAGAACCAAAACAAAAAAATTTTAGACTATTTAGATTCTTCTCAATAGTATCTTATATCATGTAGTTATGATTTGGTAATCAGATTTTGAAACAAAAGTTCGTACTCGTTGAAATGATTTACTTTTGGTTATTTACAATAGTAAGGCTACTACCTTAAATTATCAAGAATACTTTACTTGTTGCATTAGGACTTCTTCAAAACAAGCTAAATACAAAGCTAAACAGTTATACAATTTACCTGATTGTACCTCGTATTTTTTAAACATTTCAAAGCTTAGAGTATCTTTGTATTGTTTTATTTTAACACCTTTTATGTTATTTTTAATGTAAATTTTGGAAATTAAAGTTCTAGTCGTCTTTTTAATAAAAACCATACCTACATCAATATACTTGAAGAGTCTTGGAATTCCTCCTCATCGATTATGAGTAATGACGTTAGCTTCGAAAAATTTACACAGTATATCCAAGAGAGAGAGAGAGAGAGAGAGAGAGAGAGAGAGAGAAGAGAGACAGATAGACAGACAGACAGAGGTGGTGGTGATGGGAGACACAGCACACACAAACATAAGTGATTTGATACTCATTTTGTATATACCAATCCAGCTCTCTCTACTATGCACTACTATGTACTTGCGAGAGAACCGGATTGATGCAAACAAAATAACCTTCAAAATACTGTATGGTTAGGTAAATTCTACGTGGGGGCAAACTATTTTCAGAAAAATATAACAAATTAGTTTTCCGTTGCTGGAATATTTTAACCACAGGTAAGTATGTAACACTTGTCTGTAATACTAGCTGAATTTTAAAAGAGTATATGCTAGTACATACGTTCTCTGTATAGTAGTTATGACAGGCTGCAAATGTCAGATTATGGGAATGAATACAATTTGAAATCCACCAGTTTTCATCATAATTTTGAATTGTCTTTGAATTTATTATAAGATTCTTACTTCATTGGAAGTTTTAACCCTACTCCAACTATCAATTCTTGATTAAGATGTTTTCCAGCAAATATTTATAAAATACTTACAATGCCTCACCTTTAATTCTCAGTTCACCAGATCTCGTCATAATCATCATTTGCTGCATGCAATGTGCAATAATGTAAACAATAACTGTGGTGCAAAGTGGTGCAAAGCGATTGTCTACATGGAAGGATAGAACATGGTAAAATATGGACAGTTAAAAAAATCATATTTAACCTTTACGTTTCTACTAGTATAAACCATCCACTATTATGGAAAATGACAAACCCTGCTTTTGCACTTTGGATGTACTAATGTCGATTAGTGATCACTTCAGGAATACAGCATTATTGAAAGGAAATTTATATTGTTAAAACTTCTAAAGCAAAACCTCTTGCTTAAGTATTGCTACGTCAAGAGACATCTATCAGTAAGTTATTTTCAGGTCGTTTTTTAAAGTACTTTTAAACGGAAAAAATTTTAAGAAAATAATAGTTGCTCGCACTTTGCAACATGTAATTCTAAAATGCAGCAAAGTGAGGAATTACTTTTGTTCAGGAAGGTCTTGACTTTCCTAATCAAAATTCACATAATATTAAACAACAATTAGTTCTTTGCTCCTTCTAAAACAGAAATTAATCACATTTAAAAATAACAAATTATAATTCGCAACTCTTTCAATTATAGTACTTTTTTGGCAATGAATGACTATTGTCTAGTGATCGAAAGGAACATGTTCTTTTTTGCTAATAAAACAAAATATCGATATCTAAGATAACGTGCTTTCGTTTGCAATGGCAGTTTAGAATGCTCGATATTTTAAGAGGAACATTTGTGGACATGGGGAAATGGAAAAGCAATGGCTTTGTGTCTTCCAAAAATGTGATGTAGTGAACATCTGTTTCCTAGTACCTTCTGTGTTACCAACATAGCCCAAATTGGTGACACTGCAGTGCATTTAATTGTGTGAAGCTGTCATTCACTTCTGGAAATAACAGCATGCTTTGTTGGGGCTTGGTTAACAATGAACAAGGCTCTGGGATTGGGTATTCAAGTCAAGTTACTGAATTAGTTAAGAGTTGACTGACTAAGAGCAATTTTCCTATTTTGGTTAATGCAACGATGGGCTGGTAAAAGCACTATCAATCTAAAACAGGGATGCAACAGCTCTGCATCTACCTCTTAAAGGAAAGCAAGAATAAATTCCCAATCACTTTGAATAACGCGAATTTCATGTAGATTTGATATTATGATTACAATTTTCCTGTCTGTGCAGCAATGAACCATAGTTATCATTTATTAAATTGGAAGAGCTGATTGAGTTTTACAGGATGCTTCCCTTGTAAGACTTAATACTTAAAATTTTATAGCAATACTCATTTTTTCAAACTTGACTTGATGGATGTAGTCTCTTTAGCACATAATTCAAAGTCTTTAGTAACAATTAAAATTCTATATACTTTACTCCTCTATTGTTCAATTGCTTGAGGCTTGGAACAAAAATATTTACTACCCTAAGGCAGATATAAGGAAATGTATACAAGCTTTTGTAAATGGAAGAAAACCATTTGGTCACTCGAAATAATAACGGAAAATTTCGCTAACGACACAGAAGAAAAAACAACTTGAGTCTTGCAGGATAAACTTCAATTCAATTGAAAACAATAAGTGATTAATCAATTTTGTATGGAATTTATAGAGGCGATTTTATATGTTGTTTAGTCATAAGCACAAATCGTATTTCTTACTATAGACTTATATAGACTATAGACGGCACTTTTTTTGTGTCACAGATTCACGCCAGTGCATGCTCCATTCGAAGGTCAGCAACTGAAAATGACTTTGGAGCTAACCGGTTTTTTAGAACCATATTCACCTCTAATTCCTGTTAGGGTAGGCGACCAACACGCTCCTGATCTATATTGGTTTAAAAGAGCCCAGAATCAATTTCAGTAGATTTAGTAAGGCCTATTGAGAAACTTTTATCTCTCAAAATTCTCGGCGATATAACATCCGGTCCTTGACTTTCTCAATGACTCAATAAAAATATTACATCCAGGTAGCATACCCTGGACTTGGTGCTTTTACTGTAAAGGAAGATAGGCCTATCCAAAGTCATTTTTGCCCATACCCTTGTTGTAATCCAAAATGATCTATCCAAACTCTTTACTGTGGTTGTGAAATTTGGATCACAGTAGTTAGAAAAATGGTGAACACTTTAGTTGGCATGCAACTTGTTTATTGAAACTTAAGATACCTATCCTTTTTTCTTGAGGTAATTTTCTATGGATAAAGGACACCTTTTTCTTTCTACCTTTGTCTTATAATTTTACAAGAGAGAAGACTATTTTTCAATGCCATATACAACGGTATAGAGGAAAACCTGCTATCCAAAAGTATTTTGAAGTGTTGGCTTAATGATTTTTCTTTGCATTTTTAGCAATAGCATTACTACGTTTAATTTACAGCAGTAAGGTTATTACATACTCCTTGGTACATTTTCTCTTCAAATGAGCCAGCATATAAAAAAGTCATACATTATACCTCATGCACCAAATCGTAGTTTTTTAACCTCCATTTAACTTTTATTGGAAAATTGTATTGTCGGATCCCACAATGCTTTTTGTTCGGAGGTATAATCTGTTTATTTAAAAATGTTTGATTTTCTGTTCCATTTGTCACAATTTTTAGTTGCATGGTCAAAACCTAAATCTTGCATACCATTTTTAACTTTATTGATCGATTCATTCTTTTTGCAATTACTACTGACATGCAGAAACCCAATCAATATTTTGTACGGATTATGAGCCAAGAGGTCTTCTATGAGGCAAAACATGATACAATGGTTCAGCAACATTGAGTACATAGGCAAATGAACCATTGACATATAAATATGTGACGAGTTGCTCAATTTTTCACTTGTTGCACTTACCGATTTGCAACCTTTTTGAACGGTTTATTAGTTAATTTGGCTAGGAAAAAGCTGACTTAGGTCTTGTTTCTAAAACGGTTGGAGATACTAAAGTTGGGTCTAAGCGTCATCGTCATGGGATGCTAGCTAATGCCCTTTGCCAAAAAGTCGATATTGGGAATGCGAGGATAGGGGAACATACTTTTTCAATTTGGAAACGACTACCAGATTTCAATCCGTCTCATGGTTTTCTCCGACTTCTGCTTCTACTTCATCGTCCTTGCTACCATCTCTATTTTGATCAACAGTAGTATCACCAATGGCTTGATCGTTAATTCTTTATCATTTTATGTCTTTTCTCAATTTGAATATCATTGCTCTTCTAATCAGATTGTTCTCTTACACGTGGACGTAATTGAGGACTATCCTTTTTACAATCACTTCCGTCAAGCTCAAGGATTTCAGAATCAAAACCAGCTTCCAAAATTATTCCAATGTCTTTAACGGTGCCGTAAAATCGTCCTTTGCTCATTTTCTTCCTCTGAATGAAAACGTTAAAGTGAGTCATGGATCTATTGGATCTTAATTTTTTATTTATTTCAAAACAGTTAAAGGATAACTGAGAACATATTTTATCTTAACTAAATATATTATTAGGAAGATAATAACCTGTAGAACACATTACACATTTCCATTTAGGCTGGCAAGAAAAATTACTATCAGTAATCTTAAATAAACATTAGCTCATAAAGAAATAGTTTATATCCAATTGTTTATAACTAATTACTCTGTCGAAATTGGAACTTTGTAATGTTGAAACAGCCCACTTTCCAGCTTTATAAGGTCACTTCCTTTTGGATGAGCTATAGCCTCCCGCAAAGTTTCATGCAATCGGAGGCCTCCAGGGCCTGAAACAGCTCTACTTCTGGTTTGGTGAGATCACTTCTGTTTCTATTTTAGTCCTCTCATTGTTAGGCAGCCCCATGGCTTTTCACCAAGTTTAGCTTCCTTACTGCCTTACTTCAAGTACCTCCGGTTAGATAAGGTTACTTCCGGTTCTGTTTTAGTCCTTCCGATGTCTGTTAGGCTGAGCCATAGCCTCACGCAGAGTTTCGCTGCAATCGGAGATCTCTAGGGCCGGAAACAGCTCCACTTCTTGTCCAGAAAGGCCACGTTCTGTTTCATGACGTCACTTGCTGTGGCCCTATTTTCTCCCCCTGCGTTTCAATGGAGATTTCGTCCACGTTTGGTGTCAATTAGACAAATACTGTGCCTCTTGTAATCAGCTAAGTGTCTTCAAAATACATATTTGACCTAATGACGTCACTTTCTTAGGGCCAGAAATGATAGGCCCGAATCACTTCCTGGGTGTTCCTCTATGTTCATGCCAAGTTTGGCTGCGATCTGTCCATCTGTTTGGATGCCAAACCTGAACATACAGACAGACAGACACACAGACACACAGACTCACAGACACACAGACACACAGACACACAGACACACAGACACACAGACTCACAGACACACAGACACACAGACACACAGACACACAGACAGACAGACTAACATTAACGCTTTTTGTATAAGGTTGACTCAAGCGACCCTTAACAGTAATTAGCCTCTGCGTTATGAAACGCCGGATTTCCCCTTGTGCCAAATTGTATGCAACATTCCTGTAGTTCCAAACGTAATGCAGTGATTGATTTTTGAATGCTTAAACATCATCGGTGAGTAACTATAAAATGAGTAAATTTGATAAGCCTTAATTGGCCCATACCAAGCGAAGAGCTCTCTCTATAAAATAAATAAGAATTATGTGTAAGATTTTTTTTTCATACAAATTCATCTTACAAGGTCCTTTAGCTTGTTTTAATAGGAAAACAAACCTCTTTCATTATTTTTCTCAGTACCCTTGTGGGTATGAAATTTACAATACCAATTCAATCAACTTTGCTTGTATTAACTATATGGCTACAGCGAATTTTATTTATACTTTAATAATGTTCAGCTTTTATTTGGCATAAAGTGTATATAGGTTTTGCAAAGAGCATTATAGGTTTATGAAGTAATAGTAATATTCATTACAAAATGTAAAAGGTACTCTCATGAAACAACATTGAAGACAATAGAACATTGAACTTTCTCATAGCGCCTTCAGCTTCAGTCTACGTCAGTGCAATGGAAATCATCCACTGTCTAACTTTTAGAAAAGACTTGGGGGAGCTCTANAATGTTCAGCTTTTATTTGGCATAAAGTGTATATAGGTTTTGCAAAGAGCATTATAGGTTTATGAAGTAATAGTAATATTCATTACAAAATGTAAAAGGTACTCTCATGAAACAACATTGAAGACAATAGAACATTGAACTTTCTCATAGCGCCTTCAGCTTCAGTCTACGTCAGTGCAATGGAAATCATCCACTGTCTAACTTTTAGAAAAGACTTGGGGGAGCTCTATTACAGAACCAAAAAAGCCTGAAGAATAAAAGGTAACTAAACGAGAGTATCCAATGCAGGGACTCTACTGAGGACTGTCCCAACCGCAATTGAAAAAGGGGGAGGATAAGGCATGAGGTCAGTAATCCTATCCCTTAAGAAAAGCAAGCAGCTGCAGAAACAGTAAGAGATAGTCAATTCAATCAACACCACTGGCATAAGATGAAAGGTGGGACAGCCTTAGGGACATCAAGGTGGCACTTTCTATCTGCAGTGTCTCTAAATGTATCCATGATGGGTCTAGATGAAAGTCTAGAGCAATTACAAGCCCCGAAAATCCGGACGTTCTCCACCAAACAGAATACAAAGTCTGGAACAAGGAATGTACGATTTTTGTATGAATCAGGGCAAATAGCCTAGGTGATAAAAGAAAAGAAGAGAAAAGAGCTCAAGGTGCTCGAAGTGAATAAAGCCAAGTGGACAGGAAAAAGGAGACTACTGAGTGAATGAGTTACTTTCCTACATTCAAGAGCTGCAACAATACACAAAAGAGGGTTCTCTATACAGTTAGAAAAGACAGCCACAGAGACATGACTGGTTGGAAACCGTTGTCGAGCTTGATCATTACTTGAAGACTAGATAGAGATTTGGTGAAGACCTCCGTAGTTCAAACCTATGCACCAACGGAGGGTGCTGAAGAAGAAACAAAAAAAAATTCTACACCTAACTTTAAGATACCATTGGTAATCTACCAAGTCAGGATAGGAAAATTTTCATGTGGGATTAGAGTGCAAAGACTGTAGCTGATCGTACAGGAGTATCCAACAGCGTAGAACAACATGGGTCTGCTGAGAGTACCAGTGACAATGGACAACGAACGAGTAAGCTCTGTAATGGAAACAACCGATTGGTCCTATTAAAGGGAAGATTAAGGGAACTATCAGGAGATTGAAAAATAATAAACCCCTAGGAATTGATGATGTCAATTTTAATTGCTGAAAATAAAAGGAGCAGCATTTGGAGATTAGTTGCTACAAATTTTTATTCAGATTTGAAGAGAGGACTCAGCCTCAACAGACTGGAGCAAAGAAGTGATCATCACGTTACCAGAGAAAGGAAATCTCTCATACATTCTGGAGAGGTATCATGTTTTTATGAACAACAACAAACACAAGCTTTTATCCTGAGAAACATAATCCAACTTCTTGTGCAATTACAGTCACATCTTGTACTAATTTTTATTGACTATCAGCAGCATTTGACAGCTTACACAGGGAGTCACTGGAAAATTTGCTGGAGTTGTATGGTGTTGCTATAAAGAGCATCACCATCATCAGGTCCATTCACATCCACCAACTTGCAAAGATAGAACAGTGTCAGCTACATCTGACGGATTTGAACTAATTTGTGGAGTAAGACAAGTCTGTATACAATCCGCTTTCTGTTACTCTTGTGTACTGACTTCTTAAAGAGAAAGGAATTGACAGATGGAGATCTTTATATCCGATAGGAGAATAATTCAGACTTGAAAGATTTTGATTTGGCTGACGATATTGGATTGTTGGCCAGAAAGAGCTATGCATGGCAAGAAATGGATAGTAGATTGATAATATAGGGTATCAAAGCTGGACTGAAAATTAATGAGTAAAGAAACAAGATAATGATCTCAGAGAACAGAGAACCATAAATTAATGTCAGAGGAAATCCACTTGAGAAACTTTTTGTACCTTGGACGCTTTGTCACCAACACAGACGAGGTCACAAGAGACATCAACAACAGATTAGGAAGAGCTGGGACAACATTTCGATCGACTGCACACATATGGAAATCAAGGCAAGCCAATATTTAAATCAGGATCCAGTTATACATGGCTATAGTCATTTTCACGGCGAGGTATGGCAGTGAGACATGGAGGAGTACGAAGAAACTTTACCTTTACCTTGACCGTAGTGCCATGTCAAGAGACTTGGGCGGCCATATCCCTCCATCATCTTCTGTCTTCAGCCACTTGAAGAAACTACAGCACAAAGTAGACCGTTTTCATCAGTAAAAGTGAAAAGAAACCTTGGAGTATTTGGCAAGGTAGAGAAACGAACAAAGAAATATTGACAGAAACAGGTCAAAAAGAGCTACACAAGACAGTCAAAGAAAAAGGTTAAAACTAGCAGAACATGCACTGAGGCTTACATATATCCTGCATAGTCACTACGCTTTGTCCTGGAGATACACATTTGCAAAATGGAAACGAGGAAGGCCTGGCAAGCCAAAATACAAAGATTATATGAAATCACGTGTTTTATCTAATGCTCAAGCTCTGGCAAAGGATGGAGTCTGCTAGCCCCGACTTGCTTTCCGACGTACTGCAAAGACCGGTGGACTTAATTTTTATGATAAGGATCGAAAGCAAGAAATGTTAGTAATCATATGGTTAATGTAAACAGAATAGGGTTACTTGCATGGCAGGTATATTTGACATTTGCAGCACAAACACTACATCCAGCAACATTCTCTAGGCCACAATAACTAAATCTTTTATCCACTGATTCGATGGAGTAAGAGAGTCCAAAAAGTGTTTCCTTTGTTGTTGTCACCAGCCCATCTTGTCAACTTGATTTTGAATAAATCAAGATGACAAGATGGGCTGGTGACTAAAAAATGCTAGAATCTATCACCAATGGTTAACATCTTCGAAAAATGCGTTACTCATCATGTAATCTGTTCTTTGGTTTCGTGTATTGTTCAAATAAAATGGCATGTACGAGGTCATACTTGAGGCTTAGTGGTTGCATAAATGCTCCAAATTCCATGTTTAAAGCTCTTCAAATCATTGATATCTGGGTAGGATGAAGTAATCCTTTTTTTTGTAATTGGATTAGTTTTGGTAAACCAAGGATTTAATCACGACACCACATTTGGTACTACAATAAATTTAAAGAGATAGTCAGGTCTACAAGAAGATTGAAAGCAACGAAAGTTGATTATGCTATAAGCTTTTTCAGTTTCGTTATTATATTTGCACAAAAAAATGCAAAAATTTTTCATAAATTTTTTTTTTCAACGAAACCTACTAATGACACCAAAAAAGGGTAAAGAGTAAAGAGTAAAGAGTAAAGAGTAAAGAGTAAAGAGTAAAGAGTAAAGAGTAAAGAGTAAAGAGTAAAGAGTAAAGAGTAAAGAGTAAAGAGTAAAGAGTAAAGAGTAAAGAGTAAAGAGTAAAGAGTAAAGAGTAAAGAGTAAAGAGTAAAGAGTAAAGAGTAAAGAATAAAGAGTTTAAATTTGCCATTGTATCTGTAAATTATCGCCTCTACAGTAACCGTTTTCCATTTAATTCCTTTATTAGATAACATACAATTTTTGTTTTGTTGACCTATAAAAAGATTGGTTTGATTCCAATGTTGTTGTCACAACTTTTATTTCGAACCTTTAATCTTAACAGAAACAGTTCTGTTTTTTTCAATACATTGCATGCCACCATGAAAGATATACCTTTTTCTCCTTCCTAGGCTAAAATGTTTTAAAATTCCGTTGAACACACAGCATTTTTTTACCACATAAGTTTTTGTATGGATCCTATTTGCATCTGGCTTTGTGCTACCATTCAAATGCCGACTGTAAACAAAATTGCCTCATTTTTTTCTAAAGAACTCGTTTGGAGTTGGAGATTCAGCCTTCGAATCCACATCATAAGATCTGACAGCCTACATCTAACAACGTCATCATTAAAACTTTTCGAAATATTTTATGTCTCAGGTATTTGAAGAAGGTCGTACAGTTTTAGAAATTTACTTCGAAGAGTATGATATAACTTGCCTTTTGAATGGCGCAAATGGATTTTGAAGACCAAGAGCTTCTACTTATGACAACAGCGAGCAGTCCAAAAATATAATTTAGATAGAAAAACAATCCAGAAATAGAAAACGACTGTTTTCGTGTTATTTGTTTTAAAGTAACTGCACTTGATATTCCTAGAACTCTTGAACTCTTAAAGTAGAAGGACCAGGTAGATAAGGTTCAGAAACTACATTGGGCCTAATAAATAAAGTGATGATATTTGGTCAGGAATTTATTCATACCACAATATATTTGATATAAACTCTGTGTAACAACTGTTGGTAACTTTTTAAAATAAGATTGTATGCTCTACATTATCCATTCGTCTGACCAGAAAAAAACCAAACTCAAACAGAAAATCAATTAAGGTAGTTTTGCTCAGTTGTGATTAGGCAAACCAAACGGTTTTTCTAGCAGCTTATTTTCATTGTTCATAAAAGGATACCGGCTAGAATGTTGTAGTCGTTTATTTACTATATTTAATTAGAAGTAACTCTTGGGATAGAGATTTGGATTAACTATTTGGCTAGGAATAAGTCTTGAATTACTATTTCAACTAAATCAGTTCCCTGCTTTGCTCAGAAAACACAGAATTTTTTTAGCCGCTGACAAGACACACAAGGTTGTTGTCTTCTTTAACCTAAAGCAAATATATTTAGGCCTTTTTCGTATCCTTGCCTCACGTATGACGATCTTACTATGCCAATTGTTTATTCGTAAGGTAAACTTTTCAAGAGTACTGAAAAACAGACTCATGCTTTAACTTTTATCATCAACAGATGGAATTGGGTATTAAGGTATTGTAGGTTTGCCAGTAAATATAGATATGTGCAGCTGTAGATCTTACTCACAGAATTGGTAACTGTAAGTATATGTAAAAAAAGATCAATCCCTTTCGCCTAAACAAATTCACATCGTCTGATGTGTACCTGCATATGGATCATGAAATCATGTTAACTTTACATGACAAAAAACCAAGCATATCAAGGTGAACTCAGCTCTATTTATTTTTTCTCTGTCTGGAATATAATTCCAGGTTTTCAGTTGACAAATTAATGGCCTACCAATGAATTGAATTATCTTATACTTCTCTTGATTTCTAATGATTTTTTATTTTTAAACATTTTGTTTAAATGACTGTAAAATATTGAAGGACAGCTTAAATTTTTTGTTTATATTGAGACACAAAAACAGGTTTAACTAAATGACGTTAAATGCAGTCATGCAGTCAAAAATTAACCATCTTCATTATTTTATCAAGTATATTAAAAATTTAAGCCCACACTGGTTGAAATATTTTAGTCACTTTAACTTTATAACTTAGTATTACTTTTTCACACTGGTCAAGACTTAAGTCATCTCTTTGATTTGCATACAAATTACTTTTTTATACAAATTACTTTTTTATACAAATTACTTTTTTATACAAATAACTTTTTTATACAAGTAACTTTTTTATATAAATTACTTTTTTTGACACACTTTAATTCAGTAGGTCTTAATGCATAAGTTGCTGTTTTTAGGTAGTGTCATATTGGCTAGTCAGAATAAAAAAATTAGTACTATTTCTCCGTACAGTTCGATCCAAGTATAGATTGTAAGAAAAGATATTATATTGAAATTGTAACCCACCCGAACATTATCATAGGTTTACAAAAATGAGACATTCATTTGCTAGCAAAACGTATTTGCGGTGGATAACAATTTTTGTCTCTGTGATTTTTAGGAAAGAAATATTTGATGACATAGCGTGAAGTATTCAGTTTTTATTTCAGATTTTCACATCCTCTACATACTCAGGCATCACTGAAAATTTAAATATTAGCTCTACAAATTATTTTGCTGATGCATTTTTTTGGTAATATAATTTCTAATCAGCCTGATCGGAGCTTGTTTAAAATCATTTAATACAAAAGAATTTTAATCCGAAATTCTGTAAAAAGTTGCATCTGAAATCATTTGCATGTAAATCAAATATACCACAGTTCAACAAAATGAATTTTGTGGTTATATTTTGAGGAAGCATACCTAATGGATAAAACATTTGTAAGGAACGTGCGTTTTCACTTCATCTCCAACGATGGTAGCTTTCTCCTTGCATAGCTTTAAATCGTGTCTGGTACTCATAATTTCTTTCTTAAAATGTTTACCGTCAGTGATTCTGTACACAAGATATTTCGTAAAGGACTTAAGGAAAGGAAACGTCAGTTGAATAAACTTAATGATAAATTGTACCTGTTGTCAAAAGACCAGGAAAGACCCTTGTTCAATGTCAAAAACACCGTTATATATTATGGCTTGGAGAAACAACCCCCAAAATACGTCATGGAAACTTTGGCTTTGGGTCCGAAAAATAAAGGTCCCTCAAGGGAAGTTTCTCAATTATCATAGTTTATTAAAAAAGATTGAAAATTTGAATTCACTGTGTTACATTTCGCTGTAGCTGTGTATACTGTAGAGAGATGTTGATACGTGACGGCAAATATTGAATTCAGCAGTTTTACTACTTTTGTATTTTTACCTTGTAGCCTGAAGATGAAGTGTAAACTTCGAAATATATTGCAAAATTAATAAAATGACATTGTTGGCTTGATTATATATCAATTGTAAAAATTGCACAATGTTTTTACCAAACAAATTATTAGTGCTATAATAACCACTTGTTTACCCTGTCAAAGTTGCAATCAACAAAAAATAACATGAAACCACTACCCTTCCGTTTTACTGGCTCTTAAAAGCGCGGGTTAAAAGAAGTAAACTTTATTTTAATGGATCTAATAGATGTTTCGTAATCTCAAATAAGCCATAAAAAAACACTGTCTTACAGGAAATGTTTGCATCTTACATATACAGGAAGGCTTTAACTAGAAAAAGTTAATGTTGCTGATTTTACTGGAGGGTGGATTTAATGAAAGTATTTTAATATCAAAATAACATCATATTTAATCATTTAAAAACAACAGAAAAATAACAATACCGTAAGTAAAAGCAAATTTTCTGTATTTCTAAGGAAAATTTTAACTTTGCTATGTTTTTGCTCCTAATATGAATAAGGTGACATTACAGAAATGACTCGCTAAACGATTCTAAGTACAAAAAGATTGTAAGTAAAACCGCAATAAGTTTGGTTATCAGCTTTTCGATCAATAGCTTACTTAAACATGATAAGAACTTAACATCTATACATAACACATAACATCTACACATAACAACTACACATGACAGAAATAGTTTGATGAAGGACAAGACAACGAGAGTTCAGTTGGTAGAGCATGTGTCCAGGATAGCCATAGGGCACTGTTTGGAATCACGTTTGCTGCACAGATATTTTTCATTTTTTAAAAAAAATTCTTTATCTACACAGGGCACCTAGTCTGTCACAGGGATTAGAGTTTAATGGTTGGTGTAATGTCAGACGACTAGGCTGTACGTCCTACGAATTGATCGATAGAAAAAAATATCAGGTGCATAGTGCTCACATATAAAATCTTGCTTAAAAGCGACCTCATAGTAAACGGCAGTGCAAGCCTTTTTACAAAACCGTCAATTTTGATTTGGCTGTGGCAATGTATCTATTACTGAAGTTCTAATGCGGTAAAAATTCGAATTCAGACACTTCAAATTAATTGGCAGAACTTGGTCTAGCTTTTCATTAAGAGTGTTTGACGTTATTTGGATTCAATATCCAGATGAAAAGAACTAGTATTTGGTGTTCAATTATCTTGGGTAAGATAATTGAACACCAAACAAGACGTTTTTGCTTATCGATGATTAAAACACTTGCTTGACATATTTTCTCGTTTTCACGTTCTGGTCTTGTTATCAGAGCAACTTTAAAGAAGATATTGGATTGATTTTTATCAAAAATCTAGCAAGTACGTGATGTTATCAAAATTAAACTAATAAAAATACTACTGTACAAGAATACGTTTTTTGTTTAACATTTAATAGGTAAACTGGGCTTGAAATCATGATTAAAACGTTAATTAAAAGCTATAACTATACTAAAGTGACATGCTTTAATTTGGTGCTAGGATTTATCACAAGGAAAATTCATCTGATAACTACCTGAACATGATTTAATTAATTTAATCAAAGGAATTTTAATTCAGATTCCTCAAAAGTAATTGTTAATTGCACCATAATGAAGGAACTGAGGAAGAATGTGGCTGTAATTTAATTACTTTGAGCTTTTGTCTGATCAACGTCCGAATAAAAGGTACAGAGAAAAGTTTACCTTATCTAAAAGTTTTACAGAAATTTTTTATATGATTACAAATCAAATAATACAAAATGCAGCTTGAAAAATTAACTTTATATTTTATGTCGAAAGAAGAATTAACCAAAATAGCGACTCTTTGTCTGAAAGGTCTGCGAATACCAATAAAAGTTAACCCTACAATTAAGTTGGATCTAAAATTATATAATAAAAGTAATTATTTCAAAGGTCATTTAATTCTATTTCAGGCACTTTGGAATAACTTTACCAGTAAGTGCTTTTACATGTGACATTTATATAGCCTTTTTGAAGGTTTAGAAATAATAGTTGTTAAAATATAGTCATGATGTCGTTAATAAACAATTTGCATGGGGTTGTCTTTTATTTTGGTTATCCTCGAATTTACCAACCAGCTACTATCGTAAGCCACGTGTATTTTTCAAATTTGTAAACTTGTTTTACCAACTTTGGTGCGTCTCAGATTTTTCAACTTGATTTTGCATACACACAGCATTTTTCGTGAACAACAGTTCACGTAAAGCCGTTTCCATCTTGGTCTTGTAAACAAAATCGTGGCAAGATTTTCAGCCCTTATCTTTCTTTTTTTTTATTCTACTAGGCTTTCTTGAAAGTGAATCTAACGCTGAAATCATCAGGCAAAGATATGATGAATTTCATGATGAAATTATTTTAACAGTTTGAAAAAAACTGAATATAAAATGTGTAAATTAAAAATAGTACTAAAATGTTTTGAAAGGTGCAGTCAACACGGATTCATTTTGAATTTACTGCAGTTTGTAGCTAGCAATCGATTCTTGAAAATCCCTCCACTCATCGTTCTTGTCAAACGAAACTATATGTCAAAGATAGGATTCGTGCTACAAAACTTGATAAGCACAATTAAAACTACCTTTATTTTGGTCAAAATTTTTCTGCTGTCATTTGACTGGACCATGATGCCAGTATAAGAAAACACAAGTCAAGTGAGTTTTTATCAATGCGGACAACAAAGATAGGATTGAGAAAGCTCAGCACTTTTTGAGAGTGGTTGGCCAATTGAAGACCACACATGAATTATTTTTATCTACAAAGAGGGAACGAGGAAAGCTAATGAATATGAATTAGCTCCAATGTCCCTTAATGGAAGGCAGACCTAGCTCCACCAATTACCTAGCACAAGACAGAGGAGAATAGCGAGACCTGTCCCAGAAATTTTAAAACCATCTCAGCCGAAATTTCCTGTTGGAGAATTGTCGGAAGAGCATTAAGATAAAAAAATCTTGTACTGAATTTTTTGCTGAACAACACAAAGATTTTTTTCGCAAAAAGTTCATTCCCATTATGAAATTGATATTATAATTTATCACCGAACTTAAAAGACGCACGAGCTCCATACCTGGCATCACACTAGCTCATTTGCTCGTAGATGACCTTACTTGAATTTGAGACGGGCCAGTTATCCTTTGTATATGAAGAAAGACTTTTTCTCGGAGTGAAAATTATGTTGAGTGGAGCAGCACGAGGGCATTCGAAAATTTCCCAGCTAATTCGATTTTTGAATTTAATAAAACCCAGTTATATCCAGGGTAGTTTGAGGTATATTTGGCACTTATAGAGCCCTGATTAACAGGAATTTGGAACCCAGATAATTTTTACCAAAAACCTTTGTTTAAGATATCGTTGGGATAACCATTATTCAAAAGACGTTGCTTAATTTTACCTAACAGGATTGTCAAAAAAGTCCTAAAAACCTCAAACATGCCTGGAGAGGCCTGGAAACAGGAATAATCCAAAATCACTAATCATAACAGTATTATTCATTCGACCAATTATATGGAGGACCTCCGAGTTCTATGGAAGCTTTTAAAATGATTGTTGCATAACAACAGAAAACAGGACAAACATTGATAACAGTATTTATGTAAATATGTAAATAACTGAAGCTTTTATCCTGTATAACTATTCGTAAATAAATAAATAAAATAAGAAGGGATTACTAAGGTATACAGGAATAAAAACTTTAGGCCTTAAGGTAAGAAAGAGGAACCAACCAAAAATTTTACACGTATACAAAGCTAAGATTGAAATGTTTAAAATACAATAGTATCCTAAACATTTTAGAAAGTTCAAAATAGAAGTGCAGGAAACTAGGTCTTACACATGACAATAACGTTTTTGAAGACTACAATAAATTTAAGTATATCTTTCTATCACAGATTTTAATCACAAAACTCAACGTTTATTCCATATCTCCAGTATGTTCATGTGACTAACAGTATTAAGAAAACGATTAAAAACAATAGAAAATAAACAATTTGTTTGTAGAATTTATTTTGAGAAGGATATTAATTATTGTTCATAGTTTTTGCTGCTTTGATACCGTATCAGAAAGTGATAAGGTGTAGCTAATCCCAGGTAAGAACAAATTTTGGAACTTTACTACAAAACTAAGGATATTATTTGGGGTTAATTAGAAAATTGTAGAAGTAACGGATATGTGAAAAACCGTAGGAGGTCATATGAAATATATAAAATCAGACGAATATAAATAATCAATTTTTTAGATGGATCGATAAATAGTCACGCCTGAGAGCCAGAGGTTCTTAATAAAAAATTACTACTGAAAATGTAAACTGGCAATACTTAATTTTTTAAATATTTTTTTTAGTTTTAATGTCATTTTTCGCCAGCAATTGGGGCTCAGACGGTGCCCTTCACAGGGACTTTGATTTGGCAGTGAGGAATTTCGTGGCCGGATGCTCTTCCTGACGCCAACCAATGGCTTTTTCTTTTAATGAAGTTCCAAATTCTCCTCGACAGTTCGGGGAATCGAATCTGGAACTCTTGATTACTGTGCAGTGCGCTAACCATTAAGCCAAGGCTCCTAAACTGGCAATACTTAATAAGACGGGGAAAAAAATACACACAAATATTTATCAATCTAAGTTCAAATTTCATATGGTTGTCAAGTACTGAAAACATTGTTCAGAAGATCAGAACAGTGAAAAAAGATAACGTTATCAAGATATCAGAAAAGCCGAGGTCACGAAAATTGAAAAGAACCAAAGTAAAGTGACTATTTTAATTTATGGACAAATTCTAGATCAGGCTTCCGGAGTTAAATAATTAGATAGAATCTTGACTAATGAGGTTCCTAGAAAATATACGTAAGGTTAAGGACAGCAGAAGCATAGAAAGTATTTTCTAGGCAGAGATCACTCCCGATATTTTTAGCAGGAACCTGAAGGAAAAGTTGATGCAATCCTTGTTCTGTAGCATTTTCATTTAAGCCGCGAAAACTTGGACTCAAGGGAATATTGAAGACAGCTACTGTAAAGTTGAGAGATATGGTTCTGAAGGAGAATGGAGAAAATAAGATGGAAGGAACAAAAGAGAAACAAAGAATTTCTACAGCTTGTAAGGGAGATAAGGTCCCTAACCCATGTCATCCACAAAAGGGAATAAAACAGGATTGGCAAAATTGTGAAGCATTAAGGTCTTTTGAAGTTCCTGAGAGAGGCAAGAATGGAAGGTTGCAAGCCAAGGGGCTTATAAGAATGACATTACTTAAAGGCTTAAATGATAAGAGAAATTGTGAAGTTCTGAAGAAAAGAGCCCAGCTCAGGTATTGATAAAATTCTTTCAGTTAGGAGCTGCCACATCCCAAAACACAGAAGAAAAATACTTACTTACTTACTTATCCTCTGTGTTTTGCTTCTTTGGTAGTCGAGGACACCCCACAGATGCAATCAGACCTTCGTTGAAACGTTTCCATATATTATTCTCTCTTGCTTTTCCCCTTAGGCTCTGGAGCTGTTTTCTAGTATGGAGTTGCCCTGGTCCGAAGTTTTTGATGTCTTCACGGATGGTGCTGAGAAGATTTGAAGAATGGCGTCCATTTCTGGCTTTATATATTGTTGCTCCTGATATGACGAATTCAGGGGCTTTCTGGGTGGGGTGTTGATGCTCATGCATTGGAGATGACCTTGCATAGACCATCTTCACTTGGCTACTAGTGTAGATATAGGATCCGTTTGGCAGATTTTATACAGTTCTTTATTACTGATTAAAAAAATAATACTTGTTTGATAAAAAATTGTGTATACAATATTCAATATACATCCAGCTAAAAAATAACTAATTTTGTTCCAAGACTTTCTTCAGTATCACTAAAAGTAAGATTTTCAGTATTTCAACTTCAAGAAAATATAGAGTATATTTTTCAAAATGTCGAATGTCGAGTATGTTTTTTAAAACCATTTTACAATAAAATATACCATCTGCTCGAACTGCCTGCGAAAATGAAAGAATGTATCTTTTAAATCGTTGAACGTGATATAAACACATTACTTAAAGTTTTCACACTTCTTACCTCCTAGAAAGCTGTTATCTTGTGATGATAAAAATCTGTAAATAACCTGCTTTGCATAAAAGGGAGTCAAGAGCGGCAAAATTTCCTTAAGTATTATCCTGACCATGCCATAAAAATTTAACTTTTTCCTTTTTTCCTTGTCAATAGGATAATTTTACTAGGTTTTAAGCTTGAAGTCAATCATGATAATGCATATCTCTTGTGTTTTCTTCTATTCCACAGGAAAAGATAATATACAAAAAGGGAAAACATTAGTTATGAGTTTCCAAAGATAACATTGAAAATTTCAAGCCTCTATGGAATACCTGTTTAAGGCTGTACAAAAAAGTCACGGAATTACAAAAGTTTGAAATGCAGCTGCAATCTCATACGATTGGTGTGACCATAGGTTCTTTAATTCAGCCTGTGAATTGAAATTTTACAAAGCTATTTTCAATCCGTCTGCTTATAGCTATAAACTCAAGGGATTTTAAGGAGATTTTACTTTCAGCATTGAAACATATTTTTAACAACAACAATTTTTTATTTTATGATGCTGTGCTGAAAGGGATCGTACTGGTTCTAGTGCAGTAGATGTTGTTAAATGCATGAAATCGAAGTGCTTTCTAAGAGAAACTGCCTTAAATTTTGACCCAAAAATTTTAAATCATATCAGCAAATTCTTGCCTCTTTTTTCATTTATGACTGAGAAAGATCAAAATATGCACTAAAGAGGAGTTGGACCATTAGATAGAATATAAACAGTGAAACCAGCATTGTCTTGTTACAAAGTACCAAATTTGGAAACCTTTTCTCTGGATGGCCATAAGCAGTTCAAAGAGATATCTCCTGTTAGATCCGTCCGGCTATCTGTATGTCTGCCTGCCTGTCGGACTATCTGTCTATTTATCTATCTGTCCATCTATCTATCTATCCATCTATCTATCTATCTTTCTATCCATCTATCTATCTACCTATCTATCTGTCCATCTATATATCTTTCTGTCCATCTATCTATCTATTTATCCATCTATCTATCTATCTATCCATCTAAATTAAAATTATATTTCAATATTTCTGATAAAAAAGTTCATCTACATTTTTACTTATATTGGCTCTATTTTACTAAATATTGAGCACTCTGCAAATTTGTTCATCTGCTGATGGGATCTATCTAGCCATCTAGATATTCGTTTCCGGTAATATTTATCATGCAAAGTTATTNTATCTATCTATCCATCTATCTATCTATCTTTCTATCCATCTATCTATCTACCTATCTATCTGTCCATCTATATATCTTTCTGTCCATCTATCTATCTATTTATCCATCTATCTATCTATCTATCCATCTAAATTAAAATTATATTTCAATATTTCTGATAAAAAAGTTCATCTACATTTTTACTTATATTGGCTCTATTTTACTAAATATTGAGCACTCTGCAAATTTGTTCATCTGCTGATGGGATCTATCTAGCCATCTAGATATTCGTTTCCAGTAATATTTATCATGCAAAGTTATTTGTAATCGGTGACTTTTACAAAACTAATATACCTAATTCTGGAAGAAATCAACTTGATAGACTTAAAGATGATAATGAAAGTAAAAAGTTGTTTATTTTTGATCAGTAACTTTGAGTTGCATTGGATATTTTAACTGATTCTAAAGGAGTTTCAGGTGCTGATTTCAAATCTGAAATTAGTTTTTCTCTACAAGCTTCAGTTTGTATGCAATTTGAGGTTAATGAAATTGTACAAATGGGAAACTGTGTAAACCATGTATAAGCATATCCACGTCCATATATATATAGGTGGCTTCTAATATTTTGATCATTCTTCTTTTGTTCCAGTTCAAACATGGCTTCCATAAGGAGACATCATTGCAGAAACAAGCCTTATACCTTCTATAACAAATGTGGATGTTACACACTCAATCGTCAGAGACGTAAAATATCCTCGTTCGGCAAGCGTGCCTTCAAGGCATATCTTGAAGTTCATCTTGGTGATCAAGATAAGCAATGGGCTCCTCATGTTGTCTGCCACAATTACGAGGAAATGCTTCGAGGCTGGACCAAAGGAAAACGCAAAGATCTTCCTTTTAAAGAGTTCCAATGATTTGGCGTGAGCCCACCAGCCATGTAACTGACTGTTATTTCTGCATGATAAACAAAACGGGTGTTGGGAAGAAAACTCGACAAAGGATTATGTATCTGAATATTCCCTCAGCTATTCGGCCTGCTCCATACTCTGCCTTTATTGGAAAATAAAGACATTAGACATTATACAAGCGAGCCAGACAGTAGTGACAGTGAATTATCAGAAAAGGATTCACAATCGGAGAANATAACAAATGTGGATGTTACACACTCAATCGTCAGAGACGTAAAATATCCTCGTTCGGCAAGCGTGCCTTCAAGGCATATCTTGAAGTTCATCTTGGTGATCAAGATAAGCAATGGGCTCCTCATGTTGTCTGCCACAATTACGAGGAAATACTTCGAGGCTGGACCAAAGGAAAACGCAAAGATCTTCCTTTTAGAGTTCCAATGATTTGGCGTGAACCCACCAGCCATGTAACTGACTGTTATTTCTGCATGATAAACAAAACGGGTGTTGGGAAGAAAACTCGACAAAAGATTATGTATCTGAATATTCCCTCAGCTATTCGGCCTGCTCCATACTCTGCCTTTATTGGAAAATAAAGACATTAGACGTTATACAAGCGAGCCAGACAGTAGTGACAGTGAATTATCAGAAAAGGATTCACAATCGGAGGAATGTTATTCAGACACTGAACCTTTCCTCGTCCCCAAACCTCTTCCCCAGCCTGAACTGAATGATTTAGTGCAGGATTTGGGTCTTTCAAAGAAATCAGCAGGGGTTTCGACATCAAGATTACAAGGTAGAAATCTTGCTGATTACTCTGTTAAAGTATCATATTTCAGAAACCGTGACCAGCTTTTTGTGACCTTCTTTTCAAAAGACAGACAGTTTGATTACTGCCATGACATCCCAGGGCTTCTCAAAGAACTGTGTGCACCTTACTATAGTCCTGCTGAATGGAGAATCTTTTTAGACAGTTCTAATTGCAGTCTGAAGTGGTAATGTTTATGGAGCAGTACCTGTCGGTAACTCAGTGCATTTGCGGAAAGACTCTGATGATACGAGAATGGTCATGGACTTATTAAAGTATCATGAGCACAGTTGTATCATTTGTGTAACAGAAAGGGTTTCACCAAGTTTCTATGTTTCCTCTGTATGTGGGACAGCCGAGGATGAGACAGATTATATATTTATTCAGTTCAACTTTCTGGAGTTTCATTACCTGAGTGTGCATTATGTACACCAAATATACCAATCTTTAAACGTGCCTTATTATGAAGAAATATATTGTAATTTTCTTTACCATTTTCTCTTCTCACATTCCATAGCTTTCTAATGCACCCATTATGATTCACAAGGACTGGGGAGCGTTTTTCTTAAGTGTGCTCATGAGTGACATTTTGTTTTAGAGAAAAATGAAAAAAGGATGAAAAATGAAAACAGAATGTAGCTTGTGGCAGAATTTTCGCAGACACAGAGGCTGTTCTAACCAGAAGTTTATGGTTGCCATACAGACCCTTCTGGATTTTTGACAAGAGCCTGCTTACTTATTTAGATAGAGTGACAGATTCTAGCACAGTTGTTTTGTCACTGGTTACCTCAAAAGAGTTGCCATTAGTCAAGCGGATGTGACAGCTCTTTTATGACGTTGGGTTGGCTTGTGTGAAGGAGGCTTTTTAAGACGCATGAATTTTGTGACTTTTTAAGACTGGTCATTCTCAAGATTTGACCACTAATATGGAAGGAACCAGTCGTAATAGTAAAACTGGGAGAAGGGCAATAAGAATATTAATTTGATACAGGTTCTATGGTCACGATGCTTACAGAACAGTTTTTAAGGAGTTTTGAACGGGTGTATTATGTATCTAGCAGAGTATTGTCTCTAAAGGCTGCAAATGGTCTAAAACATTTCTATATTTAGTACATGTTCCTCGATGTGGAAATTGTCCAGATAGTGGTAAGAGACTGTGGCATAATTTATTATAACTATGTTATGATATAATAGGTAGATACATCACTAGCCATCTCCAATTGTCTAGTAATTAGTCAAGTGAGATGTAAATACTTTTATTCCTTAGCAGTATATATAACCAAAACAACACTTGAGCTCATAAGGTTTCCATTTACGGTTGGGCTATAGTGTTGAGAAAGTGAAATAAATTGCTTACCCATTTTTGTTACAAAGATCTCAAAAAATATATACATTTTAAAGGCAAGATAGAATACATTTGCCTTCAGTTATAGACAAAACCGTGTTAAATCTAGTAAAACAAAACCCCAAATGGGGTTGGCTTGCTCTATGTTTATAAGGAATAACGTAGAGGTATTTCTGAGACAAAAACAGGCAGCCTGGATAGTAACAGTCATCCTGCTTTGCTTTCTACTGGGTTTTACCATTTAAACACAGGCAATAGCAAACCTATAGTGCAGGTAATATTTTAGAGAAATGACGTAAAAATGTCTCATCTTAGTCTTGGTCTTATTTTCTTACTCAGTCCAAAGGCAATAGACAAATGAGATGGCGACGTACGCAACTCAGTGACAGAGCTATAAATTTTGTGACGAGGGTCTTCTCTTAATATCGCTAGCATATTTTCATGAGCATGAAGTGTGTCTGAGGATAACATTTTAGGAGAACATAGCTCATCTGGTTTTCACGATGACTTAGCCTTTCAAATGGGTGTATTAAAGTTAAATGTCCCTTTTCAGTAAAAAAAAATTTTTGTAAGGTTTGTCAGGGAAACACATATTCCTGGTAAACTTCAATGATGGTAATCTGATCCCAAATGTAAGTCATGCCTACTGGTATCAAGGTTAGGAGCAGCTCTATTAAAAAATGCTTAACTGTTAATTCTTTGTGCTTTGGACTAAAAAAGAGATGAGAGTATCAACATTTTAACAGATTCCTCTTGGAAAATAACTGGGAAGCTTTAAGAGAATACTTTGGTTATAATAAGTACCAGTATATGAAAAAATGTCATTAAAAAATTTACAAAATTTTCTTTACTGAAACTATATTTGATAGGATAGTATGTTCTCAGCAAAAAATGTCTATATTTAATGACGAAAACCATTGGTTATAACTATTAGAAACTACATGTTTTCGGTATTTGATTCAGCAATGGAAACTGAAGGTTAACAAACGCTGAAATTAACTATAGGATTTGTCAGTACGAATCCTTTGCCATCCTGGTATAGAGGGTAAGGCTTTAAGAGGTTTCTTCCGTCAACTAGCTCATTAAACATGTATCGTTTGTCTTGCTATCGACTTACCAACCAGTCCTTTACTCTTAGTAAACCTTCCATACTCCAGAAAAGGTGGAAAGATAAGTGAAACTCCAATCGGAACAATTTCATTCATGAAGAATTCATTTGTAAGGTTCAAGTCGCCCGTTGCATAATACCTTAATATTGAGCAATTTCCCACAATTGCTTTACCTGTGTTGATTCATGATAAAGATTACCCGAGTATTGTATTTTCTTAGATAGCTGTTCCCTAAACCAACTGCAGGGACACTGACATTATTAAATAAGAGTCACCGCGCAAAATTAATGGGAATATTCTTCAGGTGCTTTTGGTAACAATCATATTTTCTTATTCTTGTTGGTTAGCATAAACACAAAATTCAGTATCCTGCTAAATTTTTTACATACAATTAATGACTTGAATTTATTTGTTGTCAATGCCCTCTGATGGCCAGGCACTGTTAATCCAACTGCTCATTATCTCTTTCTTTAAGGATCCATTCAATTTTCTGAAAAGAAAGTTGAATTGACCTTTTTTTTGTTTAGATTGACGATTGTGAAAACATGAAAATGACAGTTCTTATCCACGTTTTGTCGAATTTTTTGTCGTTTGCCATACGATAGCTCTAATATTCTTATATTATTAAGCACTGTCGATAGCTAATAATTAATTCGATACTGGTATGTATATAAATATAAGTATAGCCTGCACCACATTTTGATAAGATCGGATTATTTGGCGTAACAAAATGATCACTGAGACCTAACTATTTAAAAGAAACATGAATTTAACTTTCTTTAAGATCTTTTGTTTGGCACGCAATATATTGATTTGTCGTAAATTTTAAACTCACATCAAAAGTAAAATCATTACGGTTAGTAACACCTTGCGAACATTAAGGTATCCATGTAGATATCTCTTGCGCTGCCAGATATTGAAACTGTCAATGACTACTCACAGAAAAGCTGTGTTAATTTTGTTGGTTTTAGATACTGGTATCATCAAAATTTAAAAATAAAACCTTTATACCAAGCTACAAATCATTGGTGGTTGGACATCGACAGCAGACTATCCTTAATCTCTAAGGATTATAGACAGTGGCTTGATTTATATCAATTGCCCAATATGGCACCCATTAGAATTTCAAACAGAACTCTTTTTGTTGACATTATATTTAGTAATGACTTAAATCGACCTTTACTATATTTATTACGTCAACTATAAATGCAAATTTGAACAGGGCATGAAAATTTTCCTGCAGAATCAGGGTTGCTTAACTGATAGCATCATAAGGATTCGTTTACTATTTTCCATAAACCATATAATTAGTGATACAACAGTGATATTTTATTGGTTTTTTTTATTTTCACCCAAAATAATCATTAAAGAAGATGCTTTCATTTTATCTAAATGAAAGTGGACCATTGTTGTTTAGATACAACACACTTTCTTAACATTAATTTTTCCCTTTTTGAAAGAAATTTTAGGAATAAAAGCCAAAGTAAGAAATATGTAGTGACTGATTGTAAAAATGACATATTTTCTAGAAATTGAGTTTAAAATAGTAGTTTAAGAAATACCTTCTTGAAATTTTGATATTGTTTTCCTTTGAGTAAAAAAAAATTTCAGTCAAGACACTATCAAAAACATAAAAACATGGAAATGAGGAAAATAGATTGTTTTACAAAACAATAAAATTACTTTCTGATTGGCAGTTGAGAAAATATGACCTCTGTACTTTCAATTGGGCATATTCTTATGAACATCTAAGTAGGTTTTCCTCAGCGTGACACAGAAAGTATAGTCAGATAACACATTTTATTCGCCAAAATAAATTGTTATTAAAATCTCTGGATTTCACAGCTGCAAGGAAACAAAATTAGTTTAGAAAATTCTTTTTTGCCTTCTGATTTAGAAACGACGGAGGATTTGTTGATTAAGTAACAGTCCAATATAAAGTTTGAAAAATCACTTTTGCCATATATTTATTTATAAAACAAAGATGTCTGACGTTGGAACTCAGGTATACAACATAGTAGGTGGATTTCTGGTTTCAATAAGTATTTTAGGAGGATTATTGAATTCATTTGTCATATTGTTTTTCTTTCGCTTGTATAAAAGAGAAAGATTGTTGATAAATTTACTGATATTTAGTACTGCTATCTCTGATCTTCTTCCATCACTATATGCTTACCCAATAGCAGCAGTACGAACACTGAAACAAGATGCATTCAAGAAGAATAATCTTGCATGTACAGTAGAGGGAGTTTGTGTTCATATGTCTGCTCTTTCTTCGGTCGTTCATTTAGCTACAATGGCATACGAGAGATTCAGTGTAATCAAGTGTGGAACAAGTAAGATTTTCTCCGTGAGGAAACAGTATGTAATAGTTATATGCATTTGGACGTATTCTTTTCTGGTATGTATTCTCCCTTTACTAGGATGGTCTAGTTATGAACCGGAAGGATTGAATACAAGTTGTACAGCAAACTGGAAATCAAAAAAAGCTATTGACGTGTCATACAACTTGTTTATTATGTTTACAAATTTTCTTTTTCCATTGATAGTGATAGCCGTTTCATATATTGGATTGTACAGATATGTTAAAAAAAATTCTTTCAACACACATTGGAGTGATTCACAAATTAGAAGGGATTTTTGGAAAAAAAGAAGAGAGAAAAATAAAGCACTAGCAGGAATGGTTAGTTTGCTCATTTTATTATATTTAGTCACATGGACACCGTATGTTGTGATTTCTTTATACAATATAATGAGTTATTCTACTTATTTCGACCCTCTTCTTGAAACAATTCCTGCTATTTTTGCAAAATGTTTTTCTGTGACAAATCCGATCATTTATGGTATAAGACATCACAAAGTTCGCGCCGAAATACGAAAACTGTACTTTAGTATCTGTCGAAGCAAAGCAACTGAACAGAGAAGTGGTTTATCAAGCGATTGCCCAGGACAATCAATTGTTCTTTCTGAAATAAGAAGTTCGTATTTTAAAACCGAAAAATAACAAGCATATTTGGTTGAAGTAAAAGAAGTAGTAAATATGGCAAGTATGCCATGAAACTTCCAAAGGGACTGAAAGCTTAGTAAAACGTGAAATGAAAACAGAACGTAGAAAAAAATTCATTGGACAAATTATTCATTGTTCCGCAGCTTCATTATTACCAACAGTTGACTTTTAACAATGAAAAAATAGAGAATATCTGTAGCCAACGGCAGTACCTGCTCGTAACTAATTAAGAAAAGCACTATTGTTTGATTAGTTGAAAAAGAACTTAAATTAGATAACAAGCCCGTTTGGTTTTTGATTTAAATATTATCTGTCTGATAAAGTGGCTTTTGGAATTCTTGGCCGCAACTAATTTAGTGTGGACTCCTAAAATGTCAATAGAAGCCCACTTCCAATGTTTATGGTATTTCATTTTTTCACAACAGTACTAATATTATTTTATTAAAAGCGTTATTTCTATTGCTATTATAGCATATAACAAAGATACGCTGTGTGATTAACTATTCTAGAACAATTGTAGTTTTCAACATAGCATGTTAATGTGACATGGCTTGTTAAAAAATATATAATAAGTTGTAAACATTATGAAATTTACTACACAATAATAACAGTGGTCATTCTCACAGTAATGACGTTCCCATAAAAATAAACAACCCATCAGAAATACAATTCTAGTAGAAAAATTAGTTATAAGGTGGAGAAAAAAGTTGTCTTTCTAATTTTTTCAATGTGATTAAAGGACTGTTGGTATTTATTGTCAACCTCATAGTGTGTTATTTGTCTTTATAAGTTAACATTTATTGGGTATTATAATTATGATACAATAAGCATAGAAGCATAAACATAAAAAATATTCCGATTTTGTTAACTTTGTAATTTTTCTTTAATAATTACGGAGCTTTTGACAAATAATGAAAAAATAAATATGAACTAGGGTGCAGCACCTCTCTTGTTTGCATAAATTGACTGGGCTCCATCCTACATATATACCCAACAAATACGTGTTCCTTTTTTATGAGTAAAGACATTATATATGAAATGTTTGCTTCTGCTTTATTGGATGAACGTCATTTGAGCTTACTTAACACGAAACACTGGATGGGATTTTACTTTGACTTTATCACTGGTTTTGTGTATTTGTAATTCTCTTAATTCGGCTCTGTTTGCAGCTCTATCGGAATTGTTAACCTTACTGTTAGGTTATTAGCGTTTATTAATTCAGGAAATTCCAGTAACTATTTTATGGGTTACAATACCTATTTTAATGGAGCAGGGTTTTGTTAGTCATTTAAAAACGTTTCTTCTGCTCATCTTGGTGTCAGGCATTCGGAATAGATTTGCAGTTTTGTCTCCTTTTATAGACCATAGCTAAAGATTCAATCGCTGCGTTTGAATCTACTATATTATATTATGTTTGATTAATTTATTTGTCCACATTATTCAGGACTAAGATTTGCTTGGTTTTTTTTATGTATTACGCTCTACCTATGCTTCTTGATTACAGCTTTTGCTTTTACGGGTCCAAGACAAACTTTGAAATAAAACTAAAACTTACTACTATGACGAGATAATCATAACTATGAAAGGTAGAATATTTATCTTTATTTTTCTTCTTTTTCTGTGATTTTTAACGATTTTCAAACGTATGCGTATTTTTAAGTATCACAGTTTACAAAGTTACAGAGTTTTTGTTAGGGATTGTGTTGTAAGAATTGCGTTGTAAGAATTGCACTTAAATCTAGATGGAAGTAAGGGGATAAGAATAAATGGTAACTGGTACACAAATTAGGAAAGTAAGGAGTATTGTCCATTAGGTTTATATTCCAGAAGTAAGTCCTACCAACCTGAAAAAGTAGCTGCAAAGCCGACAATTTATACAATGCGATTCACTGTTGTATTAATTTATAGAACTATTTCAAGATATTACTAACAGACAAATTCAACAATAAAAAGTCAGAGAAAAACAAGAAATGCAAATTACAAAATGATTTTTGCAGAAGTTTTGTTCTCCTGCATCATCATATTTTATGTTTTTACTGACTATTGCTTAGCTGTTTCATTTTCCGAAATAATACAAAAATGTAAAGGATTTAAAATATTTATCTTCAAATGTACCAGTTCTATTTTGACCTACCGATTATTGTAATATTTAAAGTTTCAAGGTAAAGCCATATTGTCATTCATTATAACCCTCTGACTATCACTGGTTTTTGTAAGTCGTATAACAACAGAGCCCCCTTTGTTAAAGAGTTTTGACCAACCAGTATCCTCTTGGAACTTCGGAAAGACAAAGAGATGGTATCATTAAAAAAGCGACGATATCATATTCAGCTAGACCTATTTAGTATGCTTCCAGTAACTGTATGACTTTCTTGGCGATTGAGCCCTCCACAGAGATTCAGCAGGTCTACTGTGTGGATAAGAAAAATAAATTCACTCTGAAAAAATTAGTTTAGGTCAGTGTACTATCAATCACTCTCTTAGCAAATAATAAGAGGAAATCCTTATAGTTATTTTAAGACATTGAGGCTGCACATTGATGAAAGACATTCAATTAGGATGCTACCTGACCATAGGTATAGGAAACCTTTTGATAAGAGATGCATCTGTACATACTTCAAAATGATTTATTTGCCTATTGCTTGCAAGACAAATTGTCAGCGTGTAGAACAGACTATGCTACATATTAAAGTCCGTAGGCATAAATTTGGATTTTCATCCAGAACTGGCAAAACTGCCAAATAAAATATGTAACTATAAGACAATTGCAATCCTGAGATGCTTTGTTTACTTTTCAATTGTTCTATGTTATGATAGGTGTGACGTAGGATTTATATTACTGCATAGAACATTCTTAGTTGAATGTAAAATTGAAGCTGGATGATCACAGGATAACACAGCATTCAACTAAGAAAAACAATGATGTATATAAAAGAATTTAATCAAACGCTTTATCATATTTGAACATGTATTAGTGAACGAAGTGTTTTAAAAAGACTTAACTCTTTACAGTTAATTTAATAAATCAGTAGATGATTAAAGGAAAACATTATAAATTTTCAACATTCTAAGACCTTGCATTTGATATTTATTCCTGGTGTACGTCAGCCATTGCATCTTCAACTTGGCCCTTTGGTTGAGATAAAAGGAATCTTTGTCATAGCAACATGAAATAAATATGCTTACGTAGAAAAATTTTGGCCAGGAGAGAGGCTTTTCAACTCAGGCACAACAATGTGTAGCACCTTTGGCAGACAAAAACTCTCAAGACTTAAAAAGCAAAGATTTGCAGGGTAAACTAGCTGCGCGACTTAGTCTTCTATGCAGCATTAAAAAAAAAAGTCGAAAACTGGAGCATTTTTATTTTCACCTCTGCATTGTCAATTAGTGGAACCTGATGCAATGCACACTGAATTTATTATTGCTTATCTCTTACTTTTGTGCTCGACAAAAATGATATATTTCATAGGAACATACCACACACTTTATACAGACTAAAATTGACAGGTAATTGGTTCTAACGGAAATTGAGAGTAGTAACAGTTTTAGTGACTCTGGATTGTAAAGTAATTCATAAAATCAGGCCTGCTTACCACTTAATACAGTAAGAGCCATTGATATCCACTTTACAGTTTGCGTTTTGTAGATAATAGACTTCGTGCATGAGTGGCAATTCCTCTAGACAATCAATCACAGAATGTCGAGTGATTGCTACTACGACAATTTGCTACAATATATATTATTAATTTGATCAATAACAAGTTTGACTGTAGCCAGGTATTATTAAAAATTATAGATGTGTCAATTTGGTTGCAACAATATGTCGGAGACCCCCTGGCATCTTGGTACAGACGAATGGAAGCACAATAGCTTCCAGCCGTTATGAATATGGGAGTGAGATGGGAATTTGAGAGGTATACCGAGCTTTGAATTGAAGCTGTTTATCTAACATGTTAAGGCCATAAACAATTTTCCAAGCTGACTTCAAATTTTAGTCCTTTTTATAGTAATAGATCACAATGGAGCTACTGGTATTCTGATATACGGTTTTATACTTAGATACTGTAATATTTTCATCTGCCCATTCAAATGTAATGCATGTGTTAATATTCTAAACGCACTCAGAAAAGAAAAGTTTCCTGAGGGTTTTCAGTTAAACGATTTTATTATCAGTAAAATCATGTTTATGAAAATATGTTACTTGATTAACATCTTAGCATGACAATTACAACCCACGATGTATCGATGTATATCCAAAAGTACCAAAAAAAGTGTTAAACCAGAGGAGAACTGACCTAGACACTGCGGCTTTAAAGGTTTAATAATGTTTAAATTTGTTTGAATTGTCTCTAGGCAATAATTTATTTAATTAGCAAATATAAATTATGAAAGTTCTCCTCTTACCATTTCTATACTTTACAAATGTTTGACAGTGGCTGTGACTGTTAAAGAAATGATATTTCATTCACTCCATCGTTACGATGATGGCGTTGGAGGGTGTGAATAACACAAAGATCTCCTTAATTGACAAACCCCTGGGAGGAAAAACCAACAAAAAATAGACGAAAATAAAATATATCAATGCAGGCCCTTAAAATATTCGTTCTACTACTTTTAATTGGAACTCCTTTTAATTATTATATCATACTTTGGGAGTAAAATAACTTCCTTGTGTTGATTGTAACAGTAGAAAGGGATACGTTGCTTAAATGTAAATGATCAATATTAAGATATAAAAAACCCGAAAACAATTGTATTATAGATTCATTAACCTTTAATTCTGGTATATAATTAGAAAGCAATGTAATATCCAGAATTGGTCTTTGCGTTTAAAAACTCGAAATATGTTATTTTTCATTCTTCTTAAAAATAATGGTCTGATATTTGTTCCACGTTTTTTTTACTTGTTTAATCAGATTTTTCCTTTATCAAACCTAAAAAGAATCGGACTTGTTTTTAACTCCATTTTTAACAATTTGACTTGCACAGATTAGTAGAATTGGATTTTCTCACACTGATATAATAACACGAGAGTATTAGAGAAGAGAATAAAAAAATTTCGTTGCTATTTTACAGCTCGATATTGATGTTATTACCCAAAGGACATATATTAAATACAGAATATAACTTAAACAGTAAGGCGACCATATCATTATTAATGCAAACAAAACAACCTATAGTTTTAATTTCTACGAAAGTGTAGCTTATAAAAATCCCACACCATTGCCAGCTCTCTCAAGCATAAACCTTATTGAATTCCATGGACAACAGAGGACTAAACCTCCATAAAACTAAAAGCAATATATGAGTTGTTTTTGGTGTAGTAAAAGAGAACTGTATTTTGTAATGTCTTTCTTGTGATATGTATATTTACCATAGTGAGACTTAAATAATACAAGTACAAAATCCAATATATTTTTATCAGGGCAAGAGCGATTAAAACAGCAGGAAAAGGTTCATAAGCTTTGAGTCCTTGAAGCGCTAACTAAATATTAAATAACGATTTAAAGTAAAATTTCACTACAAGAATTAAGAATGAAGTACAGGCAAAAATAAGGTTACAGTGAACTAATTTTTTACGTATGTAATGACTCGATTTCTATGCATGAATAAAAATTCATGCATAGAAATCGAGTCATTTATATATAAGTGTATGGTCATTGTTCCATCACTTTCAGTAAGTGAAAAAATGTTGGAATTGGTTTCTTCCCGGATAAACAAATTTGAAATGATATTCGTGTTCACACTCAGTTTTTTGAGCCACCGACGGAGTACGTCTATCCCTCTGTAAACATTACTCTCTCCAAACAGGTCATTGCATGGGTCAATTCAACTATATATGGAATACAGTTGAAGGTAGACACTGTTATACACAGGGTGGGTGGTATTCGTCTTTTAATGTAATTTATGCTGCTTAATAGTCCCAAGTTTTTATGTTTGGTGCCACTCCAGACGCCGTTTGTTATGTTTGGGATCTCTGATGATGGAACAGAGGAAGAGAACATTCTTTTACTGCTGATGTCATTCTTGTCTTTAGGGACGAGAGAAAAAATAGAGTTGAAGATGACTTTCCAACAATTTTTTTTTCGCCTTTATTTTTCAATATTTAACATAAGCTTGACAAATAACATTAGATATTACCATTTTTTTAAAAAAACGTACACCATAAAAATATAAAGTTCATACTGAACAGTAAAGGGCAAAAAGGTTCTACATGAGACTATGTCCGAAGTGTTATGGATAAACTTTTGGTTTTTCAAAAGTATAAAGCATCAAAATGTTTTGAAAATTTTATATATGGTTTCAGCATTAACTTTGAATGATACTAAGAGGACATGTAGGTAGATGTAGACGAATTGTGGTGCACTTTAAGCACCTTTTTTGTTTACATTTTAGGAAAATTCATTAACTGTCCATTGTTTCACGATATGAATCTGCCTTAAGCACTAATTTCCTTCTCAGCTACAATGCCACCATGGACAAGAAAAAGTACATAAAATGTAAGACACAAAACAAAATAGGCTTCCTACATCGCCTGGTTTCATACACGTTTGGATTGTAGGTCGTTTTCTGTGAGAAAGGTCATCATACCTTAGAGAAAAGTTTGATATTTTTATCAATCAAACAAGTTCCTTTATTGTTGGACAGACAGAACAAAGAGTTACCACTAACATCTTCTTTCTTTTTCTTTTTTCTTTTTGGTTTAAACGTCATTTTCCCCCAGTAACTGGAGCTCAGTCGGTGCCCTTTACAGAGACGCAGGGGTTTAGCAGTGAGGAATATCTTGGCCGGATCCCCTTTCTGGCGCCAACCAGTGGCTTTTGCTTTTGAGAATTTCCAAATTTTTCTCCGCTGGGAGTATCAAACCCGGAATTCTTGGTCATGGTGCAGTTGCACTAACCATTAAGCCACAGCTCTTCCTCCTACTAATAGCTTGTTTCTGCTAAATCTTTGAACTCCAGGCATTTTTAGAGCCATAGTTTTCTTCACAATATAGTAATGCAGGACCATATCAGCCCCAAAACTATGTTGTATCATGTACCAAAGGTAGGTCATCATTCACCACCGAAATTGTAGAATATCCCTTTTGTTGAACCTAGCAATTTGAATTTGTCAAGAACATTTGTTGAACCAATGCACACATATTCATTTAGTATCAGCAATATAGCTCTGTTCATTAATGAGTGAATAGCTAATTCAGTGCTACATATAAACTAAAAGTTGAATATGATTGTAATAAAAGTAAAAGTTTTTTGGTTTTAAAGCACTTTGTTGGCTCAGTGGTAGAGCATGCGACCTCCAATTTCAGGATAGAGGGGAACAGTTATGTTACTGGAGTTTTTTAAGACAAAGTTGATGTATTCATGTTCTTTTAGAAAACAATTTTATTAACAGTAACGATTACCGGAAGGTGGCAAAATTCAAAGAAGTCTTGATATTACATTTTCGACATAAACTGTTAAAGACTGAAGAAACTAAAAGATGGAAAAATGGAAAAATTGGGGGTGGGGGTGAATATTTTCAAATTAGGTAGTAATACAAGTTTTGAGTCCATCCTTAAATATTTCTAAAGAAAATGACAAAAGAAATAAAAAGGTAAGAAGTAGCAAGGTCCCTGTTAGGAATTGGGATGTCAGAAAACATTGTTGTCCATTTTGATACAAGGTGGAGTCAGGATGGAATCCTGCGAGTAAAGCAGCACGACAGCCACTCTTCTGCAAATATAATACAAGCACTAAGCAAAAAATGTTAGTAGAAGAGTTGTTTAATCTTAATTAGCAATACACGTACCAGGAAAAAACTATTTACTTAACAAATATCTTCAAACGTTTAGTAAGATAATTTTCTGTAGCATTATTGAGACCTCTCCTATAATAATAATGACAAAAAGACTTTTTCCCAGGACTGATAGTCTAGAATTAGGAGTAATATAAAAAATCCTTTACATTATTCTCTACCAATGTAAAGCCATTCCTCTTTCCTTTTCAGTGAGATTGATGTGACATTCATGTCAACTGCTGATTGACTAACATCTGTAGCATTTTTTTGGTTTCTTATGGTTGCTTCGATACTTTTTTTGAATTCTAAATTTGTTCTCGTGGTAGTAAAGGGAAATTATGATTGAGTTACTTAGTTAAAAAATCCAACAAATTTAAACTCTTTAAATTATCTAACGATTGAACTTCACATAAGGTAGTCCAAATTCTCAGGTAATCAGGAGAATTGCTAAACCAAGATAGAAACCAGAAATGAATGAAAACCACAAACGCAGAGAAACAACGAGCAAAAACATTATATATTGTTCAAGGGGAGTTTCCTATCTAGTCTCTTATCTATTATATTTGCTGACACTAAATGCACAAAAAGGCAGAAAAAATTGAATCTTTTATTTGAAAATTTCAGGCTTTTTTTCTAAGTGCATAGTAGATCATTGGGAGCATTAAAACGATGATATGTGATATGTGTGTCAAGTCTGTTGGGGTACTTGACAACTAGGGCACGATCTAATGGAAAAATAATCAGTATAACTGACCAAGAATTGTTACATCTGCTCATTACACTTTAAGCCAAGAGTGATTTCAAGTTTTATAAACAAGAGGATAAGGCTAGCCATGGGTGCTAAACCCACTTTATCTTTAATTCCTTATCCACCATCAAGAATTGGATGTTAAGGATCTCCAGCTAAATGGGGCCATGCAAGTAAAGTGGCCATGTTGCTATCACTGCCTATGCTAATAAGAAAGCAACCAAAACTTGACATTAAATGAACTTTTCAGTCAGACCTCTGAAAACTAAAATTTTAGCAACAAGAAACCATGTTATAGGACATATTTTTTAATCATTTTAATCCTAAAAACATATAAGCCTAAATTTAGAGACTTTCAAAACGATGGTAAGATTTGGACTTTATCTTTGCGATAAACATTTTTAAAGTTCAAACGCACACAACTTTTGTCATCACAGACATTGTCACTAATACTTAGACTAATCATTGAAGCACCATTGTTTCCAATTTAGTAGTAATATGGAAGAAAACCATTCGAGTTGTATTCATGATGAATGAATACAACTCGAACGCAAGAGCCGAGCTACCGTAATGTCACCAATTCAAATACCTTGGCATAACAATCCAACAGGAGGGAGGCTGCCAAAGGGAAGTCGAACTGTGCATTTCTAAAGCCTGGAACAAATGGAGAGAGTTAACTGGAGTACTCTGCGACAGAAAAATGCCTCCCAAGCTCAAAGTGCTGATTTATAAAACAGCAGTGAGACCAACCCTGATCTACGGAAACTTGGCCTATTACGAGTACTCAGGCGGACAAGATCAGCTCCTGTGAAATGCGCATGCTCAGATACTGCCTTGGAATACGTTTAGAGGAGCACAGTAGGAATAAGACGATAACTACAGAACCAGGGGAGATACCAGTAAAAGATCTGTGGGAAAAAGGAGGATGGAATGGTTTGGCCATATTTGTCGCCGAAAAGCAGAGGAAGACATCAGGATGGTATGCGAAATGAGAGTTAAAGCAAATAGAGGCAGAGGCAGACCAAAGCAAAGATGGAGAGATACAGTGAAAACAGACCTTCGCTGGCTTAATCTGGAGAGAGAGGACACTAGCGACAGGAGCAGGTGGCGGAGTCTGGTCGAGCGGAAGATACGGCAGAAACCCGCTACCCGGTCAGGATACAGCGAAGCAAAGTGAGCAAGGCGAGCACGGAAGAAAAGCACACATAGGGTATGTTAAAACCTAATTTTGAGTTAGATAGTTTAGCCAAGTGTTAGTTTACCATAACAATTTACATACAAGCTTTTTTGTGTTAAACGATAATTTTTGAAAAAGGGAAATATTGGATGTCAAATGAAGTAAATCTAAATCTACATTTATATTTTGAGTTTGAGTGAAAAAAAAGAAAAATTTATTCGACCAATATCAATATTCTACTGGTGACTATATTTCGAAGTTATTTGTAATATTGTAGGTCTAAAGCAACATTTTACACTTACCAATACTATAGGGGAGGATAAAGGTTTTATGCAAAGCACCTGAAATATCAGAAATAATTAAGTTATAGATCAAGTTTATTCAATATATTGTGTCGACATAATATTTTAGTATTAGTATATGTAACAAATATATTTATATGTATCACAAAGGAATGCTAGGTTCATCATGAAACATGTTTTTTAATCCTAAAAAAACTCCCATAACAACACTTTCGTTTCAATAGATGTCATACAACATGAGAATATTTGTATATTCAAATTTTAAATTGCTGAACTCAACAATAGTGTTTACCTATATAAAAAGTTCATATTCATTTTAAACAGAGGATAAAAGCTCTGCCCGAAGTGACCCCATGTTAGAAAAAATTACTTTCCAAAGGCCTATCTTCTATGGTGTAGCAAAAAAACCCACTTTAGTGGAGCTTGACAAACATGACAATGATATTGTACCCACATTTTACCCTGGTTCTCGTGATTAGAGAACTTCTCTTGAACCAGAAACAGACAGTTGCATCCTATTTATTGCATCTAAAAGTGAATACCTTTTTCTATCATCAAAGAGACACTTTTTCTTTTGTAATTGATGTGCTTGACCATGGCAGCAGTTATGTGATCAGAGGTCCAATTCTATGAAATTTTATATAAATGGTGAAGTTAGCACAACAAAAGCATGCTTGAAATGAATAGTAAGATATATAACACTTACTGATAATAAGATATATAAACTTACTATGAAAAATGTGAATCAAAATGAGATTACAAAAATGAAAGTAAAACTTCCAAGTCAGTTCTTATTAATTCTGTTAGTACAGACATTTCCACTTATGTTGCTTTAGTGTGTTTTAATGATGCTTTGGGCACTGCTATGATGATGATATACTGTGTACTGCATCCATATTAGTAGAAATTCCTACAGTTGTAATCAGTCCGTCTTTATTTGGATACATTGCCTTTCATCCTAAGCAAGTATTTTTAGCTCCAGTAGTCTTTTTTCAATTCTGATCTTATTATACTAAGTAGAATTGTGTAGTATCTTCCCTTGTGGGTCTTGTATTTGTTAGGTCCCTCTACAGAATATTCCAAGGCTTTTGTGCCAGGTCTCTTCTGGCATCTAAAGTGTGTCAGAAGATTGATCATCTATGTTGAGCCACTTTTAGAGAGTGGTGTGGTATTACACGTCTTATATAGGGCCTCATGCTTGACCATGGCTACCTTTGGAGCTGCCCAGCTGTTTCAGTTTTATGGTAATATTGACACATTTGTTGTATTATATAGTGCAAGATCCTTGGATCCATATATTCTAGAAGGACTAAAATGCAGTATTTCCCATAACACAGTATGCATCTATCTATATCCGAGGTGCTGCGGAGACCCAAAGATCTTGCTTATTCTCTCGTCTTTTTTTCCCCGGAGATGTTTGTCATTTTTTCCTTCTTCTAGTGTGTCAGACAACCATGCATGAGTGAATTTGCTTTGGCTTCATTCGTAAATAAGTTGGAATCTTTCAGAATTTTGGCAGCTATAGGATGTAGTTTGTCAAGTGTGTCTTTTTATTCATCAATGAAACCCACGTCATCTTCATATTCCATTTCTAGCGGTACGAATAGAGAGAAAATTGGAGGGTTGGGTCTTTCTGAACATTTGCCTTCCTATGATATGGCAGCAGCAAATTAGCAAGTGAATAGTACTTGGGACAGGCAATCTCTCTGTGGGGAGCCAATTGTTGCTTCAAATTCAGCTAAGTAAATTGACTTTACAAGGACCTTCAACTTGATTCCTGCCAGCAGCAGTCTCACTAGCCGCAGTTTATCTTCAGTGCAGCCTGCTTGGTATGGTGCATCTAGGATTCTGAACCTTTTTATGGTATCAAATGCTAGGGACATGTCTATGACCATTTTATTATCCCAGTGCTAAGAAATGACTACAGAAAAAAGCATACGTCAGGAATAAATGATATCTGCACAACTATATCCCCTTTTAAATTCACTTTGATAAGGTCGAGTAACTTTTCCAATCCTGTCCCTAATTTGGTGTAGTATAAATGTGGACAGGACCTGCCGGTACTGGTCAAGAGCACAATAGGGCGCAGCTCTTCAGATGGACCAGGTGGTTTCTTGGGTTTGGGCAATGCAAGTAGAGTTCCTTGGTCCATGGCTTCAATAATTTAATATTGAAAAGCAGAGTTGATGATAGCTGCAATGACTGGTGATAATATATCATTTCCATATTTGAATAGTTCATTACTGATCCTGTCAGCCCTGATGAGCGCTCATTCCTTAAGATTTTTATTGCTTTCTTGACTTCATTTTCTTTGATGGGGACTTCTAGTGGTCTGGATTCACCTTGAAAAGGCTTTATCTGTTCTTCTTCTTGGTCAGTAAACTGGTTTTTTTAACCATTTACAAATTGTGTCTGCTTTTTCCTTGTCAGTTGCAGCAAAATGACCATCACAATTGACCATAGAGAGTGATGGTATGGGCACTGCTATATTTCTTAAAATATGGACGAAATCTATAATCGCAGCGACGTCCTGGGATTTAAAAATATTGTCATGTCGAAGGTTTTCGACAGGTTTCAGTGCAAAGGAGAATATTACAGGAAGATACCAGTGTATATATAGGAAACTATATTCTTAGAAAATGCTATAAAATTCATAACTGTGTCAAATACATATCTGGCTTTTTTGACAAAAACATGGAAATGTATGATGGACATTTCTGTTTAACAAAGTTTACAAGACAGACATCATTATATGTTGAGTTTTTATTGTACCACAAAAAATGTATTAAAATTCATAATTCATTTGAAGGAGATAATTATTTATCTTTACGGCAAATAAGTTAAAAGTTATTCAAGGAAATGGAAAGCAATATATTTTCTTTTCTTAGCACTGAGTTTTAAATATTGCAGACAGCTATGTTCAGTAGATTCTGTCTGTTTAATGTCTTAGTTGGAAATTTTATAGTAACTTTTAAGTTCATTGGGTGATTTTTATAAAAAGACAGAGCTGCAAATTTTATTGAACTTTTATTTTCAGCTTCCATTTCGAATCCTTCGACAATGAGTGTTTGCCACCCTATACCTCTGTTCTAGAAGTTTTTTTCGATTTAGATCTGCAATCAATCCTAATGTATTTTCACCTGCATCTATATCTAAACTAATACATATCTCCATTGTGTTGAATTAATTATTTATGCACTTAGACTGCAACAAAATTTGTTTCTCCGAAAGACAGTGTAAAAAATTGCTTTACGTAAGTTGTGAAATGTTTAACGATCAGTCCTTAGACTTATCAATAAAGTAATGTTTTCAATTTAAGGGTTACCTTTAGTTAGCAGGGGTAAACAATCAGTTTTTGTGTTGAGGTGATGATTGTCATATTTCTTAATTTTAGATATGTTCCCTTAACGGTAACCTGGGCGCATACATCTGGATTCATACATCTCAACATCGGGATTATCATCAAAGATTGTTGGCCATAGGAGAAGTACTAATTAAGACTCGTTGAACATGCCTCCCTAATAGGACTATGTTCATTCAGCTTAATTTTTGACATTTATTTTTGTTTTTAAATACGTGAATGTCCTTATTGTTTAACTATATGAGTAGCTATACAATTGGTTTAGGAAAGGATTTAATTATTACGTGTGCACAAATAAAGGTGCCTATGGTAATATGACAAAGATGCTGAAGGGACGTTTTTCTGGGTAATATGCCTCTCCCAGTTTACTGTTAAATGACTTAATGAGCAGGACGTTACAACCAGGAAGTGCTATTCATGCAGTGTGGAACAAGAACAGGACATAACACTACTTAAGAAACTGTGTTTTTGGTTAGTCTAGCCATTTTCAATGAAAGGAGTGCCTGTATTTTAGATCATTGAATTTTATGAAGGAATGCAGAACAGGGTACAGCGTGCATGAAATAATGAAATTTTAGTAAAGGATTGGCATTTACGATTTTAGACATTGTTTTACACCTTCAGAAGATGCATTAGTTTCAGGTAAAGACACCGTAGATGAAGATTAAATTGATGTAAACCATCTGAGTGATAATCAGCTGCTAGTCAAAAGAGAAACCCAAGTGGACCATGGTGATCATGGTGATGATAAATTAGCTCCTGAAATCAATTTAGAGGAGATAAAGGGCAATTCAAATTTACCAGAATCTATTACTAATGCTGTCGAGGTAGATGCTGATGGATACCTCAGTAGTGAAAACACTCTTGCGAAAAATTTGACATGGGCAAAACTGACATAATTCCAAAAGAGTTTCCTAATCCCTGAAGACGTCAGTAAACCTAATGAAGTTGGCATTCCCCTTATCTTACTTGAAATGTTTTTTTATATTTCTCTAGCACATGAACTGGTCCATCTTACTAATCTAAAAAAGAACAGGGAGAACGACAACACGGACCTTGACATTGAGAGCAACAAATGTCGCTTGGTCTCAGCTATGTTATTATTGAGTAGCAATCATAAGCTACCTTGTCGCTGTTTAAAAAAGTTATTCTGTTAGTTATTTTAAAGACGTTATTCTGTAAGTTATTTTGCACAAGCAATGGCCGATTCGATGTCATAAAATGACTTTGAAAAATCCTTCTAAACTTGGATCCCTCTAACAACTTCATTGTATGTTAATCTTATTCTGTTTCAGCTGTCATTCATAAAATAAAATAGTCTGGAAAGTTATTTACTTTTGCCAGGGCTAGAGAAAAAAAATGCAAATTCCTTTTTTAACTTTCCAGTTTCAATGGTTCTCTTTTTCAAATAAAAAACAACTGCATATATGCCATTAGCTTTTGGTTTTTAACTAGATTTTTTAACTTAATTGTAAGGGATAGCTAGTTAGTTTATCTATTACTCGGTTTTCTTGTTCGCAAAAGAGAGTTTAAGCTAGAAATTTCCTAGCGTCAAGACGGAAATGACTTTGCCATATCAAAGATGCTGATATTATTTGCGATGTGTCGATGTATATTTTCCTCCAAAGGTGAGCTTCTTATGTTGCTTGGTGTCCGATGCTTAACAAAACACATACACACACAAGCACGAAGATTTGAAGTTTATAAACAGAATGGAAAGGATAACCAGCGTTATCCAAATGTATTATTCAAAATAACATTGGACGTTTGCCTATTTCATATCCTGAGGCTCCCTTAACAGTTTTTGTTCAATTCATTTTCCGAATAGTGGGTTATTGACAACGGGACTGCATGAACCCTTTTTCGGGTTTAGTAGCCACTTGACAACGGTATCAAAAATTAACAAAGCTTGTATTTAGCACAGAGTCGAAAAGTGCCATAACACCAAATTTTAACTTATCTATTTTTCGGGTGAAATTAATTTTTCGATCAAAGGACTCTATTGTTGAACCAACGCCCACATGACCCTTCTTTTTCCACTTCTTTCGGCTGCTATTATTTGATGTAGAGGAGTATTTTTCTGCAACGTAAAAATGTACTCGTCCAGTAAAACGTAAAATCAAATGTTCACGTTGACTTCAAACAATAAACACAATGCATGTACCCTGATCCTCTACCAGTTGTATAAATCTGTTTCAAATCCCGAGCTCTCAAAAAAGTGTTCTGTAATCAACTGATCGAAAAATGAAAACTGCATTGAGCTACTGTCGTTCGTAAGATGCGATAAGTCGTAAAATGCACGATTGTTATATTGGGACCAAAAGGAGACCGGAACTCTGCTATACTAACGCCGAAGATCAGCGTTGCTGCATTACTACGGCCTTAATGCCATCTTTCGATAGGATGTAATTATATTGTAGAAGCAATCAATTACATTATGTCTACTGTAACGGTATAGTGTTAGAAAAAATAAATGTATGCAAAATATTTCTTATCACGATTTGCAATTAAACAATGCAGAAGGGAGAACTCAGGTTGCCAAAGACAGACACGACAAAATTGAAAGAAACTAGTGTATAGTACATCAAAGCTATATTATACTGAGCAACTAGGAATGATTGCAGGGTATAAATGCAAGCAATAGCACAAAAAGCACATAATGCTAAGTATAGCTTTCAAATATTTTGCTGGACGTGACATTATGTGAATAAACACAGAGTAGAAAAGACTTTTGAATCTTGCAACTAACTAAGGACAAATAAGAAATAATACAACTCAAAAGTTTGCTGAACTGAAATCACCATAATATACGTCAGGAGGTAAACCCCAATTAAATTCATTGTGATAAAGTGGATGTGGAATCACCTGCCCTATTGCAGGTTGTTAAACAAAGCATGGGTTATGTAGGTCGGTTACATGTCCCTGCAACCATTTATTGTTAAACTAAATGAAAAAATATCTTTGGTCTACAATTATAATGATCACTGAACTTTGTCGTACTCAAATAACTCTGGCAAACAAAGAATTTATTTTTCTCTGGCATGGAATTTAAGAACAGTAATTTGAGGGCGCTGGTTTCAAATCTAATCTTAGATTTTCTCCATAACATCAAGTTTTTGCGCTATACATATTTATATTTTTTCATGAATTATTAAGAAAATAATATCCTATCAAATAGAGTAGCAAAAAATGGCCAGATTATATGGTTCATTTTGGTAAATTTACTTTTCATTTAGTCTCCAAATAAACTGAAGTAATTTTTTGTTTCCTTAGAAAATGCATAACATAACCATTTTTTATGATACGAAAGTAAAAAAAACAGATTTCAACTTACACAACACTCGTTTGCAGGTAGTGTTTTTTTTATTGATTTTATCACTAAATTTAGTTTTTTATTGTTATTATTCTGCTGTTTTTGGGGGAAAAAATGCCTTATGTGTGGGAGATTGGGTAAAAATTCAAGGAACAAACCAGATAGCTAACAAATTTTTTCTTGTCTGCAGGATGTGTTACTGACCTAACAATGGCCTCTACATCTCACAGAAGACAGTGCTCAAGTGATCGAAATATATTTTGCTATATTTGTTGGAGCTTTACTTTGAAGAATCAGAGGTGCAACATTACTGACTTTGTTAAAAGTGTGTATTTTGCTTACTTCAAAGTGTCACTTGGATACCAAGACAAGCATTGGTCTCCTCACAAAGTGTGCAAAACCTATGTTGAGAACTTGAGATCATGCTCTCAAGGAAAGAATGCAAAACTCAAGTTTGGAGTACCTATGGTATGAAGAGAACAAGCAATCATTTAGATGACTGCTATTTCTGCCTTGTCAATGTAAACGGTTTCAATAAGAAAAATAAGCAATGTTTGTAGTACCCAAGTATCCCTTCAGCTATTCGACCAGTTGCCCATTATTGAAGAAATACCTGTACCAATATTTAATGACACATATCTCTGCTCACCTTCTTCTGGTGATGTAGAAGATACTACAGGTATTTTTCATCCCTGTGATGAAGATAGTGACAAACCAATTCTGTTTACTCAGCAGGCTCTGAACGATTTGGTCAGAGATCTTTATCTGCCAAAAGAGTCTGCCGAACTGTTGGCTTCAAGACTGCAAGAGAATCGAATGTTGAAACCCGGCACAAGTGTCTCATTTTATCGCAACACGAAAGCAGAACTGCGGAAGTACTTCCATTCAAATAGCCAGCTTATCTATGTTACTGATGTAGAAGGGTTCATTCTCTTTATGGGACCTCCAGTTTATGGTTCAAGGGATTGGAGCCATTTTATTGACAGTTCCAACAGAAGTTTGAAATGTGTTCTGTTACACAATGGAAATAAGTATGGCTTGGTACCAATAGGTCATTCTGTAAAAACGTAAGCAAGAATATAACAACATCAAGATTGTTCTTGAGAGGTTGCAATATCATGTTTATGGGTGGATACTTTGTGAAGTTAACCTATCAAATGGCAAAAGCTGCAACCAGTGCAAGAATTCAAAGGTAAAAAGTTGTGTGAAAAAACCGATTACATTCCATGAAATTTGTAACCTATAAAGGTGCAAAACAGCCAAGTTCAATCATATTTGATAGCATGGATAGTCAACCTACAGCCTGTACAAATACATAAACTTTATTCTAAAATCGTAGTAAATAATATTTAAAGACACATCTATCTATTTTGCCTAAGCTAGTTGCCCCACCCCCCCACCCCCCCAAAAAATATACAACTTTACACCTCATAACTTCATAACTCTTATCAAAAGAGTAATGTACTTTAATTAATATTAAATTGACGTATCATTAAACTCTTCAACCATGATAAGAAAAAATGACTTTGTAAGTTGGGGATACTTTTTAACAATCACAAACAACCATACCAGGATCAGTTGCTGATATTAATGAACCAAAAAGAAGTGATTTCTGGAATCCAAAATCTTCAAAAATTAACTTTCTTTTAGGTCAACAGGGAGGGTACACAAAATACCCCTGTTTCCTGTGCTACTAGAACAGCAGAGCTACAGTAGAGCATTGGATGAAGAATGAATGGCCTTAGCGACAGAGTTTGGCATCTGCCAATAAGAATGTTATCAATGATCCTATTGTGGATAGGAAAAACATTGTCTTTCCTCCCTTGCACATAAAACTTGGATTAAAGAAACAGTTCGTCAAAACTCTTGATCACAGTGGTGAATGTGTCAGCTATGTATGGTCAACTTTTCCTAATCTTAGCAAAGAGAAATAAAAGGCTGGTATATTTGATGGACCCCAAATTATAACACTTATGAGAGATCCAAACTTTATCACATCCATTAATGAGAGAGAAGGAAGAGCTTGGAATGCATTTTGTAGTGTGGTGCAGAAATTTCTAGGGAATAAGAAAGCAGAAAACTATGAAGAGATTGTAGAAGAACTACTGATGAGCCTGCGAGATCTTGGATGTAGAATGATTATCAAGATCCACTATTTACACAGTCATTTAGACAATTTTCCGGACAATCTTGGGGATGTGAGTAAGGAACAAGGGGAGTGTTTTCATCAGGACATTAAAACATAAAATAATGGAAGAACGGTATCAAGGCCGGTGGGACTCACAAGTGATGGCGGATTATTGCTGGAGGTGGATAAGCGACAACCCAAAAACTTGTACATCAGAGATCAGCTATGAAAAGAAAGTTCAGATAACTGATATATAACTGATAATATACAAAATGTGGTGCAAAAAATCACGTTATTATTATGAAACCTTCGATTTAGCTATAGGTTGATGAGTAATTTTCATCAAAAATTGGAAAATTGCATAGCTAAAAATCCTGACAAAAACTGAGTTCATATTCATAATCAGCAGCCCAAATTCAGTTAGAATTCGTTTAAATAAACTTTGCCAGAAAAATTGTGCTGACCAGTGTAATCATTTACAATTTATGAAATGTTTCAAATTTGCCAAACACAAACAGTTTCATGGTGAACTGAAGCAATCTTCAGACTTCAAAGTTTCCAGTACTCATGTCAATCCATTTTTTCACAATCAAACGTTTCTTAACGATTTCGAGTTCTTGATTTATTGCAAGCAAAGTAGCTATGAGGTAATAATGGTTGACATTTTACACTCGGCAACTATTTGCAACTAAAGCAATAGTTGCAGATGATTTTAATTGTTTTAAGGTACTACCAAGTTACTTTACCTGTAGAGTATGTTACTTGTGCTTTTGTGTAAAATAATGGATACAATTTAACAGCATTGCTCCTTGAGGAAGCTAAAAAGGTGCATGCAAAAAAGTATGCTACTTGAGGACTAGCAACTTTGTCTCTCGTCCCCTCGCTCTTAGTCATCACAAACAGTGTCTCAACTGATCTAATAAAGGTATACATTTTTGTTGAACTGTATATTCTAAAGATAACCTATAACCAAATCCTAACTTCAATGACTTTTGTTTCAGTACTCGGAGGTAGTCCAGATTTGTTTATCTTAAGTTTTCATAAATTGATATACATTTAGGTATTGTCTTCAGTGTAGTATGTCTCTCATCCCCTCGCTCTTAGTCATCACAAACAGTGTCTCAACTGATCTAATCAAGGTATAATTTTCGTTGAACTGTATGTTCTAAAGATAATCTATAACTAAGTCCCAACTTTTGTGACTTGTTTCAGTATTGTGGAGGTAGCCCAGATTTTTTTATCTTACGTTTTCATAAATTGATAAAAATTATACAAATAAGAGTTGCATATGAATCAAGTACAAAATATTGAATTAAGGCTCAATTTTGGAAGGGTAGGGATAAATGTTAATTCCGAAGCCTTTTTTGACATTATAGTTTCTTGTTTTTTTAGATAAAGGTGTAAACAATGCATGTTTTATTAACATATTGTTGGACCATATTTAACGTCTTAGGTGCCATGGAAAGTTCCTGGACCTCATGAGGAAGAAACGTAAAAGGAATTCTGGAATAAATTGAGGATCTCCAATCCTGTTTGAGTAATTTCGTTACCCATGCCTGCATCTCATTGAAACCTAATATAACGAGAAAAAATTTCAAAGTATGTAAAAAGACGGTAACTGCATAATGGTAAGACTGAAGAAATGAATGTTAATTTTTTAAGTAGTAAGCTTGGCCTGAGTGGGTTTTAACATTTATGTCCTTTTCAAACAAAATTAACTTAATGATCGCATACCTTCACATGGTCCCCTTGGAAGCTCGACCTCTGGAAGGTAATAGTAAATGTTTATTTCTCTGTGAAGTAAATACATGTAAAGAGATTTCATCGATGTTGTAAACAAAATATCAGAGAGTCAAAGTTGTTTTTTACTGCGTCCGTAGTGATTATCTTTTAAGTTATCTTTGTTTTTCATAGTTCTGAAATCCGATCATGCTTGACTCCCATATTAGCCATTTACATTTTCTAGTGCAGAAGCCTAAAGTGAATCTTTAAAAATTAAAGGCGATCATATCGGGTTAAACTGGGAGTTGTATATGTCTACTATGTTGTACTGGTCGAATTAAATATATTTCACTATCAATACGAAGCAGAATACCTGAGGTCTAGTTTGAATATCTTGCAAGAAAGGAGAAACCAGAAATTACGTTCTGGAAAGACTTCTTTTTGACAGTTTCTTCGTCTTTTCTCCTTTCACTCCTACCCCTACGTATCGCAGTGGAGATTTCTAGGGAGGTTCAGGTGGGGGAGCTCCCTTCTTAACATTGTGATTGATTTTTGGAGGCTCAGCCTCCCAAAATGTTATAAGTCGTTAATAGTTAACAATCTTCCTTATACAAATTTCCCCTTTGTCCTTAAGAAGATTGATTTTATTTATTTGCAAAGATCTTGACGTCAATTGCAGATCAATTGTTAATTTTTCCCCAGCACCTTGTCGTGTTGTCCATAGAAATAATGGAGTTATGTCATTCCTTTTTTTTTTGAAATAAATCCTGTTTCCAGAGCTACGAACTGTCTGCTCTGTCAGCCATGATAGATATCGAAGCAAAGTGAATCCATATCAGAAAAGCCTCGTTATGCAAACTGAACAGTCACCCTTAAGATTGGAAGAGAGGCGAATCGAAAATGGCATCACTAAACATTTGTAGCAGATCTGTTGCACTGTCCCTTAAAGGGCTAAAAGCTGTGAAACCAAATATATGCTCGTAACACCCTTGTGCCAGTGTTTCCTTTTTTATCCTCGAAATTCGAGTAAAGCTCTTGCTCTTGGCTTCTTTGCAATTTTTAAATCGCAAGTGTTCATATATATATTGGATTGAATTCTGGATAAATGGTGTGTGAAATGGTTGGGTTATAGTTGTTCTTTGAGTTAGTTTATTTTCTAGTATCCGTATCAGTTATCATAACATTATAATCATAACAAAGAACCAAGGAATAAATTTTATTTACTTTGAGAGTATTAAAATTCAGTCTCGATAAAAATGAAAAAACAACCAGCTTGTTAAAATATACGACTCATAATAAAAGATTTCTTTGGAAAAGCAGAATGCCCTGTTGATGAAGGAAATGAATAATCTGCATCAGTGGATTTTGCTTCAATAGAAGACCAAAATGAAGAGACAGAATTAGAATCAGAAGAAAGACGTCAGAAAATATCTACGGAACGTGCAATAGAGCCTCATGATTACCCTGTTTGAAGGAATGCTGAACAACGTTTGCACACGAACTCCATCAGCTCTTGCAGTGACAACAGTAACAGTCACTTATTTTCAAAAGTATAAATGGACCTCCGCCAAACTTGTGTGGTGCACAAGTAGCAGTTGCCAAGTGGTTTTTGACTCACCAATCTCCATTAGCATCCGAGAAAAAGAAAAGCGTTGTGAAGACCAAGAAAGAATTGAATTCTCTTCAACTCATGTTCACACAACTCTTATGAGATGAAAAGACACTCTGTGTAATAGGTTTCATGAAAATATGGGTGTGGTCACAAGGAACCACCCCTTTTGATGACCTCGCCCCTGGAGCCCCTCTTGTTAAACATTTTAGAGATCACCACTGTAACAGACCTTATTCATGTCTTTCGCTTCTTGCATCCAGAAGCACAATATTGCTTGATTTCTCACCCTATTTTAAATTTAGGTCCCAATATGACTGCGAAGGCCACATTTCTAGACTTCAAAATAAAATCAAATGCTAGGTTTATCCTTTCTTTTAGATACTACTCTTTTTAAATTTTGTTCCTATTATTATCTTTGTGGGAAACTTTACGTGTACCTTCTATGTCAAAAATACTCTGTGCACAGAAAATATCTGACATTTTATTAGCTTTGTCTCCCTGCTTATTCTTATGCACGTGTAAAGAGAATTTCAGTGAGAGCTTGCAACTGGAAATTTGGATATAAATTTTTGGAGCGAAAAATATTTGAGAACGTTTGAAGACTGTTCTTTCTTATCAATCAGGATGTTCGCATTTTTAATGCCAATACCTAAAGTTCAGAACCTTTGCTTGTCGAATCGTTAAGAGCCTACAGGTCAAAACGAATTACTTTTGTGAGAAATCAGATGTAATGACTTCAGAATTCAGACGCCCGAATGATGCATTTGTTTAAAAAAGAGTGAAAGATTGGTTTTAAGTGATAATTTCACTGTTTCACTATTTCTTAAAAACGGAAACACATAGATAAAATGAATTATCTAATTAAATGTACCATCGATTTACCTTCTGATGAAGCTGTCAAAAACCACATCCCATATAACTTCAAAGTTGATGTAAATGAGTTTTCTTCTACAAAGTAAATATATTTCTACCGATCTATACTACCATAAGACGTTTGTTCTTTGCAATAAATGAAAACATAATACTGCTTTTGCCCTTAAAACTAAGTCTAAAAATAAGAAAATTAAGGTAAGGCTAAGCCGAAACTGGGTAAAAAAATTGCTACAGTGTACCGAAATCTACTGTAAAGCTTGTTTGAGGTTTTGCTTTAAATAATATGGTGTTTTGATTGATACACAGAGGCAGAATTAATTTGCAATGGGGTGTTCTTCATTTGTGGAGGGCAAGGTGTGAAAATTTTTATTTTGGTAGCTCTACCCTTAAATGCCATCACTTCCTGCAAAATTGGTACCATCTCCTTGTTAGAACACAAACCTTTTCTTGTTTTCTTTTTGCTGTGCCTCTGACTATAAAGTTATTCATAGGCACATTATCATTTCAAAGTGTTATTGAGTGTTGTGTATAATATTTACGAGTTATCACCACCTATTGTCTTTTCTACTGTCGACGATAGAGTCAAGTTGGCGTTAACTTAAAGAGAACGGAACCAAAAGCAATTCCAAGGAAAATTGAAATACAGCTTTTGTAATAGCCAGGAGTTGCAGGTGTTGTCTCTCTTTTTTAATGTTTCCCATACTTTTCCATCTCAATCTTATGTTTTCACTAAGTTCTGTGGAGAAAAAGTAACTGCCAAATTGTATATAGCCATCTGTTTGTCTCCTTTAGTTTCGTTTTACATATTGCATACAAATGTTGTGTTTCAGCTTAATGGATTTGTATTTAGTTTAACTTGCACTGAGAAAAACCCATTTTCTCTAAGCTGCTTTTTTTAAATCTCGTAAAGAAGGAATATAGTTGTTTTCAGTTGGACTATTCGGACACCAAGATCAGCATGACTGGTAGGAAATGCAAAAATGAGAATTAAAATTCAGAACTTTCAGACAACAATTTATGAGAGTCTTTTCATTGGTAACAGTTCATTTCAGTTTCACAGTCTGAAAATTACCTCTTGCTACAGGAAAGAACTGAAGTCATCTCCGCAGGAGTACTTTTTAATGATCATACAGATTGCGTTGTTTACTTTTCATGATACAGATGACGGGTTATATGTTAACTATTTGCCTTAGACCTTCATTTTTGACACGATTAAGATATATATCTTAGTAATAAGTCACATTACCTGATTTTGAAATACTAATTGCTGCTGCAGAGCAAAGAAAAGTTATTTAAAGCATTTTAGCCAAAATGAAACTGTTGGAAGGCCAAAAAGTGTTGTGAGCTCTTGATTTTATGAGTTTAACTCCAGCTTTAGTCTTATTAAAAACTGTCTGATCCTATCATTTATAATGTAGTTTACAACTAGAATTCCATTTGTTTTTTTCGATTAAAGATTTTCTGAAAGGCAGATAAGATCAGGGGTTCCCTCATAAGTAAGCAATAACGTTTCTTTAACAAATTTTGTGTTTTACAAATCGTAGTATCTCACCTGTACAGTGCGAAAAATCAGAAATATATTGTAAATAATAGAAATCTCTTTCTTTATCAGTGAGAGGATAAAAATCTGTTATTATTACATAAGGTGAAATATGGTTGCCCTCATTGTTTTGTAATTCTTCGAGTTTATGACTAGTGATCCATTCATTATTCAAATACTTTTTTTCAGAAAAATAACGTCTACTGCCATATGAAATAATTCAGTTATTTTGACTTTAATTGTTATCATTATTTGTGAATTAATCAAACAAACAATAATTCTAATAAAATTCTAACAAATGAAATAAGGAGAAAATAGGAGTTTCACAAGTGTCATATGATATTTGAAGGATTTCTAATAATTGAATTTCTTTTTTTTCTGTTTACAATATGATCTCATGTTTTTCATGTACTTATTGTAACTAATAATCAGGGTTAATGAGGTGAGATCAAAGCAAAGGCACATATCTTCATCAATAATAATCATCACAAATAATACTTTGTTGTACAAAAATCAAATCGAAACAAAGCTTTATCTAGTAGAAGAGCAACGACTGGTCAACTGAATGATTGACTATCTCATTTCATTTTAGACATACAAACTATTATGAGGTTTCGAATAGCATTTCATATTGGTTGTTAATATTTTGAAAGTTCATCACCCAGGACATTCCTATTTCCAACCCCCTGTTTTTAAATTTGAGAATTCTCTTTTAAGTACTCACAATAGAAAAATTCAAGTATCATGAATTTTTTTCTTTGATAAATATTTTCACCTTGTATTAACATATTGTACTTTTCTTATATATGTTGAGAGCTTCACTTTTATCACTTTTGTATGGGGGGATAGAATTAGTATTTTGTTTTCTTTTTGTTTGACTTTAGAGAGCAAAGAAGACATTCCTTTGCATTCGATTGAAATAGAAATCATTCTTTGACTGATCTGTTTTCTGATCAAGACTTAATTAAACACAGCATTTGAAACAATGGTATGAAGAGAACTTACCAAAATGAAGTTGTACTATTTTAACTTGCTTTTTACAGTGAAGGATACTAGCTTGTTCAGAAAAAGTAAATGGAAGTTTGACGTATATTTAAACGATAAAAAGCTGGAACTTGCTGAACTTTGTCCGAAAGGGACAGGAAAAAATGACACTGAAGTACCCCTAAATGTAGGAAAGGAAAAAGACTATTATAGAGGAAAAAAGCATTTCCATGAGGCTATAAGCTGCATTCCTTGTACTACTCCTATAGTTTTGCTTGAAAGTTACTAGCTACAATTTGCTAGAGCTTTTAGATACCTCGTCAGGGATAAATCAACTCAGAGACCCCTCTGCCCTTCCAACAGAAGAAGAAAAAAGGAGTTGGTGTATGGAGCAAATTTAAACCACTAAACGTTTAAGAGCCATATTTACCTGTTTGTTTTCATTCATGAATCGTTGAGCCAGCGTTTACCATGCACAGTGTTCAAACTAAAAGCCAACGAATTGTAGTAATGCTCATGCAAAATCACATTTCCGATTATGAAAAACTGAAATTTAGAAATTAATGTATGGGGAAAAGTGTATAGGATGCCTTTACGAAAACCAAAAAAGAGATTGTCTTTAGGATTTTACTGAAATTTTCAATCAAAATCTTTTCTACAAAAACTCGATGGTTCTGAAGATAACGAAGTAAGCTTTAAGTTATTTAGCCTTATTGGAAATAAAATGAAAAATATTCAAAAGGCATTAATTGGTCAGGAATTCCTGATGCAACCATAAAGATATTACCTCTGAAAGGCATAAGAAGGAAAAATGGCCACAATACAGGATTTGTCTGTTAAATTAGCAGTCAAAGACCTTGCAAAACGAAAGTGTTGTTGATGAGCAAGAGCTTCCAGAGGTAAACCAACGCGGAAAATAGGAGCAGAAGTTGATATGCCATCGAAAAGAACTGGTCGTCAAAATGTATTCAAGACCCACGTCATGAAGATAAAGCTGGAATTTTTATAGCCAGGAGGGCCTTTAAAGAAGAATAAAGGAATCTAATAATACAACTTATAAAAGGGATAGCAGTGTCAAGAATAATACCTATGACAAAGAAAGATATTTATTTGTTATTTTTGAAAACTTGTCATTGAAATAAAATGTGAAATTCTTTGTCGTTTTACTTATAAATTAGTTGCAATTATTCGGAAATTCCAACCCTTATTAATATTTCAATCCATCTTATTAATTCTAACAAACTTTTCCAACTCACTATTATAAGAAACATGGAAATAAGAAATACTAGGCTCAGATACCTTAAAAACTACAAAACATCTAAGAAACATTGCCAGGCCAGATAGAAGGAAAGGTGTAGGGTGGGGAGGGTGGATATGTCGTGTCATCGAATATAATCTCAAGTAGAACAGTTGTCATCTTTCAATGGAAAAACATGAATAACGCTAAGCAAAGTTGACGGAGACTGTTTCGAATTTCCCATTATATAAAATCAACTTTCGCCACTTATAAACAAGTCCAAGTTTTTTAAACTGTAAGTCACTCCTCTAAAGTAATAAAAATGGTGCCATAATCAGGTCCTCAACAATCCTATCGTTTTCTTAGTCATCACTTTCTTTATTGGGAAAGCCAACATCTACTTCGTCCTGAATCTTGCTGTCTGAAGCCGAGGAAACTACAGGCTCTATCATTGTAAGTGGAGGCACATTGTAGTTAGGTAGGTCTTCAGGTCGCACCAAGTTGTAACCAAAACCATCTTCCGTAAGCAGACATCCTGTTTTCTGAAACATTCGACGTCTAAACTTGTCATAATTTGCTTCTAAAAGACTGTTGTAGGCCTCTCCTACCCATTGTGTTATCGACACTCAGCGATGAGAAGCAGTAAACTTGTTATCCTCTCTGAACCACTTGTCTGAATTCTCGTCTGAATCTAACCACTTATAGTGTTCTTGTCGCACTTTGACCTTCAGTAACTCCCCATAGCCAGCATCAACCAGTTGTCAGATATCTGTTGTACCTGGTAGTCCATACCAACAGACACCACCAGAGTTTGCCACTGTCTGCTTAAATTCATCACCAACCTGGCCCTTTAAATTATCTAAGGAAAAGAACAAAAATGCTCTGGTACACGTCCACGTCTGGGTGCTAGGATGACTTCTCAACAGCAGAAATTCTTTTCTCCTGCCCACGAAATATGATACCCACTCTCGATTGTTGCCCTTCAGGGTAAAAGCAGATCTAAAGAGTGCACTGACGCTTTACTAAGCCGACACCAGGCTGGTTTACTCATATATTTTTGTTTCCGTTCTCCTTGTTTTTAGGTTCAATGTGCTCATATGTTTTTTCGTATAGAGGGAAAATGGCAAGGGAGACTGATCCAAATTGAAACGCTACACTGGAACAAACCCAATATGCACTTGATGATAATTTTGACCACTTTCAGTTTTCACCAAGCGCTCTCTTAAAGTGCTGTGCCATTTCATCATTTACTTTCTATAAGTTTCTTTGTCCATTTTTCTGTTCCGTTGTGTTCCCCGCAATTTCAGATGACTTTTTTATAAAGTTAACGAATACGTGTTTCTTTACAACTGCATCTTCATTACCTTGCGGTTTTCAATGATCAGCTCTGGCAATTGCTCCATAGCCAGTGAAAATCAACTTGTCGACCTTGACTCCTTGCGTCTAAAAACTTATTTTTTCGAGCTTTATATAGTTCATTGTGCTATTTCGCTGGACGAGAATCTTTAAACATCTTTTTGTTTTCACCTATAGCAGCATGTAAGATCTTATCTTTCATTTTAAGCCATTTGGATACAGTCCCCTGCAAATATGTAAGCGATCTGAAGGATTGATTGCTTTCTCTCATTGTTCTACTGCTGTTTTTGGCTTGGCTTTGAACTTGTTTCTAGTCAATTTTCAAATGTCACTTCTACGGCGTCTTTCAACGACTGCTCCGAGATTTTCACAAAATTCTCAGCAGATTCAACTGATGCACCCTCGTTACTTTGAGATTCAGCCGTTTCATTCAAAGGTTTATCACTGCTGGCTACTTGATTTCTAGCATCAGTAGTTGCACGTTTACATTTGAGGTGAACAGAAAGTCCTGTTGACTTTTGAATTCCTGTATTCAGTGCTGATATTACAGGCTGAAAGCTTCTTCCAGCACTATTTTCATAATATCTACCGTTGATTCTTGTCCTCTATGTGTTATCTTTTTCGTAAAGCAAAAAGCAGCCAGTTGGAATAGCTTCTTTGACATATTTTCTACTAATTTTTAAACAACAAATATATAAATTAAGAAGATTTACCTGTATTACAGTACGCTCCACGCTGAACTAACGGTTAAAGAAACCAAGCTACTGTAAAGGGTAAAATGAAAACGGGTGTTGATCATTACAATCACAAATTATCACGAAAAGTTCGAGCGTTCAAATGATTGTTTTCGAATCTGGTACGGTATGACATGCAATGTAGTGTCTTCATTGTATGCTGAGAGCGTAAAGCAGCACAGGAATTTAATCTAGAAGTTAGAGCTACAGACTTTCTCCACCTGGTACGCTAAAACAAGAGTCAATTCTTAAGAAATATTTAAGAAACTTTAAGCCTGCTTGATCGGGCGTATTACTTTAAAAAAAGGACATGTACCCCTCGTTTATTCTGGACTTCACAGCCAATTACAATTAAATTACTGGGATGTACACATCGTTGACTGCACAAAACAACTCTGTCGATGTCACACGCCAGTGTGAAAACAAGCTCTAGATATTGTTCCAACAATCAATATAATTATTTTTGCATAAGTTATTAGCAATAAGGCAGAAAGAAGCTTCAGCAATGTAAAGCAACCATAAAATTAAAACCTTGAGAAAATTAGAATATTAAATACCAGCTATATGTCATGAAGTACGTTTCAGATATAGTCACTTAAAAGACCTCGGAGAAGACTAAAGTAAACTGAAATAGAAATATAACATTACAAAGACAGAAATAAAACCTGAAACTAAGCGATAAATGTTATAATATTTGAAAGAGACGTCCTCAAATTAAAATTAGCATAAGAATTATAAGATGTTGTCAAATACGTTGAGATTCAGTCAATAAATACTGGTGAATAAAACCAGACGTGTTTATTTTTTGATACTAGAGTAACCACTGTAAAAACAAGGTGTTAAAAGTGCCTTTTGCGTTTTAGCGACAGTGTAGTGAGGCAGCACATTCACTATTCAACACCAAACAGCAGGACGAGTTAAATTTAGCTACAATGGGATAATTTCAAGCCCTCGAGCCTTTTAATTTTACTAACCCCATCGAGTACCCTGATTAGCTTCAACGAATTTCTCGTTATCAACCTGCTACAAAACTGAGTAAAGAGGACAAAATAGTGCAAGTAATTTCTCTGATTTATGCCATGCAAAACCAAGATGAGGACATATCTAAATCTCTTATATTTGATACAGAGTCAATTGAATGGGTCAAGTGAAAATGCAATAGGTGTCACTTGCCCAGCCCGAGGGAAAATTTTCATAAATACAAAGGAATTGTTCATTTTGCTATATGTTATGAGGGAAAGCAAGGGCTACTAGAGGTTAATTCTGAGGTGACTGTGTATGTTTAGGAAACGTTCTTTCTTGGTTCCACCAACACTGAATAAGGTGAAAGGTAGAAAGTTCCCCTGCCGATGTATAATTCGTCAGTAACATTTAAAATTGACACAGGACCAGATATTTCAGTCATATGTGAATCCACATTTAATAAGATAAGTAAAATACCGTTGGTAACAAAGTAGTTTCAAGCACTTTTTCAAGAGCCTCGGTGGAACTTTAGACTGTCAAGAAAAATTTACATACGTTGTCCGTTCCAGAGCACAAGACTAATTTTGACTAATTATTTAAGAATAATTTCCTTGGTCGTGACCCAGCTTTAAAATGGGTCTTGTTTTGACGGAAGATGAAACAGTAAAGAGGTCGATATCTGGATCGTCAGATTTATTGAACTTTGAACCAACTAGTATAAAACTGAGCGACAATATTTCACGGTATTGTGTTATTACTGTTTGACGAATGATTTCCCCACAGATTGATGAAGTTTCAGCTGAACTTAAACGTATGGAAGGCACGGAAGTATTAAAGAATTTAAGAAGCCTTTCGATTGGTATGTACCCACGTTATCGGTCGTCAATAAAAATGGGATGATTAGAATATGCGTTAATTATAAAAGCTAAAAGAAGAAATAAAATGCGAAATTCCAATACTTCTTACTTCAGACGATATATTTTCCAACCTTGTCGGCGCCAAAATATTTCCTTTGCTGGATGGTAATAGTGCTTTTTATCAGATACCATTGTACTCAGACCGTTCAAAATTGACAAGGTTTATTTTTTTTATTTGGATATTTCTCTTTTCTCAGATACCAGTATGGCATTACCTCTGGCCCCGAAGAGATGGTGTTGAAGAAATTATGGATGATACAGTGATCTACTGAAGACGGTTAATGAACATGATGAGATACTTCAAAATGTTTTTAACAGAATTCAACCTCCAGCCCGAAGACTGAACAAAGAGAAAGGCGAATTTTGAAAATCGAGTATTGAGTACTTTTGTCTTGTAATCAGCTCAGGAAGAATATCACCAAATCCAAAAAGGGTTGAAACTATTTAAAACTTAGAAACTTAAAAGAACGCTCTGAACTACGACACATACTTGAATTGATTAACGATTTGGTTCGTTTCTTTCCTGATATTTTGGAAATTATGAAACCATTGACAGGCGCACTGAGCTCAGATCGGTTGTCGGATCGGACTACAATGCAGGAAGAAGCATTCAGGTATGTTAAACAGTGTCGTATCCAAGCCACAATATTAAGCTTCTATAATGCGATGCAATCCACTGTAGTTAGTGCAAGTACCAACAGCTTCCATAAGGAGGTGCACTATTTGAGTCAGATAAAAATAAATCAAAATCAATTGCACTTTTTTCATATACACTTACACAAACAGAAGCAAAATATGCTCAATGGAAAAGGTATGTTTTGTCTCAGAATAGACTTGCGAGAAGTCTGTACGTATTCTGGTCTTCTTGGAAAACTTGTTGTTGTTGACCAATAACAAACCACTGATACTCCTGTTTAATTCTCAGGATCTTGACCAAAGTCCATTACGTTATCAAAGACTCCCGATGAGACTTTGTAACATCTGATGTTGTTGCAAAACACGTACCTTTAAAAGTATTAGTTGTGTCACACACATTTTCACTTAGTGATACAGAAATTGCTATGAACGTCGATTGATTATTGCTTGTTCACCTATCAGTAATCGACGTTTGGAAGCACCCAGAAAGAAGCAACAGCATGACAATTGAATTTAGAGAGCCATATTTCACACAAGGTATGGATTGGCAGCTCGCAAAAACTGTCTGGCCATTGGTGTCAAAGAATACTTTTCTGCAGGTAATGGATTCACAGTCTCAGGAGGATTACTGTTTTTTAAGGACAGATTTAAGGTACTAGAACTGCTTCGAAAAGTAGTTTTGGACAACCTGCAAAAGCTCCATATTAGGGCCACTAAATGTCGTAAACGTGGTAATTTTAAGGAAACAAATACTTAACCGTAAAGAAATATTATTCACTTTATCTGGAATTGATTTATCTGAAAAAGATGACTTGCAGTTTTGACATTGGCAAATAAAAAAACACTTTTGCATATTGATGTGTGCCAGAATCGTTTGTGTTGACAACGGATACCAAGTTGTTGCTTGGGAATTTGTGGATTTTGCAAAAATGTATGAATTTATCTCGATATTTTCTAGCCCCTGTCGCCCCTAAGAGAACAGTGAAGCTGACAGTGTAATAAAGTTTGTCAAAAAGATTCTTCAACAGGATACCCTAATTCTTGCATTAATCGCTTATAGTTCTATTCTCCTTGCTTCAACAGGTATTAGCCATGGCACTTAATCATGAGAAAGCAGATAAGAAAATTTACACTGCATTCCGGGAAACTTTGTTCCAAGATGGCTGAATAAAAAATGCATTCAAAAACATAACAGAGAGAGGTTAAAATTAAGCTTGAACTCTAGGCTATCAAAAATGTAGTGAAGCACACTGACCCCAAATCACTTTTGTATCGAATAAGAACTCCATACAGAATTTATCAAAGGAATCAGCATCACATGTAATGTACAGAAGATACACATCGTAGCCCATTTGAATCCACAACATCACTGACCAAAAGTGATGAATCGTTTAAAGTCAGCACAGCCAATGATTATAAATCTCAGCAAGAGTACAATCTTCAGAGAAACTGTCATAATGGGCCGCAAAGAATTTTCATCTCAGTAGACAGACTTCACTTCTCGTAAGCCTGAAATATTAGGCCTGAGGTATAATCCTTTACATAATAATGCTTTACGTCTCCTAACTATAAAATTTAGCAGTCTACTCCATTTCAAGTGATACTTTAGTTTGTTAGTAGTTAAGATTGTTTATTCATTATTATTTAAAATTGTCATTCATAGTTCCAAATCAAAGCTAAAATGCATCTAATCTTTTCCTGACAACATTTGTGTTGCTAAGATAGTTTAATTTGTTAAATTTCGTTCTTTCAGTTCTATACTGTTCAAACTTAAAGCTAAAATGTCTGTGACATTTTACTAAAGACTGAACAGTTTGGCTGATATATAACTATTTCCATGTATGCTTACTCACCTTGAGAGGCTTCTATCTCAGTAGGCCCAGTCCTTTTCTTCCAATCACCTCTATTCATCGCGTTTTCCAACCGCAGATTTCTCTCCTCATTGTTGACGACGCTTTGCCACGTCTTAGTAATTCCATTATCATGTGCGTAAATTAAAATGACACTTTCTTGTTAATTTAGGGAGGGAGATGAAGTGATATTTGAGAAAGGCAATAGCCAACGTCCTGATATTCAATTTAAGATAAGAGTCTCAGGATATGAGGTATAGGATGATGTAAAATACGTTGTGCTTCAATCAGTAGAAACTGGTGAATAAAAGCAGGTGTGTTTGTTTTTCTGATACAGTACTAGCCAATACACAGTTTAAACAATAATACGAAAACTAGAATAGAAAACGGAAAGAAATAGCCATTTGGACTTTTCGTTGAACAAGAGCACTGTAAATAGCACTGTAGATCGTAATCTACAGCAACTCAAATTTTGTTAGTTCGCAACGGAAATCAATGAAGTGAAGAAATCGCTGGTTTTGTTGGGTTTTTTTAGTGTTTTTTTCTTGAAACGTACTACTTAACACTCAACTGATAACCAACTGTTAAATATTACTCTCTGATATACTCTAAGCTAAAATTAGCACATACGTTATTATAAAAAGCGACTTGATATCCGTTATTAAAAGATTCTGCAGCGAAGGATTGACGTAGGTTGTAAGTATATAAGGCACTTTAATAGTGGGCAGGTACTTCAATGCTCTGTTTTCTTTATATATATATATATATATATATATATATATATATATATATATATATTAAAGTGAGATCGTCTGTTTGAAGTAAATTTATGAGAAAAGCTGAAATTTGGAGTGTGCGTCTATCTTTATCCAGGAGAGGATCTGGGATACAAAAGACTGACTGATTTGTAAGTTAAAGGAGGCCTCCAGTCAACAATTTGAATAAAATTAAAAATGTAAAAATTTCAAGATTATAAATAAATTATAAAACTATAAATACATAAATTAAATAAATAAATAAATAAATTCCAAAACAAAAATAAAACGATATTAAAACTTTTTTTTAAAATTAAGAAAGTTTATTTACTATAAAGTAATCTCCTTAACCTTACGGATCCTCGGAAGTATAGTGGTGAGTTTCCCCGCCTGTGACGCGAAAGGACAGGGGTTTGATTCTTCGCCAGGGAGGACTTTCCTTTTTTGTTTTTTAATCTTCTGTTTTTTGCCAATGTATCTCCATAGTATTATTTTGTTTGAAGTTCCAACATTATCTTTCGTAAGATAAGTTTAAATTAACTTTAATTTCTATACCACAACCCAAGTGTCAAGGTAGTTGCAGTTCTTTGAACTGAAATGGTCTACCATCACACTTGTAATCGAGCAATACCTTACAATTATCTTGATATGGCCTTATTAGCCTACTAAATTGCACTTTTTTACCCGAGCAATGCCGTGAACTTCTGCTAGTAATAATATAAAGGTAAACAGTCTGTTTTCTGTGAATCAATACTTAACTATGTATGAATAGATATACTGATTAGAAGAAGGTTTATATGAGCCGTGGGAATTCCATTCCTTTCAAGTAGCTGCATTTTGTTAGTATCAATATTGTATCAAAATTGTCAATATTGCTATTGTCAAATGGATTTCTCTTCGAAAAGATATATGGTTGAAAAGTTTTAAACTCGTCTATCGTGATGTAATCTTGTTTAGTTATTGTTGGTCTTAAAATCACTATGAAAACCTTTCTGAAACATCAACTTTGCATAGGACAAGGCAGCACCGTTGATTACAATAAATTTTTCGCAAGACATATGTGTTGCAAGCTGTATACAAACTGAACAAGTGAACAATTGAAATAGATAAATCGTTCTTTTCAAGGCCCAAGAAGCATCAAAATGCCATTTTATTAAAAGTAACAGAAAAGTACAGCTAAGGAAACCAGATTGTTTTTAAGATAAAGTAGCTTATTTTCTTTTTGAAAAACCAAGGTAAAGGAAGGACTTCTTTTAGTAAAATATTCTACCAATGAGTTAGACCTCTGTGTGACATGAAATCTAACCTGGCTCTACCTCAAGTAAACAAAAAAGCTGATATTTGTTTAACTACTGGTGGGAATAGGAAAAAGCTAGATCGAATTATTGTGTCCTTAGGATATGTCCTTGGTAAGCGACTCAAAACAAATTGCATCTGACCATGATACCCCACTGGCTTCTCTTCAAACAAGAACTTCAATATCTCGTTGTTTATATTTTCAATTGAAAGCATTACCATCAGCTATCTTCAATTTTGAGGTTTTAACTCCAGAAAAAGAATTTCTAGCTTCTGTTAGACGAAATATAATGGTGAGTATCAGAATTGACAATGACCTCATCGTCACCGTTTGTTTCCCCGTTAGATACTGACATTGTTGATTATTTTTCTTACTGGCCTTGAAATAAAGTGTTTAATACTTCACTGTGTGCTATTAGCTGCTTTCTTTCTGTACAATTTTTTCTCGATTTTTGGCTGCTGTTGCTAAACGTTCTAGCTCTTCCTTCCCCCAAACATGCCTCAAGAATTTAGCTTGTCTTTTGGATATTTCTGTCATTAGGGATTTTCTAATGCATCCTTTATTCAAGTATGTAAAGACACCCTTCCCTAAAATAGCCTGTCTCCTGATTTTTACCTTAAATGTAAATTCCTGACTTAAAGATACCAGTGGAAGCCATAGAAAAAAGGTTTTTTCATGTCATGAGTCATAATTTTTTTTGAGAATTTTTTGCTTTAGATCTCGAACGATACTTCTCCCATCGTGAATCTACTAAAATGATTAGGTACAGCTCTTTTATACATCAACAGTACAGGCCTAGGAAGTTTAAGATATATTTTTGATGTAATTGTTTTGCTAGAGAACAGACTGCTCCTTTTAGTTTATTTGTTAGATATTTTGCTGTCGGATGGTTTGCCTTTGCAGCTTATTTATGTCCTTGACACTGGGTAGTCATATTTGCTTTACAGGTTATTTTTTCATTTCCTGATTAATGCTGAGTAATGCTATCTAGACATTCCTAGTATGGTATCAATTTGGTAAGAGAAACCTGTGAGAGTGCTTTTTTTCCTTTCTGACGTCGTATGGATTAAAAATAATGAGTCTTGCTCTTCCAAACAGAGTGGTTATGATACCATTACGAGCCGAGACAAATTATTGAGGTACTGGTCAATGTGAGTTGGTTTCATGTAGGTGGTAACTGAAAAAGTGCAAACTGCTAGTCTCTTTACTAGGATATCAAGGAAGGCGACTCATGGTTCTTCGTCTTTCTCCATGGTAAGTATGACCTTTAAGTGAAGATTGTTGATACGCTAAAGATGCCGTGAAGGTAATCTTCTTTAATAATTGTAAAGAAATCATCATCACATCTTTCCAGGGCAGTTGACTCTTGATATACTGTGGATAGTGATGTGACTTCAAATGTTTAAATGAAAAATTCAGAAATTAAAGAACATGTACTTGCTCCCATGGGTACATAGTTGGTTTAAGCACGGATGTTAATGTTGAAGAGGAGGCTTGTATTGGTAAGAAGTGCTTATAGTAGATTCAGTATATCAAAGGGCTCAGAATAGATCCAGATGACAATGATTTAACATTTTCAAGCTAATAATCAACAATACAAATCAACAAGTGTCATGCAATGAAATACTTGTGTTTAATATTGAGAAACCAAAGACGACATTGATTTTATCAGTCCGTATTTTCTTGTGTAATGGAGCCTACAAAATTAGTACTTCAGTTGCACTTTAGTAACTTTATTTTTGTGTATATAGATAAAGGATCAGAAATGTGATCAGAAAGGAATAAAGGAGACATCCAGAGTAAGCTACGATTGGACGTAGTGGACCATTCGGCTTGAGTACTTTTTGATATTCCATATAACTGTAGTAAAGGTAGTCTTTGGATTTTTTCAGTGGTAAGGGTAATTNCATTTTCAAGCTAATAATCAACAATACAAATCAACAAGTGTCATGCAATGAAATACTTGTGTTTAATATTGAGAAACCAAAGACGACATTGATTTTATCAGTCCGTATTTTCTTGTGTAATGGAGCCTACAAAATTAGTACTTCAGTTGCACTTTAGTAACTTTATTTTTGTGTATATAGATAAAGGATCAGAAATGTGATCAGAAAGGAATAAAGGAGACATCCAGAGTAAGCTACGATTGGACGTAGTGGACCATTCGGCTTGAGTACTTTTTGATATTCCATATAACTGTAGTAAAGGTAGTTATCAGAGAAATGATTTTTCTGTAATGTTTGTTTACTTGGCTGTTAACTTAATTCATTGGGTTACGCTTAACTGTGGTATACGGTCCATTGGGTGTAGTCGGCTTTTTTAAGGATAACACTTGTACATTCTCTTTCAGCTGCAAGTATGGACATTGAATCGTTGTTCCTATTTCGTGAGGATGTCAATGGATACTTTTGAAGAATGACAGGAAGGGGTTGTTTTTGTTCGGACTGTGGCTTCTTCTCTTTACAGGCGGAGTTTCACTACTGTTTCAAATACTGAGACAATCTTTTTTGCAGTAATGGTCTCTGAAGATACAGAGAACTTCAAACATTTCACAAGAAACGATTGCTCTTAATGAAAGTGTCCGATTAGAGGGAGAATTTCTTTTGGTGTCTTTCTCTTGTGGTGACCAATGTTTGTCTGCGAGCATTATTCATGAACGGTATTAATGCTTTGAAATTCTCCAGCAAGTCGCAAATGTTTCCTATAATTCATGTGAACCCTTTCTTGACGAAGCTTGCGACTTTTCCTTCAAGTATACACCTTGATCTTTTCTCAACTAAAAATGAGAACGTAAATCGGTTGATATAATTTGTTTGTGTAGGCATCTTAAGTGGTTTGCTAATCTGCCAATTTTTATCTTTTCTTGACGGTGATAGGACTGGAATTTATCCTCTGTACGTGTTATTCTAACAATCTTGAAAATTTTTAGTAGTCAGTGGAAGCCATAGATATAGGAATTCTTACCGTGTCATAAATCGTATTATTTTTCTGACCTCAAAAACAGCTTACAACTGATGACAGGGTTTTAACTAAACTAATCACATCATTAAGAACTGACCTGACTTTCTTCATATTAGGAGTTGTAGATTTTCGAAAGAAGTATGCAAACTGTTATAGCCAGCCTTTTCTAAAGCTTGTTTCTTTACCCAAGCTTTCTTTATACATAATTCTTGTTTTGTTTTCAAATAATCTTCATATCCATAACATTTATACACTCTTCGTTCATTTTAGACAAAATCTGGTTTATGAATCTGAATTATGACATGTGCGGGGGATACAATAAAGGCCCAGCCCCGCCCCGATGACCATTCGGGGACCTCAATCCCCGAACCAACTTTCGGGGATCGGGGATTCCCGATACTTTCCAAAAACTGTAAGTGGAAAACAACAATTTCAAGTCAATCAAAAAAATCTATACAAACTTTAGTTAATGCCATTTATTGTACAATATTTATACAATGTAAATTTCTATGATAGTATCACTCAAATTTAAAACTACATAAATAAATTTAGAACTAGTCTCTAATTACTGAAAGTTCATTTCCATGATTAGGATGTAGATGCGATCTTCTGGATGTAAAAAATTAATCTAGCAGAAGAAAAAGAACGTTCTGATGTTGTGTTAGTTGCTTGAATGGCAATAACAGTTCGTGCAATCAATGCTAGTTCAAGGTATTTAGCTGCACCCCCCGACTTCCACCACGGTAGAATCATCAGTTTGTTACTCTTCGTCATCACTATACTCATCATAGAACCGTCCAATTTTTCACACACATACATATATATGGTGGATAAGGTTGGGATTTCGAGTGTTTTCTGTTGTATATAAAACCATACTGCTCAATTTTTTAAATAGAGACGTTTTACAGATTTACGAGGAAAGAATCAGCCATTAAATATTGATCTGTTAGTTCAAGGTAGATAAACGATCATCACATTTACATATTATACGATGTTCTAATATTTTTACATTATAGAAGTAATCGTGTGCGTATATGCGCAACCCCAAAATTGTCATTCTTAAAAGAAATTTGCTGTCATAACGACACAACGACACACAAAATTATCAATTTTTTTTGTTTGATGAAGATATTACTACTGAACACTTTACAGACGGCTTTTTTCTATCAACTTCTAGATGTGATTGTGAATGGACTGAATTAAATCCCCCAAAAATTCTCTTGAGGCCGTTCTTATTGTCTTTGAGTAATCAATTCTAACGGTTGGTATGTTAAATTTGCCTTGTAGCCACATACATATAACTCTAAGACCATTTTATAGTATCATCATAACAAGAAATTCCTTTAAAAGAATTAAAAAGAGACAGACTGGACCTGTGGGACTTGTAAAATGTTAATTTTGGGTTTTGGAGTTATTGAAGAGTTTTTTATTAAAGGTCTGATGACTAAAACTGATGAGCTCCAACGATCTCCTGGTACTATTGCATGAAATATTTGTTTTTGTTACTGAGGATTAAGAAAACTAAAAAACTGCTTTTGTGTATATTTATTCTTTTCCTTTTATCGTGGTTGCTTCTAAAAACGTTATCTCAACCTTCCTTAATGACTTATCTCTTGTTATTTTTAAAAAATAAACTTCCTTATCAGCTTTACAGTTAATACAGAAGACGCCAACATATTTTAACTTTCACTAAGTGTTTTGTATAGTTTCTGAGATTAAATTTACAACTTCTAATTCCCTGGACCAGTCTTTTCTTGAAAAAGTAAGATAAAAATGATCCTGCTTCATTAGAAAATTAAGACTTCTAGTCTTATTCCATTAGAAATTAAGGGTTGATAGTCATTTCCTCGAATTCCAAATATTTTTGCTGCAGAGTGTTCATATAAGTGGTCATTAATCATTTCTTGGGTCTATTATTTCTTCAAGATTTCTCCTTATTTCATTACAATTGTACCCTCTTTGGTTTCTAAACAAATTTGTTGTCTGCACTCTCTCTGGTCTCTCAGTCTAGTATGTTGTGCTTTACTCTGTTTCCTTTTATTTTTCTTCATTCATTCTTGGTATCACATGTTGGCTATGGGTATTGCTTATTAAAAATATACAGCGAGATCGGTATTCCCACAAGAAACCTGGACCTGATAATTTTTTTTGCGGAACTTGTGAAAAATTATACTCAGAAATTTTATACCAACATTTCCAAACCCAAGCACTAATATTGTTGACATAAGGAAGCAGCAATTTGTAAAGGAAATCTTGCAAGAAAATAAGCACATTATGTTATATTGTATTTTGGCAGTTTCTGCATTACTGTTAAAATGGCTGAATGTTTAAAAGTATCCTTATAATTAGCACAGTACAATGAAAAAATTCGTCAGGTTTGGCAGGTAAAAGAAATAGTCTGACATATAAAATATCTTAAAAAATACTTTTACAATTAAAATAACTTTTATGCAGGTTTCCTTTCCGACCATTATTCAATATCTCTATGATCAGCCAATTTGACTTTATTTTTACTTCTCTCTTTGCAAAATACTATTTTCCAATGTGAGTTTTATAATCTATGTTTATCAACACTCCTTTTTGATAAAAGCGCTTGAAGATGTCCATGCAATTTCACCATAGTAATTGTATTACGACAGTTAGCTTTTACTGTGAAAAAAAGGGGAGAGGAAAAAAATATTGGTGTTTTTTATGCCTGTCACCATTGACAATTAACCTATTCTCCTGGAAGTGTCTTGAGAACATTACTACGAACATTACAATTAAAACACATTTGTTTAACATGATCAATAACATCATTATCTAGAATAGGCTACTGCTGAGAACGTAATATGATAAATATTAATGACAGGCTGAAAATATATCAACATATTCAGAGGATCAATTTTATTACTACACAAAATATAAGCAGAAAATATACTAACAAGCAAACACAATTGCCTTGTTGTCAAAACTATATCTTTCCTGTCAATAATTCTTTTTCCAAAAATTTTGAAAGAAAATATACGAGACGACCAAAAGCCCGAGGGCATAAAACTCTTATTTTATAGTAAATGGGAAATAGTATTCTTTATGTGTTGGGTGTGAAAATCTAGCATAACACACCGTTGAAATATAAGAGAAGTCCCAGTTGCGTTGACACAATTCTTGATTGCAATTTAGTAGAAATTTTGAATGAAATTATATTAGAAATTCCTCCAATTTTATCAATATGAAAGTCTTCATATATTAGGTGAACTATATTACCAATTCTTATAAACTGAAATGTGTAATAATTTCGATAAAATAGCAAAGGAATGTTTTCATAAATTCATAAAAGACATTTGATCATAATTTCTAAATTAAGAATGAATAAAGATCGGGTTTACCAGCAGTGGATCTGTATTTAGAGCATAATAAATTTTTGACTGATAACACTGGTCAACAAATTTTAACATTTTGTCCACCCTTTTGCTGAAAACACGTATTTTAGATAATTTTGATGGCTCTGATTTAAAATTTGAAAAGCGTTTTGCTCTATAACGTTTAACTTTTTACTTAAACATTAAGTCATCATCATTTTTATAATCTTAACAAAGTTGCTGAAAGATTTATGAAATAAATATACAAATTGGTTTAAGTCTCAACTGGAGTTTTATGTTATGACTAATCAAATATATGATAAAATTGTGGAATTTTTCTGTAATTTGTTAACTTCAGAAATATTTCACCGAGTTTCTTTTGCGCTTTCAAGTGTTTTCAATCTCTTTGCAAATACCATCAAAAAGCTGCCATCATCCCTGGAATGAGTTGGAAAAATGTCAAGATGGGAGGCAAAAAGCGATTTTCAGAGACATTCTGACCTCCAGGTTTTGATATCCATTCAATGATATGTCCAAAAATTCAAAATAATTTTCAGTCTTATAACCGCTAAGAAAATGTTTAGCTAAATCTGTAAATACATCCCAGGCTCCAAGTGTAAAGCTACTTGGCGTCCTTGGAAAGAAGCATCACAAATCAACTTGTGTATCTCCTGTCCAACTAAAATCTCTGCTTTTACCTTTACTTCACTCTTTTGCCTCTAATTTCTCTTTAAGATAGTAAAATCCATCCCTATATTTTATCTGCCGCCTTGATAAATTATTTTGTTAACCAACTTGAACTTGAAGGGAAGGATTAAACACTGTTTGAATTCACTGGTAGCAAATGCTAAACTTTTTATCTGTCAACAATGAATTGTTGTATAATTGTGTTGATAATTTTCTTGTTGTGCTTGGTAGAATGACAAATGGAGCAACTGTAATTTTGTTATAGTTAGTTGAATTATATTTTTGGTACCCAAGAATTTTCTTTGTCAGAGTAATGCAAACAGTGTACGATTTTGAGCATAAGTTGTGCATTTTTGGCCGGATGCCCTTCGTGACGCCAACCAATGGCTTTTTCTTTTCCAAAGTTCTAAATTCTCCTCGACAGCTCGGGGAATCGAACCCGAACTCTTGGTCACTGTGCAGTGCACTAACCATTAAGCCACGGTTAACCATTAAGCCACGCTATTTTACGTAATGAAATTTGTTTCACAGCTTTTGAAAAGTATTTTTTCACTGTAACGCTATTTGAAACAGTTAACAAAGTACATCGCGTGTTTCAAACAGTCCAGGAAATGGATACATATAGTCTTTTGTAGGGTATATTTTTGAAATTTAACATCAGTATCCAGAAAAGTAACATGGCAATTGAAATAGCTGAACGTAAATTTGACAGTTGATTTCACATCTGAATCATTGGTAGAAGCATTGCATAAGTATAAAAAGTGTGTAATGGATTTCTCGTCACATTTCCAAATAAAGAAAATACCGTCTATGAATCGGAACCACGGGATAGGAATTAAATTTTGACCTGTAAACTGAGAGTAGTGATTCTTCGTATTCCGTTATACGCAAGTTTGCAGAACTGTCTGTCACTAATGTAACCATCACTGTCCACTTGTTTTTTCTATGGAAATTCGAGATGCAAAGCAAACAGTACTGTATTTTAGAAACTGAAGAATAAGTCGATGAAGTAAATTAATCAGAACTGAAAAGTAATTACTCTTTTTTAATAGCTGAATGATATAATCTGCTTCTTCCTTTTGATCTATATTTGGGTACAAAGACTCGACGTCGATTGTGACTGAAATGACAGAAGACACGATGGATTAGAAAATCCGTCGTGATTATAAAAATAATGCGATTGAGATTGGGTAGTCAATTTGTTACATAGTATCTTATCAGGGTTGTTCTTTATTATTGTTTTTTAATTAGAATTAGGATCTTGAAATCGCTCTTCATAAAAGGATTTGTCATTTAGAATTTGAAGACACGTGGTATGGTATTTGTTTATGTCCTATACAATAACAACTCCACCTTTGTGTGAAGGATTAATGACGATGAAATATTCTTGGGAGAAGGAATGAAAGGGTTCCCTCTTTTCACCACAGAAGTTTTTCTATTTGGTTTTACTTTGCTTTCAAGAAATGGATTTAAAGAAAGGTTTTAACGTGATCAGTGAGCTTTGTAAAGAACGACTCTCTTCGACTTATTTAACTTACCTCAACGGTTTTGGCAATATTATCTCCTTTTGTGGATCTGAGTCACTTTGTGAAAAGAAATATTCTCCTAGTTTGTGCCATCCGAAAATACTGTAAAAATCTATTATATATGTATAGTATTTATCCGATATTTATCCGATGAACAGGGAACTCAGAGTTCTAAAAAAATGTCCAATTTCTAGCTTCTTTCTGTTTTATTACTATATATAAATATATATAAATATATATATATATATATATATATATATATATATATCAATAGTGCAATCATAGTTCTTATTTTCCGTGTTTTACCTTATGTATATGTATATATTACCAATCAGACAGGGTATTGCATTTATTTAGCAATTTGAAGTTCCATGCGTATCAAACAATCATCAGGCTGCATATAAACAAACTTTCGCTTACAGTTAATATTATTTGAAATAAAAAAAGGAAAATCATAGGGTTTTGTAGAAAGAATAGAAAGAGCTGGTCTATACCCACAAGTGGCTAATGGTATAAAATGAAATAAAACTAAAATCGAACTAAAAAATAGGGAAATTATATGTTTTGCATTTCGAATCCCCATGTATCGGTTCAGATTTGATAAAAGTTATTTGTTCCAGTTGACGAAATTAGCGATTAACCCAGTTCGCTTGCTCAAAACTCTCTTAGGTTCAGTTCTTATTACATACTGTCCAAGTTCAAATGTGTGAAAATCGGGAGACTTAACAAAATACAACTGGGGGTTTGCTCTGCAGATTTTACTCTGAAATTAGACGTTTTTCGGCTTAAAATTAACCTTTACAGAGAATGATATTAGTGATTAAATAATCAACAATAATATTAATTGATAATATAATTCATAGTTTTGTTGATATTTTGATCGTATATAACAAGAAGTTTTTTTACTAAGGCATAATCCACATTACAACAAAAACTAGAAAATGATAGCCGTATCTGAGATATTATTCCGCGTCTAGATAACATGGAATATAAGAACGTAATCTCGGCTGATTTCAAAACCAAGATGGAGTAATGAAAACAACGCAAAGAAATGAAAAAATAAGACAAATTGACCAATTTCTTAAGGAATCTGGAGATTTCAATGAGAATCGGGAGATCGGGAGTTGAACTCCAAAATCGGGAGACTTTACCAAATGTTATTAATATTATATACCATTTTTTCAAAGAGCCATAAATCGCACCTTGTTGCTCTACACTAAGAAGGCGATGCGTTAGTAACAATACTCCTTTCTAAGGTGTAATCCAATTCGTTTTCTTTTAACTACCAAATAAATTTTGAGACTTCATTGTCATTGTCATGCCTTTTTAATCTGAATGGTTTCGCGTTAATTTTGTAACAAGTCTTGATTTCCCTATCGCATAAACTTAGGTTTTTGTTTATTGTCACTTTGCTTTGAAGATATAGCAGATTACTACGTACTTTTATTTCGGGGGCAATTTGGGTTCGATCTGCAATAACATGGTCGTAGATGGTGTCTGTTTTCTTCAGTGAGTATCTTTGCGTTGTGCTTAGGGTTGCCAACCGTCCCGGAATAGCCAGGGCAATCTTGAAATTGACGTCTGGCATCGCGTTTCCCTGGCTGGGTCACTTTTGTCCCCGAAGTTGCTGACAGCTCTGCAATAAGCAAAGGTTAAAGCTTGCCCCAGTGGCAACTGTTTACCAAAACATTTTTTTTCTTCATGGGAACAGTTCTTGCAGTGTCAATAAGAGCTACATGATAAGTTATGTGCTGTTTCTTTTAATTGTATCAATGTCTGTGAGTTGCTGTTACTTTGGTTTAAGTTAAGTAGAAAATTATGGTTAACAGAGCTCCTGCTATTCTTAATGTATCAGAGGCANGCTTCTTTCTGTTTTATTACTATATATAAATAAATATATATATATATATATATATATATATATATATATATATATCAATAGTGCAATCATAGTTCTTATTTTCCGTGTTTTACCTTATGTATATGTATATATTACCAATCAGACAGGGTATTGCATTTATTTAGCAATTTGAAGTTCCATGCGTATCAAACAATCATCAGGCTGCATATAAACAAACTTTCGCTTACAGTTAATATTATTTGAAATAAAAAAAGGAAAACCATAGGGTTTTGTAGAAAGAATAGAAAGAGCTGGTCTATACCCACAAGTGGCTAATGGTATAAAATGAAATAAAACTAAAATCGAACTAAAAAATAGGGAAATTATATGTTTTGCATTTCGAATCCCCATGTATCGGTTCAGATTTGATAAAAGTTATTTGTTCCAGTTGACGAAATTAGCGATTAACCCAGTTCGCTTGCTCAAAACTCTCTTAGGTTCAGTTCTTATTACATACTGTCCAAGTTCAAATGTGTGAAAATCGGGAGACTTAACAAAATACAACTGGGGGTTTGCTCTGCAGATTTTACTCTGAAATTAGACGTTTTTCGGCTTAAAATTAACCTTTACAGAGAATGATATTAGTGATTAAATAATCAACAATAATATTAATTGATAATATAATTCATAGTTTTGTTGATATTTTGATCGTATATAACAAGAAGTTTTTTTACTAAGGCATAATCCACATTACAACAAAAACTAGAAAATGATAGCCGTATCTGAGATATTATTCCGCGTCTAGATAACATGGAATATAAGAACGTAATCTCGGCTGATTTCAAAACCAAGATGGAGTAATGAAAACAACGCAAAGAAATGAAAAAATAAGACAAATTGACCAATTTCTTAAGGAATCTGGAGATTTCAATGAGAATCGGGAGATCGGGAGTTGAACTCCAAAATCGGGAGACTTTACCAAATGTTATTAATATTATATACCATTTTTTCAAAGAGCCATAAATCGCACCTTGTTGCTCTACACTAAGAAGGCGATGCGTTAGTAACAATACTCCTTTCTAAGGTGTAATCCAATTCGTTTTCTTTTAACTACCAAATAAATTTTGAGACTTCATTGTCATTGTCATGCCTTTTTAATCTGAATGGTTTCGCGTTAATTTTGTAACAAGTCTTGATTTCCCTATCGCATAAACTTAGGTTTTTGTTTATTGTCACTTTGCTTTGAAGATATAGCAGATTACTACGTACTTTTATTTCGGGGGCAATTTGGGTTCGATCTGCAATAACATGGTCGTAGATGGTGTCTGTTTTCTTCAGTGAGTATCTTTGCGTTGTGCTTAGGGTTGCCAACCGTCCCGGAATAGCCAGGGCAATCTTGAAATTGACGTCTGGCATCGCGTTTCCCTGGCTGGGTCACTTTTGTCCCCGAAGTTGCTGACAGCTCTGCAATAAGCAAAGGTTAAAGCTTGCCCCAGTGGCAACTGTTTACCAAAACATTTTTTTTCTTCATGGGAACAGTTCTTGCAGTGTCAATAAGAGCTACATGTTAAGTTATGTGCTGTTTCTTTTAATTGTATCAATGTCTGTGAGTTGCTGTTACTTTGGTTTAAGTTAAGTAGAAAATTATGGTTAACAGAGCTCCTGCTATTCTTAATGTATCAGAGGCAGGTTTTTTTGCAGCTGTTTGTAGTGCTTTTATCGGCATAAACTGCAACACTGCAGTCAAAATTGTAAAAATTAATAGAGCACAGCATTTATATTTTTTAGCATGAGTTCATTAATTATATTTCCTTAAATTAAGATTGATATGTCTTTGAAAATTAAATGTCTTAATTCTTAATCTGAAAGCTATGAGTATAATAAATTGTAAACTGTTTGTTGTGACATTTAAATATGTTTTCTATTTTTTGTTTTCTCTATGCTTTGCGTCGAGTTAATGGTCACCCCCTTTTAAAGGTGTAAGCACGTTTTCGAGTAAACTGGAACTTGAGTTTTGTTTTGGTTTTTTTTAGTGTTTTTTTTAATTTTAAGGTGTCCCGGAATGGTGAAATAGAAAGTTGGTAACCCTAGTTGTGTTGCACGATTCTAGTACCGAGAATAACTAAGTTTGGGTTAAAGATTCGATAAAAGTTGTGATTTTAATTAAAGTTTTTCTTAGCCCCTTCAATATATTTATTTCCGACTTCTATCTCAGCATTCTTATTGTAAGGTGGGCTCAAAAATAATACATTCATATACATTTAATAAGTTAATTAATATTCCATTCTATGTTAAAGAAAAAGAAAAAACGCACACTCGCAAACATAATTTCTTCAAATATTTCGTAGCTTATTATTGCGTCATCGTCAAAATTACAGTGCATGGAAAATAGAAGAGAAAAAAATTCACATTTCCAAAAATACTAAGAAAGAGGCTTTGCAAAAAATACTACAACTCCATATATGACTGAACAACCTTTGGAAAACAAAAACGTATAGTAACCAAATAGGAAACAATATCAATTAAAGTAGATTTATAAACTATTTATTTTTTAAATTGAAAAACCAAACAATACTTACCAATATTATATTAAGTAACCAAGTAAACAAAAATTATTCGGATAGTAATACAAGTAATGGTATAAAAGATTGCTAATGAAAATGATAAGGGTAATAAACAAAAAAAAATAAATAAATAAATAAATAAATAATAAAATAAATAAACGAGTTAGTGAAACTGAGTTATAATATTAAGAAACTAGAATACATTTGACCATATTCATTTAAACTACAATTCTTGCGATTAGGAAAAACCTTCTTTGAAGAAGGAAAAGTTCACTAATTTCCATGACACTTACATGCAGTTGTATTTGCCGGCAATTTTTCTTGTGGGATATAATTCTTTTAGTAGCCTCACGAGGGTTTAAGTACCATTTGAAACGTAACTCAGAAAAAACTTATAACTCAAGACATGATAAATACCCCACATGAATTGATTTTTATGTCATATTGTATTATTTGTACTTCCGGTGACGGAAAAACTGATTCACTTATTTAAGATTCGACTGGGTGTTTGGTACTGATGATTCTCAGGAAAAGCTAGCCAGATTCATGATTTGGAAATATAATATTTTTATGTTAAGTGAGCTTTAAACAGCATATTTTAGTTTCTTCTGCCAATCGAAGCTCTTTTAGTTTTCTTTTTTCTTTTTAGCGATTTTTAACTAATAAATGACTGTTTGTTTGTTTGTTTGTATAATAATGTATAATAATAATAATAATAATAATAATAATAATAATAATAATAATAATGGCGGGAACAGTGGGAAAAGTTGAACTTGCCTTAATTGGCCGGCAAAACTTAGTACTGCCTAGTACTACTGGAAAGGGACATTGACCCCCCTGCCCTGTGTAGTCAAATTGCCCTGATAATTACACCAGGCACTGACTATTGCTGTCAGCAAGTGGCGTAGCGTCGTAAGACGTATGACCTCTGATCTTAATTGATTGGTGGGGTACACGAACTAGTTTTGCCTGGTAATTATGAATGGNATAAATACCCCACATGAATTGATTTTTATGTCATATTGTATTATTTGTACTTCCGGTGACGGAAAAACTGATTCACTTATTTAAGATTCGACTGGGTGTTTGGTACTGACGATTCTCAGGAAAAGCTAGCCAGATTCATGATTTGGAAATATAATATTTTTATGTTAAGTGAGCTTTAAACAGCATATTTTAGTTTCTTCTGCCAATCGAAGCTCTTTTAGTTTTCTTTTTTCTTTTTAGCGATTTTTAACTAATAAATGACTGTTTGTTTGTTTGTTTGTATAATAATGTATAATAATAATAATAATAATAATAATAATAATAATATTAATGGCTTTTGTTGGATGATTTTTTTGAATTGAGAATATAACAATTCCTAGAAATTTACAAACTTTGGGTTCTAATATTGTTTGGAGAATTGAGGAAAATAATTTAATTTAATTAGTTTAATTACCTTTTATTGATTTTTTACTGGTCTTGCAACAAAAATATACTTTGGAGTATTCCAGTATGACTGTTGCAATGTACGACCAAGATTTCAACCCGGGGTATGTTGAGGGCAAAGGATGCATTTTCATTTTTTCTTTAGGTTGTTCCTCAGGTACTTTCCCAATATTTTTTTCCTGAAGCCTGTAGTATTTTGCTTATTATCTGGCACAAAATATGTAGGTCGTATTATATCGTAAAAAAAACTCCAACGACGTAGATGCTGATTTCTAGTAAAATTTAAACGATTTTTTTTCTGGTTTTAACGTCATTTTCCCCCAGTAACTGGGGTTCAGACGGTGCCCTTCACAGCGACTTTGTTATGGCAGTGAGGAATTTTTTGGCCTGATGCCCTTCCTAATGCCAACAAATGGCATTTCCTTTTGTGAATTTTCAAAGTCGGGGAATGGAACTCTGAATTCTTGGTTACGGTGCAGTTGCACTAACCATTAAACCACGGCTCCTCAGTAAAAATTCAAGAATTAATATATACTAATACGTATTGAATTAGTTCTAGTTTGTGTTTACTAAAGACTGGTTGGTTGTCAACGACAGTACCTCCCAGTCAGATTATACGCAATGATAAATCCATGATTATTGTACACGACTATAATACGAGACTGAATTCTGGTATCTTCAGTAAAACGCAACAAACTCACAACTAACAAACTACAAATAACGTTATGACTGTTATACAGATGTCAGGGGAATACAATGACATTGTAATCAATGAGGTGCAACGCATGTGATAGCAATCAAAGCATGGCACGATTTACTGCATGGACACAAGAGACCTCCAACACCTTCTGTAGTATAAAATTGTTCTTCTGTTTGTTTAGATTATTAATTGGAACAATCTAAAACGTATGTTGGAACAAGTTAAAAGTGTGGCATCGAGGGCCATTTGATCATTGTTCATTATGTTCTACAGGATGTTTAACAGTGATTCTATATGTGTGTTTAACAGTGATTCTAATTTGATATAAACAGAATGCGTCTTTATCAATCATTCTATTCTTTTCATAATCATATTTTGTTATTTATTTTGCTATTCAAAGACCTGCTACAGAACGAAGTTATTAAAAAGAATATTCACGAAGAATATTTTACTCTTCAGGTTTGCCTCATTGCATCGATGTTCGACGTGTGTCTAGTATTAAAACATTTGCAGCAAAAGGTACATAAATCAGAACTCTTTATCCTTGATATATTAACAGAATGTTCTACTAGCTTCAAAGGGTTAGATATAATAAAAGTCGTTCAATAAAAGAGGAAGCACAGTATGAGTAGTAACGATGAAAATGTAATAAATGAATACAAGAAAAGGCACAATACACTATTGATTCCATGATTGGTACACTACCCCCTGCTGACCTAAATCAGAGGAACACAAGAATAATCATTTTGGCAGATGTTTTATTATTGTCAGTCATCATCATCATCATCATCATATTCGGTTTAACGTCCGGTTTACATGCTAGCATGTGTTGGACAAAGTAAGGATGTTTATATATGCATGTATATTCCTCACTGTACTCTTTACAGCATCTGCACAAGGAGAACTTTGTATTACACTTCTGTACTTGAAGATATCCGATCTCTAATTGAAATCGAAAGAGAAGTTCAACTTAGATTCATTAAAAATTAACTTCTGTTCAAAAGTTAAATCTGAAATGAAGCTTATCATCGGAATACTAACTTATCCTTTATATTTTCAAAAATTAGTAAAGCAATACAATTATATTTGTATGTACAGTTGACTCTCTCTATCTCGAAGTGATTCCCTGATTCCTTGAACATTTCCACTGGTAATGGCTTTAATTTCTCCCTCTGTTCCCAACTTCTTTTTCTCCAACTGATCTCTATCTCGAGCAAAAATTTTTGTCCTGTTGTAAGTATCTATTCCCTGTTTCGAACTATTTTTGTAAATTCTCCAAATATTACACTGCACAACACTAGAATCGTTTCTTAGCATTTGACTTCCACTTGAATATATTCGAACACCTTATCCTCGTTTCAACAAAAATTCGAATGTTCTCTTCTTTGTTGGATTGAAAGAAAAAGGTTTTGGTGGCATTCAAAGAAAATCTTTTGATTCCACAAGGTTTTCTTTGTTAAAAGAAATTTGACAAATAAAAATTTGCAGCAAAAACGTAACTTCATTCATCTTATCAAGAAAGGAATGTCAAACAAGAAGGTATCCGAAAAATTTGAAGTTCAAAAGAACACTATATCTACATAGCTGAAAAACAAAGACAAACTTCCAAATGTACTAAAAAAAATTCCATCGTCTGAGAAGGAAAAAACAACAAGTAGTCATGATTACAAAAAAGTCGACTAAGCTGTTATTCACTGTTTTTTAGTTACAAGGAAGCCAACAAATCCCCGTTACTGATGCAATGCTTAAAGGAAAAGCAAACTTTTATGCAGGGAAACTTACATTTCGAGACTTCAAGGCTTCTGTTGGGTGGACGGAACAGCGGAAAAAACGGTTAGAAAAGCTAAGACAATCTTTTTTCATGACTTCTTTTGACAACAAAATTTTAACTACACTGTGAATTTTTATTTTCTACTTGCTGTTTAATTACCTTCGTCCTGTTTGATTGGCCAATCAATTGAAGTAAACAAGACACTTGTAATCTTTCTTCGTCTTCCATATTATTTGGCTTTCCAGTTACTATTATTTGTCACATTCCTTATGTGCCAGGTCAAAGGAAGTAAAAACCAATTTTTGCAAATTTACAAATTCTGTATAGCGGAAAATATGCCACTATTAGTCCTTTTAATAACTGCTACAGCATATCTATCTATAAGGTAATTTGATGGAATATTTCCACCAAATTTCTCGTTTAAAACAGCCAAATATACCCCTTCCTAAGGAAGATATGCTTTAATAAAGGGACTTCTATATCAGTAAAACAATAACTCGAATTTTATCTTCTTGTTACATTCATCTTGGCATAAATTTGAAAGTATTGTTAATGAATATCTGATTGAAGATTAATGGAGACAAATATTTTAATGAAAGAGCTGCTTTCCTTGTTAAGAGCTTATTTCACTTAGTGCATGTTTTCATTAATACTTGAGTTCGATTTCTTCATATTCCCAGCGTCCTAATGTTGCATGTATAACCCCCCCCCCCCCCTTCTCAAAAAGTTAGATTTTAAAACATCTAAAAATTTTAGACCCTGCTTTTAGAACCCAATTCATTCTTTTAAACAAAGCATTAATTCGAAAGTCGTTCGTGGAAAATGCAATTCAGTGACCAACATGATTGCATCTGGGGATGAAACAACTTTACCAACGCCTTTATTAAATTTTGAGTTTACATATCCATTCAATATTGATGGATTCAGTTTATTTAACTGATTCCTCCCAAACAGAACTTACCATGAAAATATTAAAAGCGTAACAGAAGGAGGAGCAGGAAAGTGAAGCTAAGTAAGTAAGTTTATTTGCCACAAACATAAAATAAAAAATGTTTACACATTTTTTAAACAAGAACAACCTAGAACGTCNAACATTAAAAGGTCAAACTGACCTTATTTCCATAATGGTCCCTTAACTAACTAACTGGAGTAGCTAACTGGAGTGGTAGCAGCAAGTGCTACAGAGAAAATATTTTCTTTGCTTGTTATCGAAAAATAAAAAGCCCTTTCTACTTTATTTATGTAAAAAGTTTACCGTGTCGCTTTTGGCACAATCAAAACGCTGTATGGGTAGTGAAATATCTGAAGAGTGTGTGGGCAAGCTTGGCCGAAAATTTTTTCAGAGGGTAGAAAAATAGCTGTCATTGTTAACAAATGTTCAGCCCATTTTCAATTCATGACTTCAGTAACATCAAATTCATTTCCATGTCATCAAATACAATCTCATTTCTCTACTCTATTGATCAAGGAGCCATTAGAAACCTAAAAGCCAGAGTCATAGTGGGGCTGGTTCGATTATTACGTACATTTATAGACACTCTCGCAGCTAATTTTTTTAACCCATAGATGTTTTTTACTGTCATTTGTTGTAAAGCTGGCATGCTTAAAGTCCGGCCTTTAGGGCCAAATGCTGCCTCCGTTCATATTTCTACTGGTCCGAAGCCTCTTTAATAAAATCAATACTATGTAACCTGCCAGGACTATTTCCGCAGCATGAAACCAAATTTAGAATTGCTTAAACACAAAAGATTGGATACAATTATCACTGGTCAACACCATTTTTCTGGCAAGGGGTTTTCAAACGAATTCTAACTGAATTTGGGCTGCTGATTATGAATATGAACTAAGTGTTTGTCCATCACATCAGGATTTCGAGCTATGCAATTTTCCGATTTCTGTGAAAATTACTCATCAACCTTTAGCTATATCGAAGGTTTCATAATAAAAACTTGATTTTTCGTACTACATTTTGTATTTTAATAATAAAGGAATAACAAATATTACTAAGTCGATGTACAGCAATCCAAATAGAATGACAGAAAAAAATATAAAATAAAAAAAAATATATATATGGAACACAGATCAGTATCAAATAGCAGTTATCTGAACTTTCTTTTCTTGGCTGATCTCTGATGTACAGCTTCTGGGCAGTCTCTCATCAAGCTCCAGCAATAATCCGCCATCACTTGTGAGTTCCACCGGCCTTGATACCGTTCTTCCTTTGTTTTAATGTCTGGATGAAAACGCTTCTCTTGTTCCTTACTCACATACCCAAGATTCTCCGGAAGGTTGTCCAAATGGCTGTGTAAATAGTGGATATTGATACTCATTCTACATCCAAGATCTCGCAGGCTCATCAGTAGTTCTTCCACAATCTCTTCATTGTTGTCTGCTTTCTTATTCCCTAGAAAATTCTGCATCACATTACAAAATGCGTTCTAAGCTCTTCCTTCTGTCTCATTTATTGATGTGATAAAGTTTGGACCTCTCACAAGTGTTATAATTTGGGGTCCATCAAATATACCAGCCTTTTTTTTCTCTTCGCTAAGACCAGGAAAAATTGAACATATATAGCCGAAACTTTCACCACTGTGATCACGAACTTTGACGAACTTTTTCATCAATCCAATTTTTATGTGCAAGGGAGGAAAGACAATGTTATTCCTATCCACAATAGGATCATTGATGACATTCTTATTGGCAGATGCCACACTCTGTCGCTGAGGCCATTCATTCTTCATCCAATGCTCTGCAGTAGCTCTACTGTTCCAGTAACACAGGAAACAGGGGTATTTTGTGTACCTTCCTTGCTGACCTAAAAGAAAGTTAACCACTTGCAAATCCACACAAATTATCCACCCATGAACGTGATATTGCAACCGCTTTAGAACAATCTTGATGTTGTTGTATTCTTGCTTACGTTTTACAGAATGACCTATTGGTACCAAGCCATACTTATTTCCATTGTGTAACAGAACACATTTCAAACTTCTGTTGGAACTGTCAATAAAATGGCTCCAATCCCTTGTACCATAAACTGGAGGTCCCATAAAGAAAATGAACCCTCTACATCAGTACAATAGACAAGCTGGCCATCTGATTGGAAGTACTTCTACAGTTCTACTTCCATGTTGCGATAAAATGAGACACTTGTGCCGGGTTTCATCATTCGATTCTCTTGCAGTCTCAAAGCCAACAGTTCAGCAGACTCTTTTGATAGATAAAGATCTCTAACCAAATCATTCAAAGCCTGCTGAGTAAACAGAATTGGTTTGTCACTATCTTCATCACAGGGATGAATAGTATCTGTAGTGTCTTTTTTATCACCAGAAGAAGGTGAGCAGAGATATGTGTCATCAATTTTTGGAAGCTCAATAAATATTGGTACAGGTATTTCTTCGCTATTAGCAACAATTTTTTTTAACCGTCATTTATCTTGGTCAGCCATAATTTAGATGTACCTTCATACAGCATATTGAAATAGCAAAATAACAGAAAATACAAAAAGGAATTCCCTCTCTCGCCAGCATTTAAAATTCATGTTGGGCCCCTATGATAACTCTTTTACTTCAACGTGGCCTATAAGCCAAAAGGTTTGGTCACCCCTGCTGTAAAGTCTCCCTTTGACCTCCAACTCACTTTATACGGGAGACCTGTGATATTTGAAACAATAATTCTTGCCTTTGACTTGTTATTTAAAAATATCAAGCAAAATGCAGCATTTTGAACTTTGTCTTTGAAAGGTCAGTTATATTTGAAAATCTGCATTGTTGAAGCAGTGAAGATACTCTTTACATTTTGGGAAGCTGAGACACAAGAAACGGGAGTAGATTGTTTCAAGACGACTGGTATGGCTTCTGAGACTGAACGTGCTGTCATTTCCGATTAGAATGATCCTTTTTAAAGTTATTTAAGGGAGTTTAAATCTCTGAAAGCTGATAATTCGGACATGGTGCCGGAAGATCTTTTCTCTGAGAGCATTGTCGACGCGGACAATGATGTTATTGTAGTTACCCCAGGTATTGCAAGTAATGACATCCTGGAAAAATTTTATCAGACATAGTCTAAGGGCACAGCTGCCACCCTCGGCACTTGCTAACCAGGTGGTGTGGTCGATTATGCAGTGAAGAAGAAGGAGGGGGCGACTAAAAATAAACTAGCACCAGCGAATCCAATGATACCTCATCAGAGTCAACAGAAACTTCAGTAACCACAGCATGCTCACCATTGATTGACCCAGTTAGAAAGCGTAAACTGGCTCATGTAGCTTCAGAAAAAGTGGTTTTCCAATCTAAAAAAGTAAGTTTATACTTTGTTTAACAATAAGGTCAGTTTAAAGCATTCTTAAAAACATTCGTTTTGTAAATGGGTTATCAGTTTCATGTATGTTCAGAATTGCAGTAACCTATGCTAAAATATCAACAGCCATATACAGTTCTTTCGTAATTTTAGGGTATTTTTTCCTCATTTTAAATTTTTTGTGGTTTTTATCCCAGATGAAATATTAGAGGATGAAAAAGCTTAAAGTCCTCCAAGATCAGAAGTTGTGTCTGCAGTAGTATTACACTTGAGGGATCTGGGACCTTCTCAAAATTTTTAAAAAAATTGAAAAATTTGCAAATATTTCAGAAAGATTCCTCAGAACACTGTTTAGCATCGTCCAGCCAGTTTATGCAACAAATGCAGATCACACTGGATACTGAGGTTTGCTTTGACTTCTTTCCGACTACGTCTTTGCTAATAAAGTCACTCCATTTGATGCCCAAAGTGTTTCGCGAGATTTTGAATGAAAGGAGTGACAGAAGACTTTTTTTGAAGAAAGCAGAGATATGGCCTATTTGGCAGTTGATTTTGTGATCTATTGGACTCTGGTTATTTATGGAATTTCCAAAGTTGTAGTCAGCAAAATTGATTTCAATATACAACTGGAAGTTCTGGCATTTCTCCATGATGCTTCGGATACTGACCATCAGCTCTCCACACGGGCATTCTCTAATTAACTCTTCCTGTCTACTTCTACCTCAATTTATAATACATTATACCTCTCATCCAGATTCAAGGTCATCTTACACAACAAATTTCCAGGAATAAGAGCAAGATCATATCCCTCCAGCTGCCATAATCAGAAACCTTTTTGTTAGGAAGGTAGATGAAAACAATCATATCACCATTATTGTGACTTGTCTTGTTTAGCTATTTTATTTCAGTGATGTGCTGATATGCATAGTTTTTTGATATATTCTTTCTGCGAGGCTGTTTTTGTTGTTTTCAATGCATTCTTCAGCTGAATCCACTAATATGTAAAACAAGGAGTAAATTCTGCTACGGTGTCAAGGTGATTTCACTTGTAAGGTTAGAGTTCCTAAAGAATTTCAAGTGATTTCAATTTGCCAGGATTAAATGTATTCAGTTTGGTGACACCCAGGTGGTGATGACTGCTCATGTCAGCTCCCTGATAAGACCGAGTATCCTTTAAACACGAAACTTTCCACACTGTACCGAGTAGCAAAGTGATAAATCTTCCTGACAATACGGTTTTTGTTTGAAATTCATGGTAGTCCTTGTGATGGGACATCAGTTAACTAGTCTTGAAGTCGCTCATGGAGCAAAAGTAGATATAACAATCCCTGCTATCTGTTCTCTTTCCATATGTATGTCGATCAAAGTCATCCTTAAATCCTGACGTGAGGCCAATTATATGTACATTTATGTCTCCCTGAACTATTTTGATATCAGGCATGGAATTTTATAGAACAGTTTCTGCAGCTTTAAATACAGCCTGTTTTTGTTCTCATCTTCATGTTAATGATTGGGAGCAATACACTGGATAATGGAGACTGGTGCGTGTTGCCACAATTCTTGTTGCCACAAATCTTGTTGTCATTGGTGGCTAATTAACAGCTACACCTTTCACGTGCTTTTATAGAAACAGGGTGCCAACGTGAAGTCAAACATCTTATTACTTACTTGTAAAGGCTGCAGGAAGAAAATCGTCCAGGTGATATTCGCAAGTTATCAAACAGTTTGCCCTTGGTCGTGAACATGTGTAATTTGAAATCTAATCGGGAATCCCTTCACACTGATCGGTGACATAATCAGGCAGATTCATACACCAAATGATGTCATGTTAAGCATCACCCCTTCAAGTCATTTTGTTGATCAACTGAAACCGTTAAAAGGGTATGGCACTTGGATTCAGACCTGAAGGGTCTAGGAGATGGATGAGAACTATTACTTGCATCCACCCAACAGGTAAGGTACAACGTCCAGAAAACAAAGCTGCTATCTGTATTCATAGCCCCCTATATATTGTCAATCAGCATTGAAAGCTATCTGTCAATTTTTTTATAACAAAGCCTCTTATTATTTTTTTATCAACATCCAGCCATGAGAATTAAATCGAGTTTCTAGTTTTAATTTATATCCAAACCCAAAACAGATGGCATCAAAATCAAAGGATTATGATAAATCGGATTGACAATATATTGAAATTGAAATATGAAAGTTATTGGAGACAAAATTAATCCAAGACAATCGTAAGTACGTGCAAAAGTTCTACTAATTACTGACAAGCGACAAAAATGGTATTGTTGTTAATTACTTCCAATGTATAATTAAATTTCAACTGCCTGATACTTAGCCCTGGCCGTAGACCAACAAAAAAAACTAAATCAGTCTTCAGTACGTTTGTTTTAAAAAATGCTTGTTTTCAATACGACTACACAAGTGTAAACTCTTTTTATGCCTTTATAGAAAAGTGGAAAGTTATTTAAAGAACATTTTTACCCTAATGCTGAAAAAATTACTAGGATTTTAGAAAAATGTCCACAATTTCATCGCTAAACACAATTAAGAAAACATCTCAGCTTGCCTACGTAATGTTACAATGTTCACAGGAAATTGGGAAGAGAACATTTTTATTTATGAAAATTTCTAGAGTCTTGCAACAAAAAAAATAAAACTAAAGCACGAAAAGACTACATTTTTTGTTTGAAAATTAGCATCTTGTATATCAAATATCTAACCACGAAAGAAAACTCCTCCTTTTTTAAGATTCCAACTTTCAGGAGACCAATGGATAATCTGAAAATATAAAACAAATTTTCTGTAGTAATTCTTGTATTATTTTATACGAACACGTGAAATTTCTGAGACTATACTTCAAATTTAAGAACTATTATACTCCCATTAGAAAGGAAAAACATGCAAACCAAAAACATCTCACTCGGTAACAGTAGACTTTTTACGTGCTGTTACTGCATCGATCCATGGTAAAAGAAGGTAACTTTATAAGGAAATCAATGCATCAATTGAAACCCTAGGAAAACTTTTTTTCTCGTAACGTATAAAAAAATGTATTGCCTTTAAGGTTGATTTTAGCCATGAACGCGTTGTCAAAAATTACAAAATCTACCGGCTCACTATCAAGTTTATACGACGTCATTTTGAACAGAAAATTTCTTTGTGATGACTAACGTCTCTAGTTGATTAAGGTATAGTATTGAAAACAAATCTCCATTTTGAACTTTGAAGAAAATAGTCTGCCCATATGTTTTGTGGCTACCTGGACAAGAATTAATCATTTTCTTCAAAGTAATAGAAGAAAATAATAATGAAAGCTACTAAACCAAGAGATGAGAAAAGGAAACATCTGCATTGTATTTGAATGATGTTGAAAAATTGATAACATCTTCTAAATCACGTGAATGGGGTAGTGTAATCTTATTGCTGTTGCTAGATGCGATGCTAAAGTTAATTAGTGCCACCAAATTGAATTGACTGAGAAATATTCTGTAATTCAAATATATAGACAATAAGAAAAATTGTAGGGTGAGGAAGAATGTTGTGGACTGATAGTATAGTATTAGAATGATTATTTTTATAATTCTATGTATTGTAGTCTTTCCTTTGCATTAGGAATAAGAATGTGATTTATAAAGTTTGTAGAGGAAGCCATATCCTTAGATTTGTTATTAACTACATAAAAAACTACTTTGAAAGAATTGAAACCATTACAAAAGAAAAAAATAATTTTTATAAAATTAATTGCGTATTAAATGTGGAGAAAATGTTACATTCTAGTTCAAATTTGATTGCAAAAGACCGTATTGCTCTTCCTGTTTATCACAGGATACTGCTTCCTTTATTAGGTTGACGTGTTTTATTTTCCAATTAAATTGTGTTCTTAGAAATTAATTATTTACAAGAAACAGTCTGTAAATGAAGATTTGGTTTTAATTATGAACTATCTAATGATGGTTATCTGTGTGAAATATCTTAGTTTTTAAGTTGATTTGCTTATTGACGTTAAGAGGTTTTTCAGCATATAGCATAAAAACTGCTCAGTTGAGAGACATTTAAAAAAACTTAGCTATCGTTTTAGAATAAAAACAATATTAAGCAACACTTTTCGTAGCCATTGCACTAAAAAAGTGAATCATATCTTTCCTTCATTACAAAACCCTTAAATTCCATAAACGAGATTTTCTTTCTTTACCTCACTGTTTGTTTCAAGTGACCTTTTACAAGTTCTTTATTGAATTAAAACGTGAGCGCCTTATGTAACAATAAGTCAGGTAATAGCTTACAGAGATAACACTGGGAGAAAAAAGTTGCCTACTTCTTAAATCAGATTACTTAATTTAGCAAAATTCGTGAACTGAATCCAAATATCACCTTGAGAAATGGTCATTAGCCTATAGCTATGTTACTATAACATACAGTTTGTGTCATTTTGTTTTAAACTCTAATCCATATCAACCATTTGGTTGATATGGATTATTTTATTTGGTTGATATGGATTTTTTGATTGATACGTATAGTACTCTAACGAATCATTCCTCGCAAATGTCCAGCAATAGTCTTCAAGCATTGGTGTACTTTATTTACCCTTTATCAATTTTCTCTGATTTAATTATCTTGGTGAAACCTTCCCCTCTGGTTGTTACAAACTGCCCCACAGTTCGCTGGAAAAAGTCTAAATGTGAGTCAACAAATTGTATCTTAACTGACATGTTTTGTTCCATGTTCTTGTATGCTCAAATAAGTTTTTTTAACAATCAATCATAGTTGCCTTCTGTTTCCGAGAATCCCTTCGTTACTAGCTTAAATGATCCTAAAAAGCTTCCTTCTTTCCATAAAGGGGTGATTCAAAATCACGATATTTAAGAAGGTCTCAGATCTGAGGATCAATAAAAACCCTCTCTTTTGTTTTAGCATCGTTCAATTAGGGTAATTTTGAGGTTAAATACTTGAATCCCTGAACCTTTGACGAAGTTTTTGATGACCCTAAGTTTTGTGTGTAGTGATAAGAAATTTCTTGCTTCAGTGAAAGGTAAATGTAGAACATTCTTCCTCCCAGGATCCAATAGTTTGCGAGGTACTCAGTCTTTCCTGGTATAGTACAACTCTTGCGTAGCTCCCTAGTTTACACAAAAAGTAGCAGTACTTGATGTATCCACCCTGCAAACCCATAGCAAAGCAACAGCTTCTAAGTCACAGCAGAACTGCCATTGAGGTTCCTAACATTTTATGGATTGTAAAGTATGCTTCATATTCTCAAATGTTTTGTTCATATTTGATGCATAGCCCATAGGAGCTGATTGTTTTCTTTTGCTGTCAGACTCGTTTTTAATGAAACTATGTATACCTTCCAGTGTTTGGTTACATATTCAATGCCACGTTCTTCCATTCGACCATTAATAATTTTTCAGGCCACTGAAAATTACATTACAAAAAAATCATGGAGCTGTTGCTGACGGTTATGGAAGGTTAAGATTTCTACGCCAGCAACCAGAAGATTTTACTGTTGACGACGAGTTCCTCCTGTGTTATGAAATGTTGGCTAGAGAAGTGTGCCTCATCAAAGTCTGTGCCACTGTGGGTCACAGTGCAGTATGGTCATCATTTTCTGCTTCCTCCTCAGTATTTTCTTCCTCTGACTCGAAGAATAACGAAGTTGGTGCATCAGAAACAGATAAATCTTCTCCATGTCAAACTGCCAGAATAACTGATGAAATTTTTGTATAGTCAATGGACTCATTTTTCTTCTTTTATAAGCCCTTTTGTACTGGAGGCACCATGCATAAATAACATTTACTAGTATGGTTTGTTGGCTCACGCCACATCCTTCACAGCAAAGGGGATTCGCCTTCTCTTTGATTTCAACCATTGGCAAATATATAATTTAATATTTTGTTTGATAAATATTTTTAAAAAATTAAATATTGTCAGACTCTAATTCTGCTATGTTTCGACTGCAAAATCTATACCTTATTTGTTTTCATTTTAATTAAACCTCATAGAAAATTACCACTCACCCAACCAATAAATCTCGACGTGTTAACTGTAGTTTTCTAATATTTGCCACACCTTAACCCTCGCTTTTGCTTTTATAATTTTTTCAATACTTTGCTGCAAGACTAATTCTGGCATAGATTTTGCATAAATTGAAACTGGTATCAATTTTGCCGTATTACGTCTGTGCAAAATGAACTTTATTGCCCCCCTATTTCGTGAAAAATCAAGTTTTAAATACATCTCTTTTTCTGAGTTTTTCTGATAAATCTTTCAGTTGACTTGTTCTTTCTTAACTTTCAGATCTACTTCATGATTATGAAATATGTAGACCACATCAAAAGTCAAAGAAAAATATTAACCATCACTCGAACGAACAAAGTTTCTATGGGTGACTGATTTTTCTTAGAGTAATCCAAAACTCTGGGATAATCTTCCTAGCAAATTCAAAGATTTTCCTTTCATCACTTCCTTTACAAAATCACCTATAATTAATCATTTTGATTAATTTCATTAATCACTCTTAGTATTACGCTATGTCTATACTTTAATATAATTATTCATCTTTTACAATCAGCAACTTGATCAACTACGATAAAGGAATACATGCTGCGATGGGAGAATAAATCCCCCCAAAGCATTCCTTGCGATAAACTCGTTGGCAGTGATTTGCCAGTTCTGTTCTTATGGAAATGAACTGGACTTCTTATTGTTTTAAACTTGTTGTTGCTGTTGCTGTTTGAAATAGGCCATACTTCTTGTTATGTTGACTTAAGCTTTTTTATGAATATGATTATATTGCTATAACAGAATGTGATAGAATTAAATCAACTCTGATACCTAACAACAAAACTCCACTGGAATATACAAATAGATTTATAGCGTTTTGATCGGAAAAAGAATTACTTTGAATGGCGCTATAAATTTTTGACATTTATTATAAGTTTAAAAAGTGCTTGGCTTACAAAATTACCCAACTTAAAAGATATGAACTTGAAGAACACAAGCATTTTCTATAACTGTTGTAGCAATGCAAAAAGGTAGTAACACTGTTGCAGGTCTGTTTGACCTTGTTGTGGTACGTTGAAAAATAGAGTAAACAAACAATTTAAACTATTATATTTATGATTACTGACCTAAAGTTAGAAAATGCTGCTTTAGATTTGGAACCCTTTTCGTTGTCGAACAGTGTAATCAGCTGCAGGGAATTTCAGAAAGAGATTACACATTAATTTAGTCTTGAAACATAATCATCATCATCATATTTGGTAATAATAGAAATTTACCTAAAATGCCCTTATGTCTGCAGGGTATACTGTTCAAAACATTTTTGAGTATCATAAATCTCAAATGTTAGGGAAAACATAATATTTAGCATGTTAATAAATATGTCATTGTAACTTAAATTTAAGCTTCCCGACAGTTTTGTTTTTTTTGAACATGAAAAACATTAAGACCCCTTTAAAACCCGTTAACTCTGGTTTTTATATAGTATCAAAACTGTAGAGGCCATAGAAACCGAGACAGAAATTGTGCCGTTCTTTAACTTCTATAATCTCTTCATCATTTTTGGACACGAGGAAAAAGGCCTCGCCTAAGAAATTACATGCAAATTTAAGCCCACGCGTTCTCTAATCACGTAAGCGAAACAAACCAATAACCTTAAAATAATTTAAACAACGCGTAATTTGTCAATCAATGAAAAGTCTATTGTTTTCTTTTCACACTCCCCCCAACATTTGCTTACACAAATTTTTCACGAATACGACGCAGCTCTTGCCCTTCAATAGTAGCTTTGCGTTTCGATCTACCAAAACTATTATTACTTTCACTAATAGACTCGTTTTGCGTGCAACTTTCTTCAGATTCTGAAATGGGCAGAGTCAGGGGAACCAATTTCTGCAACAGACGGTTGCATGTCGAAGAACGACCAGCTTTTGACGATGTTACGATTTGGGCTCCACGACAGTGTCCATCAGCTCCAACAACCAATTTTTTGACACAACCCATTCGCCATCGATTTCGAGGAATACCTTCTTCATGAAGTAAAACAATATCTCCGATCGACAATTTATCCTTGTCATTCGAGTGTTCCTTTCTATATAAATTCCTTTGTCTCAAATCAATCAAAGTGAAAATATATTTTACACGTTTCGAAGGATGAAGAAGTTCTTCTTTGGAGGAAACTGGTTTATTTTGATTCTTAAAAAGAATGTTTCTTCCGTAAATTAAATGAAATGGAGTATGAGGAGCTTCTAAATCGTCTTCATTAAGATAAGTTAAAGGACGCGAATTAATTGTACCCTCAACTTCACATAGGACAGTAGAAAGTTCTTCAAATGATAAAATTGCTCTACCAAGAATTTTTCTCAATGTCGATTTGACATTGCGAACCAGTCTTTCATAGAAGCCATCCCACCATGGTGCAGATGCCAAAATAATTTGCTGGGTAACTCCTCTTTTCACAAAAAAATGCTTGACTTCTTTAGATCGAAAGGTTTTAGAATTTTCATGAACAACCGAATCCGGATATCCTCTTCTTGCGAAAAAGAAGTAAATGACTCAAATCAGGTACTAATTCAAGATGCAATGCTCGATTTGTCGCGCAAGTAAAAAGTAAAATATAAACCTCACAATACGAGTTCTTACAAAATTTCTCCTTAATATAAAGTGGTCCGGCAAAATCTAAACCAACATGCTGAAAAGCATGCTCACAGTTAACATGAAATTTGGGAATGTCTGGTGTTAAAGGTGGAAGAAAGGTTCTGGAAATAAAACGGTTACATGTAACACATTTCCGAATTGTGTTTTGTACTGTCTTGCGACCTTTCGTAATCCAAAACTTTTCCCGAACGTACGATAAAGTCGTTTCCACTACGTGATGGACACAACGTTCATGGGCATCACAAATAACAAGTTGAATTAATCGGCCTTCACTGCGCAGGAGAATAGCATATTTGTTATTAAACGTCAAGTGTTAGAGAAACGTACACGTAATCGCAAAATTCCGTCCTTGTCTTCAGACAACTTTAATGAACTCTTTAATTTGTGAAAGTTTTTGTCCATTCTAATCTCCAACTGTTCTTGCAAAATGATCTTGGTTAAGGTATTTTAATTTTCCTTAATCGACAGTAGTTCGTCCGAAATCACACGTTCTTTGTTCTGTTTTATCCTGTTTTTCAGGTTATTAACAAATCTGTAAATATATCCTACTATAGCAATCAACTCCCTTAAGGAACAATAGAGAACAACATCAACAATGCTAAATAAGGAGGCCTCGTTCACTTTCCCAGCTAAAGAAGCTAAAGTAATTAATTCAACAAAACGTCTTTTCTCTTCTTTCTTTTTACTTCTTCTGACAAAGACTCGTTTTCAAATTCAATGTTATTAACGTCAATAACAGAATTGGAAAGAAGTTTCGGACCATTTACCCAGGAATCAGAAAACAATTCAAATGAACGAGTGGGAAAATCAGCAGGGATATCTATGCCATTTACATGATACCACTTATCCATATCTACAACTTTTCTAATTTTCACGACTCTATTCTCAACCCAAGGTTTCCAACACTTTTCCTTTCCTTTCATCCAACACAGGTTTATTTCGGAATCTGACCAACAAAAAACGTTATCTACAACAACCCTCCCCCGAAAAAAAACTTGACACCTCCTTAGAAGATCAGCCAACAGGAGGCAACCTAACAACTCCAGTTTGGGAATTGATAAGGACTTCAAAGGAGCAACCTTAGTTTTTGCGCAAAGAAAATTTACAAAATCACCTTGGATCGTTAAAAGTCTCAAGAAAACAACAGCACAAGCTGCATCAAAGACAGCACGGATCTTTGTAGTCTCTCTCTCTCTCTTTCTCCTACAACCGGTCTTTGGGGTAAATAATGTACCTTATCAATCTCTGCTGGAATTTCATCATCTAAGACTCTCTCAATAATCTTTTCTTCCTCATTTTCTTCAAAAGCTCTGCAATAATCTTCCTAGGTCTTACTTCCTTTGTATCTTTTTGATAAGGAGTCTAGCCGTTTCTTAGATATGTTAAAATTGTCTGGAAGGATGTCAAGGTCTGGTTTAAAGTGTAATTTATACCTTATATCTATCACCTTTATGCACTTTATCATTTTCGAACTGATGTACTATACAATCCTTAGACCCTATCTTCTCCACTTCACAGAAACCTTCCAACGAGCTTCTTAAGTCGTCAGTTTCCTCCTCAACTACGGCTTTTCATTACATGAAAGCAGAGACTTTCGTTATGTCGAACCTTTGCCTTTACGTTGCCACTTAAAACCCACCCCAGGACAGTTTCGGACGGAATAGGACCCCAAAACGGACCTTCACGTAAATTTCCAGTAAAAAAATCATAATATTGATTGATGCCAACCAATACACCAATAGGTAAATCCAAAAATTTTTTTCCAAAGAAATCAGCTAATTCCAAACCCTTTAAATGCTCATATTTCGACTTATTAAAAACCTTGGAAGTGTACAACCACAAAATTTTGGTACACACAGAGATTCAACAATTGAGGAAATATTCTTAAACTTATGTCTAATCTTAAATTTTACGACATCAAGATACTTAGGGAATTTCATTTTTTCTCAAGTCTTCTGTTACAAAACTATGCTGACTTCGTGCATCGAACATAATCTTTACTTTCTCTCTAGCCTTTTCCCAACAATCAAGTACATCAGCAGTTGGTGTTCGTAACAAAATAGTATCTCTCTCTGACTTTGTTGACATTACTAAATTCTGATCTCCCTGATTACTTTGTTGCTCATCTTTGGGCTTGCCAAAACAAATAGAAATATGATGTCGTCCGTTACATTTTTTACATATAAACTTTGATGGGAAATCTTTTTTCCGATGGCCAGAGGCCAAAGAAACAAAACACTTTCTCTTTCTCATTAAAATATCTGTGCCGAAGGGTGAAATTTCATACAATAAACACACTTCCGGTTATTATCACAAAGGTCTGCACCTACTCCCAAATTAAAAGCGGTTGACATTTCAACCCGAGATGAAAAATATTTTGAAAATGTAGAACAATTTTCGCTACCTTGTATTTCTTTGTGCATATACTCTAAAAGAAGGTCTAACGTCCAAATATCACCCCCAAAGCGTCTGGAAATGTGCAAAACTAGTTCATCTGGTAGACGTTCTTTTAAAATGTGAATAAAAAGCTTCCGTAAGTGGAGGTTTCCACATTCATGGAGAGCAAATTCGTAACACAGTTCTCGATAGCGTTGGAACGTTTTCTCAAGCCATTGATATCCGTTAAAACATTTAACATTTTAAACCTCAACAAAGACTCCATGTGGACGGAAATCAGTACTTGGGGGTTACCATACCTACTCTTTAGTAATTCTAAAGCTTGTTTGTAGTTGGCACCATTTAAGGAAAGGCCAGAATCTACAGCAGATGGTTGCCCACAGAAATACCTTTTGGCAGCTTCTATACTGCCGATAACCGGTGAAATAAAAAAATCCTATTTTGCCTTTTCAGGTGTAACTAACATTTCATTGGTCGATCTGGTAAAGTCACGTGACGTGCAACGTTTCCGGGTTTTTTAAGGGCTAAATAAATCTGCCTCTGTTCTGCCGTTTCTGACGAATTATATGACGACAAAACTATCCTTTAGCCGTCGAACGGCTAAACTACCCTTTAGCCGTCGGACGGCTAAAGGGAAAAGAGCCTATTCTACCGTCGAATGTATTAGATTTGCCTTAGATAATACATGTCGCTCCGCCTACTGAGGTGAGCATGCATCGCTACACCACTTCGACACAAATAAAGATGGCTTCCTGTAGTTTAGCTAGTCTTACGGACGACATTTCAGAAACGTATTTGCTGTACCAAACATGTGATAGGTTATCTGAGTGAATGCAGCATGAAAAAACCAGGCTAAAGCTGAACTGTTTCACTCCATCAGTTCCAAAAAAAGTGGTTTATTACACCCAAAGAAGACGATAGTTACAAAGCCGCACAGAATTAAGCCGCCATTAATTAAGCAGCAATGGCAGACAAACCCCATTTTTGTTGACAATAATTAAGCCACTAAGAGAATGTAAACTTTAATAGCAATTAAGGGAAACTTAAGAAATCACGTTTCATTGACACTTTCTTTGAGAAAGTCAACAAGATTGTATATAACACCGACGCAAAATAATGAACGCACGTGAAATTGTCGAAGTAAAGCCAAGTGCCCCGTTGAAGGGAAGTGAAACGGTTGGAATTTTTCAAGTCTAGGAAACCGAGGTGATAAAGACCGCTGATGTGTTAATTTATTAGGGTCCTTCGAAAGGAGAATTCAAGACTCATTATAATAATCATACGAAATCATTAGATTAGAGGTATATTAATGGCACTCAACTACCAAAATGTATGTTGGAGTTAAAAGAAAAATATACAAGTTTGACCACTTCCCATGCTTCCTTTACTGAATTAGTTGTCCTGGTAAATTAGAATCGCGATCTTATAATTTCATGACATTCTACAGTTGTAAAAAGGTCTCAAATTGCGTTGAGGGATTGCAGATGCAATGGCTTTTGCGTGGTCAAAGTTAAATGCACTTTGATGGTCATAACATCGCGATTTGGATCTTCTAACAATTCCTGCTTGAAAACAGACGAGAAATAGTTGCTGAATTCGTTGCTCTCCATTTTTTTTTTTGGGGGGGGGGGGGGAGTTGCATTGGTGGTTACACCGCTTGCCTGTTTGAGGTGTGTCAAATTGTTCGGCGCCCTTACGGGTTCGGTCCTTAACTCAGCAAACNATGGTTGTGTTCAAAATAAAACGTGGTGAAGTTCGCCAGTTCATGTCAAGGACGTTTTTAGTTTTTATACGACATTCTTATTAAATTTCCCTTTACATCGTAATACAATATAATGGATAACTCAATTATGGGTCAAGTTTTGAATAATGAAGAAATTCCTGTTGTTTTACTCAGAGAAGTAGGTAAGTAAAAGTGTTTATTTTTCCTTGCTTGTGTGTGAGTACAGAAAAAGTTTATTTATAAATAAGATGTTTGTTTCTTTTTACGATATTAGATACAAATGAAAGTGCATATGGTAAGGAAACAGTTTATTGAATGTTTATATTTTGAGTATTCTATGTTCACTTATATATTTCTTTGGATTTTAGATCCGGATGTTCTTATTCTCACAGAATGTGACATAGACGATCCTGCTGTAAGTGTCGATTTAAATATGTTAAATAGCTATAGTATTCATCATTTAAAGAAATGGTTATTATATCGTGGTGATCCACTGAAAGGAATTGATTCTTTGACCGATGCCAAAGTAAAAGTTCTGAAATATTTTAAATTGGGAACACATGAAAAACTCTGTGACCCAACTCCTGACAAAATATGGCTTAGTAGGAAAGCTGAATCAATGGGACTGGCACTGAAACAAATTAATTTAAAAAATTTGCCCTCCATACCGAAAGCTTTTGCCAATGATGTTGAAAATTTAAATTTAAGTGATGGTTGGTCAAAAAGTTTGGATGGATTACCAAAATTTTCTATAGATAATATTGAGACACATGCTGAAAAAATTAATGAAATTGTATTACCGAAATCCAGCAAAGTTAAGAAACATGTCAGTCGTGGTGAACAATTATTGGAAGAACAATATGTTGACCAAAGCTCCATTTTTTGCAAGCAAAGTGAAGAATTTTTTTGCATAAAGGGTATATGTGCAGCTAGCCTGAAAAAGAAAAATCGATGGGTATTTATTGCTGTTAGTAAAGTTGATAGTTCTATTTCTTATGCGTATTGTGAGTGTCCAGCTGGTAAAGCTGGTACTTGTTCTCATTCTTTCGCTGTGATGAAGTTGGTTTCAAAATGGGTAATAGATAGACTATCATATGTACCAGAGCCAAAAGCCTGTACTTCGCGACCATGTGCATGGTCTGTTCCTCAAAGTAGAAACAGAGTTGAAAAACCACCAATTGCAGATATTTTAATATCTCCTCCAAGCAAAAAAAGAATGTCAGATTTTTACAGTGGTGAAAATGTACAGAGTCCTGCCAGTTTAAAATCCACACTTTATGATGCACGCACTGGATCTAATCGAACTCATTGGAATGACAAGCCAGATGAATTGTTGCTGAAATTGAAAGAACATAATCCAGCTTGCCATATGTTAACAGTTTTAAACAGAAATAGCAATAAAACTGTTGAAACACAATTTGGACCTATGGTGCTTGGCTCTGTTCTAAGTAACCAATGTTGTTTATTACCACCTGATTTTAATATTTATAGTAACTTGCCAAACCTTTCAAGTGACACAGCTCCAAAATTCAGTCATTATCCGCTGTTTCCATTCAGTCAAATAGAGGATGTAATTTCTCCTTACATAAATGCACTAACCGACCAAAGGAAAATAGATATTTTGAACAAACTTCGCATTAATGACGACATTAATGTTATAGAGTCAAGTACAAAGGAACAGTCCAATGACCTAAAATGGTTTCAGTTACGTACATTCCGGTTCACTGCATCACTTTGCAATAAATTTGGAAAAAACTCTCCGAAAACTGAGAAAGGACTGAAAACATTAGCTGCCAATATCATCAGTGGAGATGGGAGTATTAAAAAAAACAAAACAATTCAGTACAAATTATCATATGGGAAATATCATGAACCAATAGCTATTAAACATTATGAAAATTTTATTAAAATTTCAGGACTTAATACTGTTATTGAAACATGTGGGTTAGTTTTAGATGCTACAAATTATGTGCTAGGAGCTACCCCAGATGGAAAAGTTTTTTCAGATGGAGAATTTGGAATACTGGAAGTAAAATGTTCAGAAGAATATAGTAAAGTCGATCCTAAAGATATATGTTTCATTTCCAACAACCCATGTATAATTTACAATGAACAAACTTCAAAAATTACAATCAATAAAAATCATTCATATTATGACCAGATACAAATGCAACTGGGGTTGACTACACAAACGTG